>CM064582.1:62367671-62760171 GCA_032716605.1 Paralithodes platypus
ACATTTAACAATCACTAGCAGTGGCAAAATAGCCTAAACTCTATAGCCATCTGTCATGACACCTCTCTCAAGATCATAGCTTCTCTCAAAGAGAAAAGTCTTAAGTTGTCTCTTGAAGCATTCAACAGAACTCAGTTGTCTCATGGACAGCGGCAACCTGTTATACAACCTCGGAGCCATGTAGGAGAATGACCTCTCAAAGAAAGAAGACTGCTGGAAAGCCCTTGGTTCATCAAGACGAAAAGGGTCATTGTCATGACGCACAACTACACCATGGTGTGCCGGTGGGCGCCTGAGCAGCTCCGCAAGGTACCTAGGCTCACCAAATTTGAGAACCTTAAAAGTCACCAAACACAACTTAAATTCTATTCTTGCTCTTACTGGCAGCCAGTGCAGTTCTATGTGAAGAGATGTAGTAGGAGTTCTAGGTGGAACACCAAAAATTAGTCTTGCGGCCCTGTTAAGAACAGACTGAACTTTCCTCAAAATATAATTTGGAAGACCCACCAACAGGGCATTGCAATAATCAACACGAGAGAAGACCAATGAGTGAACCAACGTCAGGAGGCAACGTCTGGTTATAAACGGCTTCACCAAATAGAGATTTCTGATGTGCAAGTAACAACTTTTAACTATCTGGTTTACATGCTCTTTGAAATCTAATCGGGAGTTCACATATACACCCAGATTTCGAACAGAGTTGGCCGGTCGCAGCTGAGATCCACCCACATTGATGGAGAGGGCACCTACCATATCATCAGCTCTTCTATTTCCTCGGATGATGAGAATATCAGTTTTACCATCATTTAGTTTAAGTTTTCTCGCTCTCATCCACTTCTTGATATCAGACATCAACAATTCCATCTTACTCCGTATATCAACTATATTTGTGATTCTCACATAAATCTGGGTGTCATCTGCATAAAAGTGAAAGGTGACATTATGTGCACGAAGCAGAAGAGACAAACTGCTAATATAAATTATAAATAGGATAGGACCCAAAACTGATCCCTGCGGAACACCATACTGCAGGGGTGTCGAGTCCGAGACCACTTGATTTACCATCACACTCTGGGATCTACCTGACAAGTACGACCCAAGAAGCAAGAGAGCGGAGTCACGCACACCACAATCATAAAGATCACTCAATAACAACTCGTGATCCACTGTGTCAAAAGCCGCAGAGAGATCAAGCAAGACCAATAGTGAGGCCACACCATTGCAAATGTTCTCAACTAGATCATTATGTACTCTAATCAATGCTGTTTCAGTTGAATGATGCTGTCGGTAAGCAGACTGAAAAATTGGGATAGTTTCATTCTGCTGAAGTAGTGGTTGTAATTGGTCAAGTATTGCACGCTCTAATATCTTTGATATGAAGGACAGGTTGGAGACAGGACGATAGTTCAACATGTTCTCAACATCAAGTCCAGGTTTCTTTAGAGTAGGTCGGAGTAGTGCATGCTTTTCAGAATGTGGGAAGCTACCTTCAGAGAAGCACTTATTAATTATTTTGGAAATAAACTCAACTGTGTGATCATAGACTCTTGGTAGCTTGGAAACATTTATGGGATCCAACGGGCAAAATGTTTTATTGAGGTTTCTTATGTAGGACGAGATCATGTCCACCTCTACTGAGTGAAAGGATGAGAGGACATTGTTAGGAATGTGTCGGGGTTGGAGTACAACTGAAAGTTCTTCACCAACAGAAGCATCATCCAATTCCTGTCTTATGCGAGTTATCTTGCCAGCAAAAAATGCCACAAAGTTGGCAGCCAACTCGGCATCAGGTACAGAAGGTCTTAAGCTGACTCTTGTTTTTCCAAGTAAACTGTTTACAATTGAAGCCAACCTCCTCTGGTCGTTACCACACGAGTCAACTCCGCAGAGGTAGGGGTCTCCCTCCTCGGGTGGGTGAAAGGGGTAGGCGCGCGTCCTATCTCTGTGATGGTCGTCTGGGCGGCTGTGGCTGGGGGCTTGCCATATTACAAGTGTTTGTAATAACCCTCTGTTTATGAGACAGATGTGGGTGTTCGTAATACCAAAACCGAAGGTGCCTTGATCAGCTGGTTTAATTGGTTGGGTTGTTAATTGCATGGTTTGTTGGATGTGGTGGAGACTGGGTTGCTAACTCTGCCACATTTATCTGGAAGTATGGCAATAGAGGTTAGTCACTGGCGAGGCGGCTAGCCTCGCACTGACGATCATTTGGTACTGGGTTGTGAGGGAATAGATGGCATGCAAAGGGTTAGTAAAGTACTAATGGTGTTCCTTCCTACTGGGGGAAGGTAGGCTGGATAGGAGTATATACAAAAGGTTTGAGAATGTTAGTAACGGAAAAGTTAAGGATATTCAGGGGGTATGGTGGAGAGGCTAGGTCAGGAGGGAGGCGAGGAGTGTGGGGGGTTAACGAGAGGGAGAGGGTTAAGGGGGGCTACGTGGAAGTTTGACTCTAAGGTCTCTGGGCGTAGGGGTGGCATTAGGCTACAGTTGGTATCTTAGACTGGGGGTTAACGACAAGGAAGGTAGGTTAATCAAACGCTACCGGGGGATAAGCAATAGGTGGTGGTATATGAGTCTGGAAATTATAGAATCATGTGGACTGTGGGGAAGATGAGGTTAGCTGTAGGTGTGTGCTTGACTGTGGATAAAAGTAGAGAAAAACATAGTGTATTATTACTCGTCAATACGATGGGTTATGGACACTATTAGTTGACACGATTTCTTGCTGATCTGATTGTCCCTGGGAACTGCGTTTTCTATGAAATATATACCAAAGAAAGCGGCAGTTCGTAGGGGTAGCTTCGTTATTGTTTCATGGTAGATATGCGTCGAGACAATGGTAAAAGAGGGTTATCTATACAATCTCTGGTTGGGGTAAGAATTAGAGTTACTGCATGGTTGCTAACATCTTCAGTCATTATCTCTGTCTAGGTCTTACAGGAATAATGGTTATATATACAATGGTGTACCCGTGGGTATCATCGTGTACTTAATCTAGGGGGGGGGGGGGGGGGGGGGGCAGGGGTTCTTACATAAGATTCCCCGGTTTGATGAACATGGAGTAGAATTGGGCAATACAGGAACAATGGAATTTCCTATACCATCTCGTCTGTGCAGGAATATAGTTACTGGATTGCTCGCGGCATCTTCAGTCGTGAGATCTGGCAAGATAGGGCAGGCGTAATGGTTGCACGATGGTGTACCCGTGGGTATTATAGTTTCTTATCAATTATGACATGGGGGTTAACGTATTACTTCTCGGATGGAAGAACATACATAGATTTATGGGGGCGGTTTGTCTTCAGAAACTTAGTCTGGCAAGACAAGGTATTTTAGGGTATGTTGATATTGATATCTTAACTTAGGGACAGGGCATGGGTGTATTAAATTAAGGTGTATTCATGTTCATCATCATGTAGGTAGAGTCTGGCGGGTAAGAGGTGTAGGACACGAGGGGTAGTGGATATGCGAGGTGGGGGAAGGGTCAGTGGTTAGAAGCGATAGGCAGGTGTGGTTTGGAGCTGCTTAGCCCTGCGGGCTTTGGCCTGTCTGACCTGGTTGGCTTGGTGCCTTCTCTCCTTCTTTCTTCTTTCACGCTGATCTATGGGGCGTCTGCTCTCACCTGGTCCTTTCGTTCTGTGGGCCTTTCCTTCGGGTGTTTCTGTTCCCGTTTCTTTGTTGTTCTCGCACGTGGCTTCCGTGGTGGGCTTCTCGTTCTGGGGCATTTTAAAATCAAAGGATCAATGTTCCAAATATTACTAGTAGATCTGTTGTGTAAAAGTTGAATGAGAGAATCACTGCTGGAATGTCTGCATCACTGTATGCTGTTCTTCACAAGCAGAATCGCTTGCTGGGATAGAGACATTTTCCTTATTTTACATCTTCTGTTATACTCTTTGATGGAATCCATGAAGAACACTTAGCCAATTAGCGAGAAAATAGCCTGTTAGTCGGTTCGCCACTGTTCTTGTTTTGAGTCTGTTTTGTTTTTACCCAATATACTTGAGAAAACATCCTCTCAGCACAATCTGAGGAGTGCAGCTGTGGGGATCGGTTTTTACACCATACCCGAAAGAGGATTTATGGAGCTCCGATGTTACTCTCAACCATCTGAATAATTTTACCAACACACCTAAACTTCGTTAAATGCGGAAATAGCCTCACGAAAATATCATGCCCTGGTGGGGGTACGAACTCTCGACCCTTGGGTGTGAGGCAGACACCTTACCAGTTAGACCAATAGAGATATCCCACTTGGCCTGTTCGGCTCAAGGTATTTCCTCATCCGAGGTCTGTTTAGGTTAGCCTACTTTCACTGACTTTACACTACTTCACCTTCCGGGAAGCGAAAGCTCCGAACAGAGAGGAACGAACAGAGAGGAACAAGCTTGAGCCGAATCGACCGAGAGTCTGTCAGACAGATGAATGGGAATGGTGAGTCAACTTCACTGAGCGATGCATACACGCACCTACAAACTGCCCAGTTGGCAACGCCAACTCGCTTGGGCGGCTGGCAACTTCCACAACCCAACCCAAGCGTGTCTCACATACACTCCCTGGTCTCTCCTCTCCCCTTCCTTGTCCTGTGGGGAGTGAAAGTAGGCTAGCCTAAACAGACCTCGGATGCGGAAATACCCTGAGCCGAACAGGTCAAGTGGGATATCTCTATTGGTCTAACTGGTAAGGTGTCTGCCTCACACCCAAGGGTCGAGAGTTCGTGCCCCCACCAGGGCATGACATTTTCGTGAGGCTATTTCCGCATTTAACGAAGTTTAGGTGTGTTGGTAAAATTGTTCAGATGGTTGAGAGTAAGATCGGAGCTCCATAAATCCTCTTTCGGGTAAGGTGTAAAAACCGATCCCCACACAGCAGTGCAAGTAGTCCACACATTAGGTTTGTCGATAAACCAAACTTTGGCTGATGGTTATTCCCATCATTAACAGATTTAAGTTTGGACCAAAATTCTGATGTTTCAAGGGTGACCAATTGACCATGGGTTCAAATTTCTATTTTGCACAAGGTAGGCTATTGCCTGCCCAATTAGGCTACTCAATGAAGTAAATGGCAAGAGAACATTGTATGTATGAATGTATCTGGGATTCTTTAATATCAACATACAAAATAAAGAATAACACAAAAGATTAAATTTTTTCAAGAAATTAGAGTTTCTATAAAATCTATTTCAAGCTTTCAAGATTGGGGTCAATATTTCAAGATCTTGGAAAAAAAATCAAGCAGTGGCAACACTGATTTTAGGGTTTACAAAGAATTGAAGAAAAACGAGCCGGGGGTTTAGACAGACGAACCGATCTAGTTGTAGTCGTCGCGAGAACGGGGGTAGGTGAGGTTGAGGAAGAAGTTGATGGTGAGGGTGAGGTTGGTAGGGAGTTGTGGTGGGTTCTCTGGGTTTTGGCGTGGAGGGGGTGGCGTTACTAGGTAATGGGGGTTTGACTTCCAGGGGGACAGAGGTAGATAATTTAGGAGGCATTGCCTTAACACTTGAGGGGTAGGTCGGTTGGGGGGAGCAAGGCGTCTGGGAGGGGATAAGGGGGAGGAGAGAGTGTGTTATGTTTTGAAGTATTAATTTGGGGTCTAGAGGCAGAGTGAGGTGGGGCTCTCATAGTAGATTTATAGGATGGAGACGATGGTGGGGTAGGGGATGAAGAGTCTGATGAGGAAGTTGATGTAGAAGAATAGATACTATGTTTAAGAGAAAGATATTTTTTACGAGAGGCAGATGAAAAGGTGGTGGGCGAGCGTTTTGTAGTACGGCGGAGAATGGTGGCGTGAAATCCTGAGCGTAAGGGGTGCCTAGGGCGGGGTGGGGCGAGGGGGGGTGGGGGTTTGCTTGGTGAGGTTGAGGGGTCAGTTTGGGGGTTGTGGAAAGAGGGAGGGGAGGCAATTTTAGGGGTGAGCGATGGTTTGTGGGAAAGGGTGGGGTGGCTGTAGAAAGTAGGAGAGGGGGGGGGGGTGAGAATGGGAAGAGTTTGTAGCAGGTACAGGTGGGGGAATGTAATTTTGTGTTATCTCACGATCAGTGGGGTGGTGTGGTGGGTCAGTCAAGGGTTCGGTAGTAGGTGTCGGGGTGCTCGAGGATGAGTTATCGTTATCCATCACTAGAGGACGATAAATCCTCACGAAGCGGTTTCTGTAGACCCTAGACACTCCGTGATAATTTATGATGATCTGATATGGATTCGGTACTTTTGTGATCTTATAGGGGCCCACGTATCTAGGTCCCAGTTTGCTAATCACTGGAAGCTTGGCTACCATCACAAGATCGTTAATGGCGTATGGGTTTTGAGGTGGGGAGGCGTCCTTGGTAGTGTCTTGACTAACTTGTGCAGTGTTAAGGACGTTCTTGAGGTGTTGCAGATGATCGGTGTCCATAGGTGTTGAAGGCTGAGCTAACTTCCTGAAAGGAAGGAGTAAGGGGGCCACACCATAAATCCTTTCGTGGGGCGTGATTCCATCTTCTCGAGAACATGAATTCATACCCCACTGAATCATCTTTATTTGGGCTGGCCAGTCTTGAGTTTGAAGGGCAATGAGTCTTGTTCTAGTTGATTATTAATGGTCTTGTGGCTTCTCTCACAGATGGAATTTCCTTGGGACCAGTAGGGGGACGAATGTGACACCTTGATGCCACATAATTGTGAAAAGCTTTCCCACACTTTACTGGTGAATTCTGGGGCATTGTCGGAGAGAATGGCTTCTGGTAGGCCAAAGACTGCTAATATTTCTGTGGTTAAGACTTCCGCTACTGCAAGAGCACTGTGGTCTTTGACAGGGCAGGCAATGAGGAACTTGGAGTATATGTCGACAAAAGTGACGACAAATCTTTTTCCGTTTACCACCGGAAATGGGCCCATCCCGTCCAGGGACAAAGTTTGCCAGGGTTTAGCAGCCGAAAGTTTCCCTGCAGGCCCTGGGGTTCTTGTTCGATCTTTTCCTAAGGTGCAGGGTTTACAAGCTTTGGCTATTTTCTTCGTTAGTGCAGTGGGGCCTGTGGTCCAATAAATTTGTTGAAAGATCTTTAACATTTTTGCTTGGCCAAGAAGTATCCCATTACCTTCGTGGATTATTAATAAGATGTCTTGGGCTGTTTGAGGGTCCACTGCAATGTGACCAGACTCGGTGTACAGCTGATCACCAACTCTTTGTAAGTTGTAGAAAATCTCTGGGGATCCATTTGGGTTTCTTCTTGGTGAGCCATGAATGTAACAGTGAGAGTTGATTTTCCACTGCTGACAATTGTAGCTGTTGGGGCGAGCGTAAATTTGGAGGGGGTACTGGGGTGTCACTTTGTCCAGAGAGAACGTCGGAGAGAGGGGTAACTTGGCTAATTTGTTGGTGATGGGTAATTAGACGCTCTACGGAGACACTTCTAGGGGTGGCCACCAGATGGAGAATGGTCGCTTTGGGGACGAACCATAATATTTTTTAGGTCAAAAAGAAATATACCAAGATTATGCGTTATATACTATTAGCAGCTATTAGTATGATTTTTGAAGCAGTTTTTGTGTGTTTAATTTGTAGCATATTTGCTATTTGTAAATATAAAACTATATTTCTCTGAATGTCTCAAACCTTTGTACAAAATATATTATTGCTTCAGTTCCTCTATTCAGAGGTTTATGAAGTAAATAATTCATCCAATGTAAGTTTCTTAGAAGTGTTTGACATTATATAGCACTTAAACCTCACGTAGAGTAGAATATTATAATAGTCCATAAACTAAGACGGCATGCGTGAGAATCTAGGCTCCCTTAGCTCCGCCCCTCACCTCCCTTGGCCCGCCCCGCGTTTAAATATACCCTTCAAACCGTTACTGCTAGATCTCTCCGTAGCACAGTCGGTATGGTTCCCGCTTACCACTGGGAAAACCAGTGTTCGATCCCACTCGAATTCAGTGTATATATATATATTCTATTTTGTTATATTTGTTATTTTGGTTATTTTTGTTATATTTTAGGGTTAGGTTAGGTTAGGTTAATCTAATCTAATCTAATATAATAGTTGTACAGTCACGAACATAAATACTGCGACACCAACCAGATTATGTTCGCCCTTTCGTCTCCAAAGGTATTGCTAAACTTTATATTCAAACTCACAATGATTTCTTTATTTCATTCTAGCTACCGTCAGACGACTTTATTCAGCTCAATATAAACCTCTCGTGATGAAGGAGTTGACGTTATCTGGTTGTTGTTGAAGCATTTACGCTCATGACTGTACATTTGAGGGGCGGAGCCAAGGACAGCCTCCATGGCCTCCCTCCTGCCATATCCTCGTATAAATACGCGTCCATACGTTTAGTGAGTTTTAACGATAGTTTAACTTACTGACAGTAGCTTATTCCACCGTAAACAATTCTACTATAACATGTGTTTATTATAAAATATAAACTATTTCTATAAGGATTTGGTGCTTAGCAAGTTAACATTCATACTTTGCAAGCAATTTGTGGATTCTCATATATTTATTTTTGTTGCCATGTGTAATGATTATAGGGTTATAGTTGATACATATATTAATTGTGTGTGCATAAATATATATGTTACTACCAAAAAACACCATTTGTGAATGTAGTGTCTTTTAAATAAAGCTGGATAGATTGTTGAGTTGCCTAGTTTATTACCGCTTGTCCTATGCCCTGCGGCTATACGACCATTCTCTATCTGGTGGTCACCCAAAGAAGCTTGCCCGTGGCGCGTCTAATTGTGTCCTTTGTGCAACTACTTTGGGCGACGTTCACAGCGGTGACAGGTAAACGTGACAGGGCGTCTGCATTCGTATGTAGCTTTCCGGGGCGATAATGTATCTCAAAATCAAATTCTTCTAAGGTTTCCCGCCAGCGGACAAGTAGGGCACAGCTTGTTTCTGACTTCCTGAGCCATTGCAGAGATTGGTGGTCCGTGATTATGTCGACTGTAGTGCCGAGCAAATAAGAGCAGAAGTGGTTTAATGCCCAGATCACACCCATACACTTCTTTTGGTGGCCGCATAATTACGTTGGGCTTGGTTGAGGGTAGAGCTGGCGTAGGCGATGACGTGTTCCCTGCCATCTTGTATTTGGGCTAGTACTGCGCCTATTGCATACAAGGATACGTCTGTGTATAGGCGGAATGGTTGTCTGTAATCCGGAAAGGCCTCGGTTGGGGCTTGCACCAGGTGAGTTTTTAAGGTGTTGAAGGCGGTGTCTCTTTCTTCGGTCCACACGAACGGTTCTTCTTTCTTGGTTAATTCGTGTAGGGGGCGGGCGATTTCAGCAAACCCATTGACAAATCTCCTGTAGTAGGTGGCCAAGCCTAAGAAGGAGTGAACGCCCTTGACGGTGGTTGGAGGAATTTGTGCTTGAATTGCAGATAGTTTCTTTGGGTCAGGGGAGATGCCCTCGGCTGAGATCACATGACCTAGGAAATCCACTGTTGTTCAAGCTACTGAGCATTTAGACGGTTTGAGCTCGAGACCTGCTCCTCGTATCCGGAGCAACACTTGACGAAGGCGCTGAAGATGTTCTTCCCAAGTCTTTCCGTAGACTATGACTTCGTCCAAGTAGGCTAGGCATGTTTCCCAGGTGAGGCCCTTGAGGACTGATTCCATCAGGCGTGAGAAAGTGGCTGGACCATTGGAGAGACCGAACGGGAGTACATTGAATTCGTACAGGTTTCCCCCACTGGTGGAAAATGCGGTCTTCTGTTGGCGGCTTTTCTTGATGGGTACCTGCCAGTACCCTGCCTGGAGGTCTAGAGTAGTGAACCATTTTGATCCATGCAGGGAATCTAGAGAGTCATCGATTCTAGGCAAGGGCGTGGCGTCTTTTATAGTGGCATCATTCAGGCGTTGTAATCCACACAGAATCTTGTGGATCCGTCCTTTTTTTTTACTAGGACGACGGGAGAGGACCAGGGGCTGACGGAGGGCGTGGCTATACCGGCATCAAGCATCTCTTGTACCTGTCTCCCTTCTTCCTGACGTTGTAGAGGGTTCTTTCGTCTTGAAGGTTGGCGGAGGGGAAGTCCTTCGGTGTGAATACTGTGTTCTACCACCTTAGTTTGTCCAATTTCTAAATCAGACTGGGCAAATACGTCTGTGAATTCTCGGAGGAGGGAGGAGAGTTGTTTACGTTGAAGCTTCGTCAGTTGAGGTGGCATCGTGGGCAGGACAGGGGGCATACTTGGCGTGGAACTTGTAGGTTGGGAATCCTAGAAGGACTCTAAATCTCCAATGACAAGGCCCTTAGGTAAGGTGAGGGTTTCATCGGAAATATTAGCAATCATGGTGGCGCCCCTGGTGGGGGGGACGAGGGCAGGTTGGATCCGGCATCTCCCTGCTGGGGGATAAGTCTGGTTTGGTGAGAATATCATGGTGGAGTTTATGTGTTGGTGGCTTGGCACCCATCGTTGATGTTGAGCTGGAATTGCCACTTTTTGAGACGTCATAGCAGGGGTCATCACGGTGGCAGAGGCCGTTAGTGTGGTTGTCGAGTAGGAGTTCCTACAACAGGTGCTAGGGGTAGGTGGTGGCGGATGAGCAGGCTTCAGAGTGGACTTAGGTTGGATGTTGACCTCTATCTTTCGGGATGACTTTGGGAAGATTTCTGGGATTCGAGGATGGAGGCTTTTCTTCTTCGTTTTAAATGCAATTAAACGTTGATCGCAATCCAGTTGGGCTCGTAACTTTTGTAGGACGTCTAATCCCATGTAGCCGTCATATTGGGTGCAGTCTTAGTAGAAAACTACCAATGGGTGGTGGCAAAAAGCCTCGGGCTGAGGGGTCGTGATGTGCAGGGGCGTGGTCTCTCCTCGAATAACTAAAGGTGTGTCTCCGGCACTGATTAAGGCGGTGTTGGACGCGTGCAGTGCTCCAAATTTTCTGTGATGTTGCTCGTAAAAAGAATTATACAGGCAAGATCGTGCAGCTCCTGTGTTGATGAGAAGGCGTACTGCGATGCCCTTTATCTTAGCTAGGTGATAGATGGGTGGAGGTTTCCACGGTACAGACTCCCCCGCCGAGGCCATAATGGGCGGGGGAGGCTTTAAAAACCCTGAGGTGGGTCTTCCCTCTCCTCTGTTTCTTCTTCCTCTGGGTTTTCCTCGACGGCTTGAATGTGATCCATCGCTGGAGGACCGTATTCTTCATCTGTGTATTCGGTATTCGTGCCTTGCATTTGTTCGTCGGCTGCTAGGACTCTGTTGGGCGACATTTTCTTCTTAGCTTGGTCCCTTATATCATGGATCGGGCAAGTGGAAGTACAAGCCTTAAAATCGTATGGGTTTATCATAACGATGGGGCTGTCACGGTTTTTCTGTGGGGGCCCATTTTGTTGAGCGCCTCGGTTCTGTTGCTGGTAGTTTTGGTAAGGTCGACCAGGGTGTTGGCGGGTAGGGTAGATTTGCAGATTTCCTTGGGGGCGGCCTGACGAGAAGGGTTGGTGGCGGTCTTGAAATGAATACTGCGGTCTGTTTCCCTGATTATTTGATTGTCCGGGTCTTCTGTTACCCTGCGGGTGTGTGGGGAATGGCTCCAACCGTAGAAGTTCCTGGCTGGTTGGCCAACAACTTGCATACGGTAATGATGTCCTTTACATACCCCACGGGATCATGGAGGGCGAAGTGTTTCCTAACACTTGATGGCAGGATCCTTAACCCTCCTGGCCCGGGCAGGCTCTCAAAATGACAGTGTGGGCTACCCGGGCGATCTGGCCGAAAAACGTCTAGGCCTAGGCTACCGTATTTTTGTTTAGTTTAACTGCTAGAAATTTCCCACGCATCTATAAATGTAGTGCGGTTTCCAATCTGTAGACTGGCGTTGAGTAGAGCTCTCTATGTCAACTGGTTCAGTTGTGATGACGATTTTAGTGGAGAGCACTTGCAGGCGATGTTAGCAATATGACGATCTTTTCACTACTGAAACAACGACATACAGACATACAATAACAAAAGAGTCTTCTCTTTCTTGTTTTCGGAGGTGCGGTGACGTAACGATCGGCTTTGTTTACATGCGTCGGACGCACGGCGTTCAGACCAAGCTGAATAGGCTTTCAAGCTTACAGATTTTAAAATGACACCCGGGCTCCTGCCCTTAATTCGTGGTGTCATTTTAAAATGACAACCGGGCCAGGAGGGTTAAGAGCACGCAGAACATTTGTTGTTGTCGCTGCTCTAAGGTGGCCAGAGGGTAAGCGGCTTTTACCTGCTCGTTCACCTCTCCCAGGGTCACGTCCAGATTACCTCCGTACGTGGCCGCGTTGATTTTGTTGATGGCTGCAACAGGGCCTAGTGATAGCTGTACAGCGTCTATCACAATAGTCCGGAATTCTTCCCAAGTCAATTCTGGGTTTACTGGGATACCAGGGATACGGCCTTTCCCAGGTGAATTAATAAGACAGATATCTTCTCTCGATCGGTCTGGTACGCCAGGCTTAGTACCGGGCTGACCATGTCTAGGTACGTGCGAATATCATAAGTTTCCGCCTCATACTTGGGTATGGTGATGTGCGAACGTGAAGCCATGATGACGTATGTGCGCTCTATCTCTTTCCTGATAACTGTGTCAAACAACTTCCTTCCCGAATCAAGAACCACCGTCTGCCGCCAATGTTATGCCAGGTTTTTACTGGGGTTTGATTGGTTTGATTAAGTGGGTTCTTCCTAACTGGAGAAGTTAATATTGCTCTATCACAGACACAGAAAGAAAATAGAGGATAATTATCACAAGACGTGCATTCATATTCTATTTATTGGCACAAGTATATCGCATACGTAAGTCTAGAAGAAAATGGTCAAGAACAATAACAGATGCACGAATGAGGCTCCACTACGTCTGACTCGTAAGACCGGGTTATTTTATGCAATATCTAGGTGAGTATTGTGGAGCGCTTTCTAATTGAAAGATTACACTTGTCCTGTATTTATTTCAGAGATAAGAATAGCACTCCTTTCAATCAAGGATTTACACTTGTGGTTAGACAGGCTACGTAGTAATTATATAGGTGAACTTTTGGTTTTTACCTGCGTAGAGTTGTTCTGGATTGGAAGCTGAACGTAATTATTTCTTTGTGTTAATTCACTATGCTGCTTGTATACGTATAAGTTAACTTGAATTTATCAGTACTTCCCTGATATATTTGGGTTTCACTAGTACTTCCTTCTCTCGCTTTTTACATACATGCGTAGTATCCGATGTTTCTAGAATACAGTACTTCTTTATATATACCCGGTAGATATATTTTTACTACTTTCCACTGTTGATCTTCTTATACCCTTTCTCTATAAACACACTAAGTATAGATAGTTTTCTCAGTTATTTCTCTTGTGTATTGAAACGGTATAATAACTTCACTGTCGATTTGTAGAATAAGTAATCCCATCTCCGTAGATGCAGATGCGTTGGCCGTGGGGTTTGTCCTATCGTGACTGGGTTCCCACAGTTTGACTCGAGCTCTCTGGTTTAAGACCTTGAATACTATATACTATGCTGTGGCCTTAGTACAATAGAATCGAGTTAACGCAGGAGAGAACTCACTGACTACTCTGGTCTTATAAGAACTTTGATGCAGAACTTTTCAGAACTGAAGGTGGATGGGTGTTTTAAGCTTTTTGGTCTATTTCGGATAAAGCTACTTGCCCTGTGGGGTAGCGTACTTTATCCACAATAGCACCAGCTGGGGTAAGGGAAAGATAATAGTTAGCCTCTGTGAAGGAGTCTAATAACGAGCCTTGTTGATACCCACTCAAAATAATTAACAGGATTATGTCTCAATATTCGAACAGTCTCACGTCTGTGGATAGCGAGAACAATTTGTCCTATCGAGCCCTCAAGATTTCAAAACAGCCTTATGTCTGTGGATAGCAAGGACAGTTTTCCAGCTGAGTATCGATCCTAAAATCTCCCGCCATAGTCATACCGTTTGTCAGTGTCCCGGCAGGGTTGTGGTTGAGTGGTAGAAAGTCGGCTGGACGTAGGACGCTCGTGGCGGTTAGATCCCTGTGGCGGCGAGTGGGGGGGTGACACATGGGGGACTACTTCTCGGCTTACCGTGTCACGGCGGGGACGCGGCTGTGGGGAAGAGTGGCGACGGGGCTTACGGTGTTGCCGGGGCCATTTCTGGTGTTGTCTATCCTTTTCACTTTCCCTATTCCTCGGTACTTTAGGATGGTCCTTGTTGAATATCAAGTCCCTTCCTGGTGTTGGAGGATGTGGTATCTTGAAGGGAACGACTCGGGCACAGGCAACTGAGTTGTGGGTTGTTGCCTTGTTGATTGGAGGGTTGGTGGACATGGGACTTTCTCGTTTCTCATTTCTCTGTACTTCGGGATTGTTGATGGTGATGAATAAGTCCCTTCCTGGTGTTAGGGGAAGGGTCATCTCGGTGTCGGCATCTAGTATTTCCATATTTAGGGGTATATATTTGTTCGTTCTGCTAGGTGGCCTTGAATTGTTTCCTGTGGCGTGCGCAGCCGTCCTTTCGCTCTCGAGTCGTTTCACCATACTGCCATTGCTCTGTGGTGGTGATTTCCTGGTTAGGTGTTTTCCCCTTATTTCACTCTCTAGCTTTCTTGATCCCACTAGAACACTCGGTAGCCTATCCCACCTATTTACAACTCTGTTACCAAACCAATTATTTGCCTATATCTTTTCTGAAATGAAATTATCTAATTTGAAACCATTTGTTCTAGTTCTTTCGCTATCACTGAGCTTCAGTACATCGTTCATGTCCTCTTTATTGACCCGGAAACGGCGAGAACACTCTTAAGAGGTTTTGGTGGGCAAGGGCGAGGACCCTCTTAACCTCTGGGCTGCGCACCCTAAGTAATATACACCACACGCCTGTGCGGAGGTATTTACACTGTTTCCTCACTAAAATCGTTATTTTACCATAAATATCATTAATACTTATCCATATGCGCCTATTTTACGTTTAATATGAAGATAGTAACATGTTACAACAATAAAACAAGTGGGAAAAGTGTTTGGATGGTCAAAATCGCTAATTGAAAGTGAGTTTCACACCTTCCTCTTACGAGGCTTGGAGAGTGCTACTGCGGTGTTTTAAATGTTTTTTTTTAGGCCTAGGATCTTAAGAGTCTCCCCGCAGTCGCCCAGTAAAACTCATAAGAGTCCCTGCAGTTCCCTGGTTAGGAGGTAAGGCCTAAAAAAAATTTTTTTTAAAAGGCCCCAGTGGCACTTAAAACATGTATTTTTGTTTTCCCCTCCATACCTCATATCACTTCTCCACATCTGTCAATATCCCCTCCTTCCCCCCTTCCCTTCAATTATCACCTATTTTTCCTCTTATTACCATATCTTTATTGGTTTATTTATCATGCCAATATCTGCAACCCGGTTCCAGGGTGTGGTGTTGTTGCTACCGAGTGTGTTGTGTAAGGTAGGGTGTGGGTGAATGATGTCAGTCAAGCTTGAGGCCTCGCGAGGGGAGGGTCTGGCTCGCTCTGCTCCACAATGCATGAATGAACCGGCCGACTATAATTCGCGATTTTGACCATACAAACACTATTCCCACTTATTTTATTGTTGTTACATGTTACTATCTGGGTACCCGGGACTGTCTCCATACCCGGCAGTCCTGGTACCCGGGCCTTATTGAGATAAGGTCTAGGGTACCCGGGGACTTGAGAATTCGACTTGAGAATTCTCAACACGCCATATTTTGCACTCGTAAGGGTAGGCCTACTCGGGCACGAGTGATAATACGGTTTTGACAACCCGTAAGGGGAAGAAGGAAAAACTACTATTTATTGGTGGCTCCTGAAGTCAATGACGTAAGAGCCTATGGTAATATGGCCTCGTTCCGGGCTCCTCTGAGCCCGGGTTAATCCTGATCACTACGGTCGAGAACCAATATCTTCTTAGGGGGTACCCCTTAATCATTCCTAAGGTACGTCATTGAGACGGAGCCACTGAAAAGTGAAAAATAAAAGAAAAAGGAATAGTACAGTTCAAACGCCGTGCCACTTGCGCATTCAGATCTTCCTCTGTTCCCATGAGCATGCCTTGAAATCCCAGTTGGCCTTAAACTGGCCTCTAAAGTATATACCAAATTGAGCATGTGAATGGGAAGGGAATGGAGGGAGGGCAATTTCGTCATTGACTTCAGGAGCCACCAATAAATAGTAGTTTTTCCTTCTTCCCCTTACGGGTTGTCAAAACCGTAATTTATTGGTGGCTCCTTACGTCAATGACGTAAGAGCCTAGCATATCACGACCGGTGGAGGGACCTTCAGATGCTCTTTAGCTATAAAACAAATTAAAAGGAAGACTGAGAACTAATATATGAACTGTGACATGTATTTACTTATAAAAGGTATAACAGTAAGAACAAATATACAGTATAAGGCGGGTACCATTAAAAGAAGCCTTATTTCATAGAAACAGAACTATTGAGATGTGAATACATACTGGTAATCTATCTCATCAATTTAGCGTAAAAACTAAAATAATTTTAAACATTTGTAGTTGCAATAGACATAGGTATTGCTATGTAATAGATATCCTGTGGTCATAACATTCTTGTTATATGTTTGAGATTGTGTGACCTGCCTTTTCGTCATGGGACTTAAACACGCCCCCCTCTTTTCTTTCCATTTATAGTGACTGTCAGGGCACACTCTCTCTTATGCTGTTGGACTGGTAATAAAAGTGTTGAATCAGATACAACAGGCTACTTAACCCGGGAGCTGCGGGGAGACTCTTAAGAGTTCCCCCGGCGCACTGCGGGGAGACTCTTAAGAGTCAGAGAAAATAAAAATCAACTTTTGACATCGAAAAAAAAATATTTTTTTATATTTTTTTTTTTTTTTTTTTTATTTTTTTTTTGGCCCCTGGGCCATGCAAAATCTCAGTCCTCTAACTCCCCTCCTTCCCCACTTTCCTCCTCTCCTTCAGTTATCACCTATTTTCCCTGTTATTCCCTTATTCTGAGGTATATTTTCGTGCTAACATTAGAAATCCGATTGGAGGGTGTGGTCATCACTGATAGCAAGCGAGTGCAAGAGAGAGAGAGAGAGTATCGATCGACTGTGTCTCAGTGGCCTTGGGGGAAATTGGCGGGAAAGCAGATTGCCTCACCCATACATTATACAACTCGCGGGCTATATCTCCGATTTTGACCATCCAAACGCTGTTTTCACTCGTTTTATTGTTGTTTCAGGTTAATACCTTTATAATCAACCCATAATAGGCGCATATGGATAAGTATTAATGCTATTATTGGCACAATGAATATTTTAGTGGCGGAAACACCTCAAATACGTCAGCACAGGGGGACGTTTCCAATTACCCCCATGCGCACTTCAGAGGTTAATGCCCTCAAGGGTATGTTCTTGCCTTAAAGCTATGCATGGTAAATTGGGTCTCTCCAGGTGTACTGACAAATATCTGGATAGGAAAGTATTGCTCGAGGACCAGAGACCTGTTTGAGAGATATCTTCTACTGAAAAGTTGTTGAGGAACCTGATGGTAGTGGCCCACTTGCGGACGTCGTGAGCTTTGGCAATCACCTGGGGGTCTGCCTCCTTAATTACATCTACTATCGTGGATGCTAAAACTTTTTTCCCCAACCTTGATGAGCCATCTGGAGAAACCCATAAATGTTCCTTATTTCTAGGGATAACAGACTTAAAGTAGGTATATAATGCTTTCACAGGACATAGTGCATGGTGTATCCTTCCTTTTTTCAAGGCAGGAATGGAGAAAGGTGTAAAGATATGTTCCTGGTGCTCGTTTTTTGCGATAAAATCTGGTGCAGGTGCAATATGTACAGAGTCGTTATTAGGGGCAAACTGTAGACAGTTTGGGGACCTTGCCATGGCCACCAATTCTGAGACCCTATGGCCAGTTGCTAGGGCCATCAGAAATACACACTTCTTGAGTTTCTTCTCTGTTTGGTCTCACCGAGTAGGGCCTAGACTGTAATAATGTTAGGACCCTCGAGATTGACCATTGAGGAAGTAGCTGACGATTTGGGGCTCTGAGTTTGAAGCAAGCTCTCATAAACCCTTGTTCGTCTTTCTGGGGTAAGGATAGACCGGTAAGCGTGAGGAAGGGTTCCTTCACTGCCGACAGGTGGTTTCTAAGTGTGTTAACTGCTAGATTCTTAGTTTCAAACAAGTAATTTAGGTATTTCAATAACAAGGAAGCTGATGGGTTCTTCTGGTTAGTATCTACAACCCACGTTGTAAATTGTTTCCAGTGAGAGCTGTATTGTCTCAGAGTGGAAGCTGTGTACTGGTTCGTGAGCTTGTCCGTGACTTCCTCGTCGTAGGATGGGAGCCACTTGGATTTGAGAATGTCCACATAGCAAAATTGAGCGAGGTCTGCAGGTTCCCAATTTCTTCCAAGTGGAAATCTGTTAGGGGGAGTTGCAGGGGGTTGTTGCACCATTGAGTAAGTTGAGTGTACCACGCTTGAGTAGGCCACATTGGAGCGACCAGGGTTACTTGTCCCTGGAACGATCTGAGGTGGTGAATGACTTTGCACATTAGTGAGGTGTCTGGGGGTGGGAAGAGGTAAATCGATGTCCATCTGTTCCAGTCTACTGTGAAGGCATCCGGGCCTCCCTCCCGTGTCTTGAGGTCCCGAGAAATGTGAGCCTGGAGTTTCGTTGATTGAAGAGATGCGAACAGATCGATTTGTGGTGAAAGTGGTAGCACTAATTGGTTGAACGTTTCTTGTTTGAGGGCCCATTCCACTGAAGTGCTCTTTCCCCTGGATAGAGCGTCGGCCCATAGATTGGAGACCCCTGGCAGGTATGTTGCGTGGATTACTATGGAGTATTTCTGGGCTAGAAAGAATATCTTTTCTGAGAGGTCTTGAAGGATCCTGGACCGGGTGGAGCCTTGTTTCTTTAAGCAAGTTACGGAAGCCGTGTTGTCCATCCGGAACGCTATTGATCTGGAGGTCAATGACGTCGCATGGTCCCTGAGAAAGAATAGAGGAACTGCTAGCTCTTTGGCATTGATGTGATACTGACTTAGTGTGGTCCATTTCCCGTGGTTCTGATGGCCTTCCGTTGACTGGTAGCCCCACCCTATCAGGCTCGAGGCATCTGTGTCTATCCATAAGGTGGGAGGTGGATCTGACCAGTGTGTCACCGATTCCCGTACTTGAGATCTTGTCCAAAAAGCCAGGAGATGTAGGATCCTCTTTGGGATGGCGAGTGGGTAATTGTGAGGTGTTAGAGGGAAGGCTTTGTTGCCTAGCCAGATTAGTTTCTTTAGTCTGAGGCGGCCTAGGGGTACTGTCATTTGTACCCAATTTAGTGAGCCCATCAAAGATTCCCAAAGTTTCCTGGTAATATTCTTCGCATGTAATACTCTGAACAGTTTTAATTGTAGACGTTTGGCATTGGCTGGGCTTTGCTTTATCGTTTGGAGTTGTGTGTCCCAGATTAAGCCTACCCATTCCGCTGATTGTGAGGGAGTGAGCATTGACTTCTCCAGGTTCACTCTGAAGCCCAGCTTTGTAACATGTTGTACTACTTTCAAGGTTTGTTCTTGGCATTGGAGAGGTGTGGACCCGAGAATCAACCAGTCGTCTAGGTAGAACAGGATCTTTACTCCATTTTCGAGTAGTGGGAGGAGAGCTTGTTTGACTATCTTGGTGAAAATTCTGGGGGCTATGTTCAGACCGAAGGGCATTCTGGTGAACATTACTGCTTTGTTTCTGAATGGGATAGCTAGGAACTTTTGGTATCTTTTTGCTATTGGGATGTGCCAGTAGGCGTCTTTCAGGTCCAGGGTAATTATCCAGGCCTTTGGTTGTAGTACTAGCCTTACTTGGGAGATAGTTAGCATTCTGAATTTTGTATTGTGAATTGACTTGTTGAGAAGGGACATGTCTATCACGGGTCTTAGTTGCCGGCTGTCTCTTTTTGGGACGAGGAACATGCGTGACAGAAAAACTGGTGTGCCCTCTGGAGGGTGAGTGAGAACTTTGTCCGTTAACATTTGGTTTATCACTGTTACCAATTCTGGAGATAGCTGTATCTTGTTGGGCTGAGCTCTGAGGCGGGGTCTTGCCAGCCATTTCCATGTGAGGCCCTTCTTTACCACTCTCTTTGCCCAGGATCTTTGAGGCCAATGCTGGAAATTTTCCCTGAATTGGCCTGTCGAATGCCGGGCCATTTCTTGGTTGATGGCCTCTTGGAAAGTCAGTTTTTTGGATCCTGGGTCGTTTGGTGAGAGTTGGTGGATTGGTGGTGACCTTGTGGTTTCTGGTGGTTGGGAGCATGGCGTCCTGCTTGATGAGTCTGACGTCCTGTATGTTGAGGTCTTTGTTGTGACCCGTAGTTTTGTTGTTTTGGTGGAGGTCGTGTGTAGGGTGATGGTTGGGTCCTTGGTGAGCCTCGACCTCTGGCCTGGTAGTGTCCTCTGTGCCCTCTTTTGCTTGATGAGTTACCCCTGTGCGTCTGAAATGTATGAGGGGTATATTGGCGAGGGGGGAACTGGCCCTTCCCCCTTCCCCGGTGAGGGTGAGAGTGAGGGTGGAACCTACTAGGGTGGCCTTGCCTATATGCTTGAGACTGTCTTGACGTTGCTATCTCGGGTCGTAGTAGTAGGGAGTGGACTTCGTTCCATGTTGTTTGGGGCATTAATCTGCTGGTGAATAGGGGTGAGAGGAGGACTCGAGCGGCGATATCTTTTGGCATTTTCTTGGACAAGTGGATGCGTATATCTTGTCTTGCTCTGGCTGCTTCATAAATAGCAGTCTTGACATCACCCGTGGTCATTACAGAGTTGACAAGAGATGCTCTCCTGATGAGATGGAGAGCTGTTCTGGATTTTTGTTCAGCGATGGAATCTGCCACCTGTCTCATGGAATTAGAGAGCTTCTGCCATGTGATGAAGCTTGATAGCAGTCTGTGGGCTTTTTGGCGTAGTCTAAAATCCTTGTCGATGAGCGCTGGAGTAGGTGTCGAGATCATGGGGTCATTGGATGGCTTGCATACTGTCTTTGGAGCTCTGAGATAATCCCAGAACCCCTGGGGAATGGAGTCGGAGTTGTGCACATACATTGTGGCAAACTGATGATCATCTTGTGGGATTCTTTGGGGTGTAGTATCCATACTGGAAAGGGCAAATTTTTCTGCCCCAGATACCCATTCCGACCATGGGCCATAGCCTAAGGATGAAACCTCCAGCATGGGAATTTTACTTTCGGACATTTTTGTGGAGCATTGTATGTCTGTTGCGAGAGTGGATAGAGATTTAATGGCATTATGCCCATCGGCTTTATTCAAATCCGACCATGGTTTGAAGCGTTTTCCCGAGGGGACTGCGGATGTCTGTGTGAACGTAAAGTACCTAGCGTCTGACATAGACGGGAAAGGTTTTATGATTACGTCCAGTACTTGGTTATGTGCGTCTTTTGCCCGGAGGTGACGCAGTTCGTCCATTTCGATCACCCAGTCATTTGGGACTGGTATCAGTTCTGGATGGCCTGTGTCCGCATCTTCAGGTGTTTCCACTGGTATTTGTTTCCAGTGACGGGAGTCCCCAAACAGAAGAGGGAAGGGTTTCTTGGAGATTTCCGGTTCCTGTTCAATAGGGGGGGGACGAATATGGGACAGGAATAGGTTACTGGGAAGGCCAGTGGCTTGAAGACTGGACTGAGTGGAGGATGACGGAGTGGGTGTTAATTCCTGATCATGCTGTTTTGGCTGGGCAGGTATCTGAGCTAGAGGGACTGGGTCGGGTGTGGCTGGTTGTAGCATGGATGGGGACAGGGTCCTACATTGAAGGTCCTGGATAGCCTTATCCATAGAAACCAATTTCTGATGTAAGTTGTCTGTTAACTCGTTGGTCAATGATCTTAAAGTATCTTTCATCTCTCTCCATAAGTCATTACGAGGGCTCAGTCTTGAGTCTATGTCAGACTGGTGAGGGTCTTCTCCTGAATGGTCTCCCTGATAAGTGTGGGAGTCCTTGTCATTCCAACTTTTGTCAGTGTGGCTGCTGGAAATGATGTCATAGCACTCTATTCTGTCGTCGGCCATATCATAGGGTTCTTGGGTATCTTCAGGGGGTATTGTATGTTGATCTTCTTCAACTGTACTGTACCCTACTTGGTCTTGTTCTGCCAGAGTGGAATGGTAAGGTAAGTGTCCTGGGGTATGTATTTCCGCTCTTGTGCATATCTTGATTGTATGAGGGGGAGCCGGATCGGTAGGGGTAGGTAAGGGGGTTAGTTCAAATTGTTGATCCATAGAGTCCGCCCACTTGTCTAGGGATAGTGGGGAGGGGTTGACCTCCTCAGAGCCTGGTTCAGTCTGGATGCATGGTGGTTCTTTGGCATGGGGTTTCCTTGTATGTTTGTGTCTTTTACTGGGCGACTGGGGGCTGGTTGACCTCTCTCTCTTCTTGCTAGAATGTGACTTTTTCCTGTCGTGTGATGAGGAAGAGCTACGGGATCTAGCTACGGATATCTCTAAGAATTTTACGTACTCTGGGTTTGCAATTTCTGGGTGTTTCTTCAATGTACCTGAAATATACGATTTTACTGCATGCCACACAGCTTTCAGAATATTCTTACATGTGTCGGGGGCTAGTGTAGAAAGTGGGTTATGGAACTTAGCTATGTAATAATTACACCTGTCACAAACTTTAGGGTTCCACCTAGCTTTTGTCCTATCAATACACCTAGCATGATAGGGGCAGAGATTATGAGCTGTAAGGGATAATGTGGTGCAATCCCTGCTTGAGCATAGGGTTGAGTCCTCGGGAGGGTCCATTTCATGTACTGTGATACTGTCCATGTAGGCTGGTGAGGGTTCCGGGGAGGAGAACCCTCTGAAGGAGAAATCGTCTTCCAGGATGAGTACTTCTGTTTGTTGCACCTTAGCTTTCTTCTATGGTTGCATGTAGGCCCTGACGAGAGGGGAGAAAAGAAAACAAAAGGATTCTTTTAGAGAGGGAAGACAATTTGTGTTTGTTTCCTGAAAAACTAAAATTTTGTACGTAGGCCTACCCCTGTAAATTAATTAAATTAAGTAAATAGTGGGAATAATCTTAGCCGGTGGACCAGAACAAACGTCTAAAGATTTGACTCGTAGACTCACCTGATATTGCAGGTTTGTTAGGTGTGGGCCGGGGCCCACAGGTGGCTTGGCTCGGGCTGTCAAGGGCTTGGAGTCCGGGATAATGTACAGGACCTGTTGTGGTATCTCTTGGTATGGAGGGGGTAGGTCTAATTGATGATCAGAGCTCCTCCTCTGTAATGTCGTGTCTTGCCTGAGCCTGTTGAAATATCAAGGAGTCAATGTTGCATAATGAGGTAAGCATTGTTCTTATTAGGTTTACTTTGTTTGGGCTAGGATTAGGGTCTAGCCTTGCATGATTTGCTTTAATTTAATTGGTTATACAGATGTGTTTATTATAAGTTCTCGTATTTGACTTAATTCTGAACATTTTGTTAAATATTGTTTAACATGTTTAAGGTTAATTAGCTTACTATAGTATTGTTTAACCAAGAGTACTCAGTAATAATTTCTATTTGAATCCTGTATTTGGGGCCCTTCTCTTAGGGTACCTGGTGTTGATGGGATAGGCTTAGGCCTAGCCTAGTGTTAGAGTACCCGGTTCATAGCTTGATGGTATCCGGCCGGATGTTGTGGGTTATAAAAAGACCTATTCTAGTCTGGGGATATCTGGGTACCAGGGACTGTTGTTATACCCGGTAGTTCCGGTACCGGGTCTTGGTGCTCTGGTTTTATAAATATAAGTCCTAGGGAAAAACCCGGGAGTCTTGGGTTATATTTATATGGTAGTAATGTCTTTCCAGACCATCCGGGTACCCGGGACTTTCGCCATACTCGGTAGTCCCGGTTGCCGGGTCTTGGTGACAGAGTTTCATCGAAATGAGGACTAGGATAACCGGGGAAATTATGAGTGTATGGTAACATAGTGTTGTCCGCCTGTTTGGGTGGATTTCCCTGCCCGGCAGTCTTGAAAACCCGGGTCTTGGGGACCGGGGTTTGTTGAGATAATGACTCGGGAACCGGGAATTTGTATTGAATGGTATTCTGGTGTCTCCCGCCTGATTGGGCACTCGGGACTGCCACCTCGCTGGCGGTCCCGGTGTCCGGGCCTTGGTACCCGACCCTTTTGTGATGGGTCTAGGTTACCTGGGTAATTGGAATAATATCAAACCGGGGATTTGGTCTTGAATGGTATTCTGGTGTCTCCCGCCTGATCGGGCACTCGGGACTGCCACCCTGCTGGCGGTCCCGGTGGCCGGGTCTTGGTACCGGACCCTTTGTGATGGGTTTAGGTTACCTGGGTAATTGGAATATTATCAGCATGTCTTACATCATTTTTCCATTGTAGTGGGACAAGGGCAACTATGATATTATTATGGGAGCTCATTGGGAAAATAAATTTATATATACGAATGTTTAGATGAGCAGAACCCGCGGGATAATACAAATCCGATCCCTAGTTGATGTAATGCTGGTTTATAGGAAACATTGTCATGTGACAAAACTTGAAGGTAATAAATATGAAGAGTGAATCGTGACCGACTAGAGTGGAAACTAAACGAAATAAATTAAAAGAGACTTGAATGTAAATAATGAAAGCACTTTTGTCCCCAATAAACAAATTCGGTGGCGTGACGAGTAAACCCTGGCCAGGGCACAACCAGAGGTTACTGTCTAAACGAATTAAATTAAAAGATGCTTGAATGTAAATAATGAAAGCACTTTTTGTCCCCAATAAACAATTTCGGTGGCGTGACGAGTAAACCCTGGCCAGGGCACAACCAGAGGTTACTGTCAGCCGATATAGTTAAAAGGGATAGGGCACTTTATAAAACACTGATACTTAAGGGAAAAACTGACGAATTACACTTCAAAAACAAATTTACAGAACACTAAGACACTGTAGCTATAGAGCCGAGGTTCGTGTGATACGAACAAACGAGATAAAACATAATAGTTAGCGGCTCTGTGGAAAGTGGCTTCTTGAATGGCACGTTCGTAGGCCAGCCAGACGAAAGATCTTACTTCACAGGCTTACAAGTGAAAATTAGTCCATATACATACTTTCTTAGATGCATATACTATTACAACTGCATAAAAACTCACTATGGACAAAGATTTCGCGTCGAAGAGGGGCTATATAAACACTGTGGTGGAGATAAGAAAACTTCGTCTGCCTCCTATGGCCTACGGACGAGAGAGGCCAGTTTAAGGCCAAATGGGATTTCAAGGCATGCTCATGGGAACAGAGGAAGATCTGAATGCGCAAGTGGCACGGCGTTTGAACTGTACTATTCCTTTTTCTTTTATTTTTCACTTTTCAGTGGCTCCGTCTCAATGACGTACCTTAGGAATGATTAAGGGGTACCCCCTAAGAAGATATTGGTTCTCGACCGTAGTGATCAGGATTAACCCGGGCTCAGAGGAGCCCGGAACGAGGCCATATTACCATAGGCTCTTACGTCATTGACGTAAGGAGCCACCAATAAATTGGCGATTATTATGTAACTTTGTACATATTTCTTACATCGTTCCGTGATTGTAAGTCAGTGAGATATATTCAATCAAGATATTATTTGGGTACTCATTGGCTGTAGGTCTACTTGATACCCTTGAAAATAATAACATATGAGTGCCTAATATAGGTTTGAGTCCCGAAGGGAATAATGAAAACCTAATATTTAGTAGTGGCCCCGGAATCATTGACGATGCGCCTTACGTAGGTAATGGCCAATCTTTGAACTCTAAGCTTGCTGTTCAAACTTCCCGCCCAAGGAGAACTCAAAATACGATTGCCTTACATCGTGAGCGAAACGCTCTTAGTAACCACTCACGGACTCAGCTTTATGATGTGGGTCCACTACTAGAAAAAACTAGTAAAATAAATAAATAAAAATAAAAGTTAAACTTGACTTAGCATTGCGCTTCCCATGCTTCTGCTCTTGGGTACCGCTCGCCATCTTGTTCACCCCGAGTGTTCCTCCTTAACCCTCCAGCCCCGGCTATTGTATTCTATAATTTCCCCGAAACCCGGGGGTTTTGGCCGAAAAACGTCTACGCCTAGGCTACCGTATCTTTGTTATTTTGACTGCTTCCGCATTCCCCCACATCCCCAAGCGTAGATGTGTTCGGTACCTGTAGAATGGCATTGAGTAGAGCTCTCTAAGCCAACTGGTTCAGTTGTGATGATGATTTCCGTGGAGAGAACTTTGTGGTGATATCAGCCACTTTTCACTACTTTTCACTACTTTTCACTACTTAACAATAACACACACCCACACACGAACAAGCGACGCCTCTCCTTCTTGTGGTCGGAGATGCGCGGCGTCGGTCCAACCGGCTGTTGTTTACATGCGTCGGACGGACGCCTCGAACACCAAGCTTACAGGCTTTCAAGCTGCCGGTGCCTCAGAGCCCTACCGGGTTCCGCGGGTGCATTTGTTATGGGTTTCTCAGAGCCCAACCGGGTCTGGTGGGTTAATCTGACATATCGAGACTCTCAAAAATGTAGCAGATGAATGGGAAGGGGATGGCAGGGAGGGCAAAAATCGTCAATGATTCCGGGGCCACTACTAAATATTAGGTTTTCATTATTCCCTTCAGGACTTAAACCTATAATTTATTAGTGGCCCCTTCATCATTGACGATGCGCCTGAATTCTCAAGACTGGAGTGGGGTCATTCATCTAAACATCGCATACCACTAATACCCCAGGTAATCAAGTCAGCTTAATATCAAAGAAAATATAAAAGATAGTTACAGGCGGCATTTCTTAAAGGAAGGCTGTGGTGTTAACACCTTTAAGTTTTAATAGAACAGTTGGTGTAACACAAGAATAAACTAATCTTTTAGTCTATATATTCGTGGGAAAATGAAAACCTTCATTATCACCCAATTTTATTAATATGTAGGCCTACATATTCATGGCCTTAGGTACTGTATTACCAAAATATTTGTACTCTTACTCTAGATCTAATCCCTGAGATTGTTGAGTATATTGGAAACCATATTGCATCCATAGTGTTTCATCTAACAGGGAAAAGAAAATTTACCCTTGTTCCTGCGTAGGCTTACTTTAGCCTAGGGAACGGGTTAACACATGACCTTAATACTCGTTATATATTTTCTCACTTCAGAGGCAGGTAGAGTCCTTAGCTAGGATACTCCCCCCCCCCCTTTTTACATCACTAAATTAGCTTAAAACTAGACTTTCTGCCTTAATGCTACACATGTACGAGAAGGTTTCATGAGATTGACGGACAGGTAACGTGTGAGAAAGGTATGATTTGATGACCACAATTGGGTCTTTTGAATATCTTCTAGAGAGTAATTATGGAGGAATCGAAGTGATGCCGCCCATTTACGGATATCGTGTGATCTTGCCAACACGCCCGGATTGCTCTCCCTAATGACTTCCACCAATAATGCGGCTAGCCGGCGTTTTTGTAATCGAACACCTGTCCATGAAACCCAGAGGGCTCCCGCCTGTGATGGCCGGGAAGCCCGCATAAATAACCTAAGTGACTGCACTGGACACAATAAATGGTGCCTGTCACCCTGTTTCAGAGCCGGAATTTCGAACTCTGTGAAAACATGATTAGAATGTTCTTTCTTAGCAATGAAGTTAGGAGCAGGGGCAATATGTAGGCCTACACCCATGTTGCGCCTTGTAAATCTTAGACAGTTTGGCTCCGAACTCATCGCCGCCAACTCAGACACCCTGTCACCCGTAGCTAGTGCCATCAGAAAAATGTCCTTTTTTAGTATTAGGTCAAAGGAAGGATCTTTGCAATATTTACGGGACTGCAGCATCTCAAGGGCTAGGTCAAGAGACCAGGTGGGTGTGAGTTGACGGGGGGGAGGGCGAAGCTTGAAGCATGACCTCATGAAACCCTTTTCTTCCGCCTCCGGTACAGCTAGACCAGTTAAATCTAAAAATGGGATCCTAATTGCTGTGAGGTGATTCCTTAATGTGACAACTGACAACTTTTGAACATCGAATAGGTAATTTAAATACTTTAACACCTGAACCATGGACGGCTGCTGTTGGCCAGTTTCTACAATCCACGTAGTAAATGATTTCCAGTGTGATTGGTACTGTCTTTGGGTTGATGGGGCATACTGACTAATTAATTTCTGAGTCACGGTTTCCCCAAACTGGCCTAGCCCCTTGGCCTTCTGAATGTCCACAAGGCGAAAGTCAGCGAGGTCTTGAGGTTTCCAATTGTCTCTAAGTGGAAATACGAGATCGGGAGCGACACCGGGTTCTCGCACCACATCTTCAACTGGTTGTACCACACTTGAGCCGGCCACAACGGCGCGATCATCGAGACCATGCCCCGATAACCCTGTAGTTTTTTTTAACTACTTTGCACATTAAGGATGCATCTGGCGGTGGAAACAGATAAATGGAGCTCCATTTGTTCCACTCTACCAGAAATGCGTCCGGCCCCCCGCCGGAGTCAGACTCCGGCGTGTGAGGTACTGAGGGAGCCTGTGGCTTGCCTCTGACGCGAACAAGTCCACTTGTGGATGGTAGGGCTCCGCAATCAACTTTTGAAAGATGTTTTGCCTGAGAGCCCATTCTACTTGAGTGCTCTGTCTCCTGGACAGAGCATCCGCCCATACATTCGCCACGCCGGGCAGATACGTTGCGTGAAGATAAATCCCGAGCCTCGCGGCTAGCCGAAATATTTTTTCCGACAACCCTTGTAACACTGACCCTTGCTTTTGAATGCATGTCACTGCAGTCAAATTGTCCATTCTGAAGGCTAGGGACTTTCCCGCCTGGCTTGTGCCGTGCTCCTGTAAGAAGAATAGTGGGACTAGCAACTCCTTGGCATTGATATGAAGATGATTTAACATTGACCATCGACCCTGACTCTGGTGGCCTAAGTTCGATTGGTAACCCCACCCCAGGGTTCCTAACGCGTCTGTATCTACCCAAACCGTCGGGGGTGGAGCTGTCCATGTCAAGGAGGAGTGAATAACTTCTGGCTTCGCCCAAGCCGCCAGGAGGTTGTGGATTAAGGTTGGAATTGTCCATAGTGTTTCTGCCGGTAAAAGTGGAAAACACCTGTTTCCTTCCAAGATAATTCTTTTGACCTTCAGGCGACCTAACGGTACCGTCAGTTGTATCCAGTTGAGTGAGCCTATCAGAGATTCCCAGATCTTCCTCGTTGTCGTCCGGGAGTGTAGAAATCGGAAGAGTTTCCTGCGAAACCTCTGACGATTGTCTACACTCTGACTCAGAGTTAGTAATTCGGTATCCCAGATAAGGCCCACCCATTGGATTTGTTTGGTGGGAATGAGAGATGACTTTGCTAAGTTTACCCTGACCCCTAAGGCTTCTACATGATCTAATACTAGTTGAACATGGTGAAGGCACATTATCTTGGATTGGGCTACCACTAGCCAATCATCTAGGTACCATAAAATCATGATTCCCTGTTTGAGCAATGGTAGCAATGTCTGTCGGACTAATTTTGTGAAAACTCTGGGTGCTAGATTTAATCCAAAGGGCATTCTTTGGAAGACAAACGTTTGATCCCCGTTGCGTAAGGCTAGGAACCTCTGAAAGCGTTTGTTGATGGGGACATGCCAATAGGCGTCTTTTAGATCTATCGAGCACATCCAACCTTGTGGTGGGAGTGACAACCTGATCTGATTCACTGTCAGCATCCTGAATGATTGATTGTGAATATGGGTGTTGAGATATGAGAGGTCTATCACCGGCCTCATCTGAACACTGTCCCTTTTTGGCACCAAAAACAACCGGGATATGAACACTGGCATTGACGTAGGACTGGGGATTATGATCTGCATCTGTGCCATCTCTTTGATAATGGCTCCCACCTCTAATGAGACTCGGTTGAATTCTGTGGGGAAACGTAAACGGGATCGCCGGGACCACTGCCACGAGAGGCCTTTGCGGACCACTGTCCTTGCCCATGTTCCCCGGGGCCATGCTCGGAAATGATCCCGGAAGTTGCCAGTCATGCAACTGGTCTTGTCCGGCAGAGCTTCTCTCGAATCCGTCTCGCCTTGCCTTGGCATTGGAAGTGAGAGAGCCCTGTGGTCTGTCTCAGTTATTGGAGGGTGGATGTGACTCTGACTTTGGCTTGGGGGGATGAGAGGTCTTGCTACCATTGCTGCTGGGTTGACCCCTGTATTGGCCCCGAAAGCCCCTCCCTCTACCCCTGAAGCTACCGCGCCCTTTAGTTGCTCCGGAATGCGCAGGGGTTGTGAAAGTCTTGGCTGACTGTTTGAACTGTGACTGACCACGAAAGGAATTGAACTGTGACTGACCACGAAAGGAACTTTTAGGTCTGAATTTTTGTTTGGCTGCCTGTTCTTCTTTGTGTTTAGAAGTGGTGGCAGTTGTGTGGTCTAGAAGGAATATTATTAACCTCCATACATCTTGGGAGACTAAAGTATCCGTAAAAATATCTGAAAGGAGTAACCTTCTACCGATCTCAGCCGGAAGTTTCTTCACCAAATGCACTCTCATATCTTGGCGGTGCCGTACAGCCTCAAAGAGAGCTGTCCGGATGTCGCCGAGAAATTGAACTAAGTTTTGGAGGAGAAGACGTCTGGTCAGAGAAAGGGCCTTCGGAGATCCGGCGTCCGTAACCGACTCAGCCGTTCTAGCTAGAGAGGCTGCTAGTTGTTGGTTGAGTAGGTGTGGAGACGCCAGTCTCCAGACCTTCTGTCTTACTTTAAAATCTTTGTCAATCTGAGCTTGTGTGGGAGGGCAAAAAGGTTCAGGTAGATCATACAAAGATAATTTTGGGGCCACCATGAAATCAAGTATATGTTGGGGAATACCGTCCGCCTTGCCTACTGGCATAGAAAACCAATGATTGTCTTCTGCTGGAATTTGGTGACTATGTTTGTTAGTGATGGTGCTGGCCAACAACTGGGCCTCAAGTCCCCAAGTAACCCAGTGCCCACGCTCCCCTCCCGTAATATGAACAAAAGAGGTCCCATGAGAGTCCCTGAAAGGAATGGAATTTAGTTCTGGGGTCAAGCTCTGCAATGCTTTTAAGTCATTAAATCCATCAGTTTTAGACCAGCCTGAAAACAGTTTTCCGGCGGAAGCAGGGGGCAAGGCGGGGGATGATGTGTACACAAAAAATTCAGGATTGAAATAATGTGGGATGGCCTGAATAACAACATCAAGTACCTCTCCTAAATGGTTCTTGGCCCTTAATTTCTTCTTTCCACTTACTTCTATAACCCAGTCTTCTGGGACAGGTAACTCACCTGACCGTCAGGTGTGTGCGAGGTCTGGGCGTAGTGGGGTAACTATTGACCAAGAAGTGTCTGGTCCATACAAGAGCGGCATAGGGCCCTTTTTGTTGAGGATGGACTTGTCTAGTGGGGGAGCTAACAAACCCGAATTTTTTTTCATGTGAGGTTGTAAGAGAGCAGAGGTGCCTGGAATCGAAGCCATAGGGCTGATTATGGGGGCAGGGGGAGGAGAAGTTACAGTAACTTGAGGATGTACCACTACTTGCCCCAGAGGTCGCACTGCCGGAGGTACAGGTGTTGTGGTAGTCGTCTGTCTCTCACTTTTAATGTCTCATAAACCCAAATAGTTCTCGTAACTCATTCTTTGTCAACTCAGCCTCACTGTTTTGTTCAGACTGGGGCTCGAGCTGTGACACTTCCGAGCCCTGCGTCCCAGATTGTTGAGAGACTGGTCGGTGGCTAGGCCCCACTTCCTCAGTATATCCCCCTTGTTGGTATAACTCTATCAGTGGTCCCTTCATTAGTGATTCCGTTGACCGGGTTGATGAGGCTGGATGAGTTTCCCACCCAGGCTCCTCGACCTGGGCATCGGTATCATATGTATCTGTTTGTGATTGGTAGGAATCCTCATGACCGGGGAGATTAATCATATGCAAATCTGTGATCTTAGACATGGGGAATTCCTGAACAGGTGTATGCCTACCTGGGGAGCTCTCCTGTCCCCGCCGGGGAGAAACTACACTGCCACTTCTTTCTTTCCCTAACACAGGTAAAGTGACAGGTTCTGGTGTAGGTTTATGGGGGATAGTAAATTGGTGGGAATAGCCTGAGACCGTACTAGATGTATCTCGTGATGTCTCTCTTTTCGCTGAGGATTTCCGTCTAGATTCTGACGGTTCCTTAGCTTTCTTCTTACTTGCTGAAGAGGACTTCTTATGCCGGCTCAACTTTGGTTTGTCCCCGGCGGTTAATGCGGATAATAGATAATTTTATCATCTAACTAGAGGGATTGATGAGCCTTTGTTGTACAATATGCTCCATATTCAAATTTAATATTTTGGAGAATAGCCTTACATTGACTATTTCCATCATTAATCAATCCATTGCGGAGGGCTGAACAGTGGGGACAAGATTTTGATAACCATCGACCTCTTGAACGGTCTAGGCAGGTGACAAACTTTACACAGAGTAAGTGTCCCATGATTGCTAATCTCTGGCAGCCCAGAGTTGAACAGAAAAAGTATCTATCATTGTCCATGATTACCTCCTCATCCCCGCAGAGATATTATATTTCCTAGGTGTCTCCTTGTCAAACCTGAGTGAGAAGAAATTTCAAGAATCAATGCTCATAAGGACACGCTAGGCTGGAATAATATACATATATAATCTCTACGTTAAGAGAATACAGTTTGAGTAACTCTTAAGCAATCTTAATTCCCTTCACGTTAAACATTTCCCAGAAAATGAATTTGAGTCTTGTGTAGCCTATTATGTGCTACTAATTTGTAAAAAAAAATGAAGTTTGAATAATTCTTAAACAATCTTAATTCCCCTTACGTTAACATTCCTTCGAAATGTTAATGAGTATTGTGTAGCCTATTCTGTGCTACCCGTTTATAAATTTCTTAACCAAGTGCAAAATCATCGCCCATGATTAAGCAAAACAGTAGAACTGGGAGCTACAAGACCGAAAAAAGGTGTTTTATGTCTCGGCTTCGCCGTGACTGGTGCGGCGATAGCTTCACCTTAATTTGCGTGGCGATTGTGGGTCCCACTTTTTTAATATCGGCCGGCGTAATGTTCGTCTCTTTCAAGGCCAAAAGATTTTAATTGTTGGCGGCGTAAAACGTGATTACGAGGGGGGCTTCGCCGTTATCCTTCATAACTCGAATTATTGTTAGTGACATGCTGGCACTAAATGCCTTAAAATAACCCAAATTTAATTCCTTTGCAAAACTGTTCCAGTCGTGGAATATTGGATTTGTCTGTCTTAGGCCAGGAGAACGATTTGTTATTTGTGTTATTTTATTGACGGCGAAAGATGTGATTAACGGCTTCGCCGTTATCCCTCGAAATTTTAATTCTTTTTAGTACCGTGCCGGGGGCCCCTGCATCGTACTATATGCCTTAAATAATGCAAACTGAATTCATTGTAGACCCGTACCCGGCGGTGACTACTGAATTTTAATATAGCTCAGAGTGTTTCCAGGCGGGAGACCCCACGGCACACCCTGAGGCACGTTGTTCTTTTAATGTCCAGTCTCACTAGAATCATAAAAATCCCGCCGGAAGGGGGCCCCTTCGATAAGTATATAGGAATAAACAACGTGTACATAGGCTACATGGCATGGTTATATATCATGAATAATTAAAAAATCAATGATAGCACTCCTTAATCATATATATATGCAACCTACTGAGGCCAACTAGATGGGAGCCCTTGGTGATGAGTTCGTCAATGGCTCAAATCTGCGATCCAGCGTCGACCCCGCCACCTGTAGAACACATGATGATACGGTTGCAGAGTAGATTGGTTCCGTGCCGGACCCCTCAGCTACGTGAGAAAATCCGTTGGCACTAGCCTCGAAACATACTTGTTGCACACCCTGAATAGACCGAGCAACAGGCTCCAGTTCACCCTAAAAGAAGCCTCATGCCTAATAATTGAACTAATAATGGAATAGGGTAAGAAAACAACACATTAGAGGTGACGTGCCTTATTACGACGCGAACACCCCTTAGGTATAAGGAAACTACGCACTAGGGGCGACGTGCCTGGTCACAACACGAACACTCCTTAAATTCCTTAATCAACACGAATGCTAAGGACCCAGAAAAACAGTCTCCAGGGCCCGTATTTAACACTTCAACCTATACCGAATCTATAATCTAACCTAATTTCAGCACTGTCATGGACAAATGAGCAAGGACTCACTAAGTGATGAATTAAGGTGATGAATGGGGTGTGGGTAGGAGCGTTTGGGATCTACGTCCTATCGATACGGGTCCAAGGAGATTAAGGAGGAACGCTCGGAGTGAACAAGATGGCGAGCGGTATCCAAGAGCAGAAGCCTGGGAAGAGCAATGCTAGGTCAAGTTTAACTTTTATTTTTATTATTTATTTATTTTACTAGTTTTTTCTAGTAGTGGACCCACATCATAAGGACGAGTCTGTGAGTGGTTACTAAGAGCGTTTCGCTCACGATGTAAGGCAATCGTATTTTGAGTTCTCCTTGGGCGGGAAGTTTGAACAGCAAGCTTAGAGTTCAAAGATTGGCCATTACCTACGTAAGGCGCATCGTCAATGATGAAGGGGCCACTAATTAATATAAGCCGTCCAATATAGGCTATTATTAGAATGTTGTAATTGAATTTAGCATCACAATATAAAACCATCAGCTGTAAGTATTTGATGGTTCTCACTGAAAATAATACCCTACAAAATGTCTTGAAGGCAAATATATGTGATGAGGCACTCTTGATTGATTAATGTAAAAGCAATATGTATTCATCTTCACATAGAAAACTTGCGAGTTAATACTGAAGGTATTGTGGTTGATAATTATGGTGTGAAGCATTGAATGAAAATAGGTCAAAAACATTTTCGAAATTAGGATTTGGGAATTAGTTTTTTAATAAAAATTTAACAATGGTAAGACAAGTAACCCCTGGCCAGCACACAACCTTGGTGGGTACATGTAAAGAATTAAAGATCTATGAATTTGACACTAACATAGAATTCAACACTTACGGGAATTAATATCAAGCTACAATGTTAAAACACACTTTCACAGAAAAAAAGAGAGACACTGCAGCTAATGAGCCGAGGCTCGTATGATAGAAAAAACAAGAAACAAAAAACACTAAGTAAAAAAAGCGAAAGTGGCGTCCTTGAAAAGCACGATCGTTGACCAGCCCAGAACTGAGTCCTTACTTATGCAGGTTTACAAGTGAAATAGTTAAAATAAATATATTCCTAAACACATATGCAACTCAATTTGCAATTAGACTCACTAGGGACTAAAAACTGATGCGTTTAAGAGGGGCTATGTAAAACTGCCAGGGAAGTAAGGACAAAAAACGTCCTATCTGGCTGGGCGACGATCGAGAGAGAACGCACCTGGGGGGTGGGGGTACTGGGCAAGGTATGGGAAACAGCTCAGGAAGATCGGAATGCGCGTAGGCGCGGTGTTCAAACTGTGTTAATTCTTTTCTTTTTTATTTCCTACTTTTCAGTGGCTCCGTCTTAATGACGTACCTTAGGAATTATTAAGGGGTACCCCCTAAGATGATCTTGGTTCATGACCGTCGTGATCGAGGTTAACCCGGGCTCTGAGGAGCCCGGAACGAGGCCATATTATCATAGGCTCTTACGTCATTGACTTCAGGAGCCACCAATAAATATTAGTTTTTCCTTCCTTCCCTTACGGGTTGTCAAAACCGTAATATCGTCGCCCATCTACATGGTGTCCACTACACCCTGCGCGAGCTCGCCGGGTTAATCCCACTAACCAACTTGAACACCTCTATCATATCCCATCTAGTGCCTCTCAAACGAATGTAAGTCTAATTTCTTCCTTTCTTCATATGGAAGATTTCTAATATTATGGATAATTTTTGTCATTCTTCGTTGTACCCTCTCCAAGGAATCTAAGAGTGCCAATGTTCTTGATTGAAGGACTGGCCCAATAAACTCTGTCACAGACCACCGTAGGGAGGATATTCAGGTGTAGGAATAGGTGCCTGTAAGGGAGGTTCTGGAGCTCTGATCTTACTTTCAACCATCTTGACAATTTTACCAACACACCTAAACCTCGTTTGATGCGAAAATAACCTCCCGAAAATTTGCCCTGGGCGGGAGTTGAACCCGGGGCCCTCGACTTTGAGGCAGTCAATTTATTAGTGGCCCCTTCATCATTGACGATGCGCCTTAACATTGTTTATGGCCAATCTTTGAACTCAAGCTTGTCTTTCAAACTTCCCGCCCGGGAGAGATCAAAATACGATTGCCACACATCGTGAGCGAAACGCTCTTAAAAACCACTCCCGGACTCGTCCTATATGATGTGGGTACCACTACTAGAAAACCACTCACGGACTCGTCCTATATGATGTGGGTACCACTACTAGAAAACCACTCACGGACTCGTCCTATATGATGTGGGTACCACTACTAGAAAACCTCACGGACTCGTCCTATATGATGTGGGTACCACTACTAGAAAACCACTCACGGACTCGTCCTATATGATGTGGGTACCACTACTAGAAACCACTCACGGACTCGTCCTATATGATGTGGGTACCACTACTAGAAAACCACTCACGGACTCGTCCTATATGATGTGGGTACCACTACTAGAAAACCACTCACGGACTCGTCCTATATGATGTGGGTACCACTACTAGAAAACCACTCACGGACTCGTCCTATATGATGTGGGTACCACTACTAGAAAACCACTCACGGACTCGTCCTATATGATGTGGGTACCACTACTAGAAAACCACTCACGGACTCGTCCTATATGATGTGGGTACCACTACTAGAAAACCACTCACGGACTCGTCCTATATGATGTGGGTACCACTACTAGAAAACCACTCACGGACTCGTCCTATATGATGTGGGTACCACTACTAGAAAACCACTCACGGACTCGTCCTATATGATGTGGGTACCACTACTAGAAAACCACTCACGGACTCGTCCTATATGATGTGGGTACCACTACTAGAAAACCACTCACGGACTCGTCCTATATGATGTGGGTACCACTACTAGAAAAAACTAGCAAAAAATATTGAAAATAAAAAGTTTAAACTTGATCTTAGCATTGCGCTTCCCATGCGTCTGCTGTTCCGCACGCTTCGCCTCACTCATCGAAGCGATCTCTCGCCGTTATTACTCCCGGGCCCACTAGTGTCGGACGTGTGTCGTGGGTGCTCCAGCCCTCCTTCATTCTTCACCTTCCCTCGGTTATGGTGAGTCCTTGTTCATATGTACACTCACGCGTACTAAAAGTTGCTCAGTGGTGGGGCCTTCCTTCCCCTACTCCACCCTAGGCAGGTGGAAAGGGGGAGTCATGTCCAACTTTACAACCACCTTCCACCACCAAACTATCCCCAACTCCTCCACCTTTCTTCTCTAGCTGGCAGTTAGTGATTAGCGACAATTGTTCTCATGTATTGCAAATTATTGTTAAACCATCACTGCACATGCTTACAATGGCCAACATTTAAAGTGTAGCCTATTAGGAATGTATTAATATAATATACTGGATAGTTGCATTCTCAAAATTAGTTTCTACACACAACGTGGGTTAACGAATCTTGGCTGCAGTGGTCTCTCTCTCTCTCTCTCATTGCACTACTGTACTTTCTACGATGAAGACTTAATGTGAATTTAAAATAATAATACCGTAATTAAATCCAATTTCATACATTATCCAGGATATTATGTTCACCATTATTGCAATACACATCAACGTGCCCTCTGCTCCTTGGTTCTCAAATTACTTACACAGTCGGGCTTTTATATCATAAAAGCAAAGGACTAAAGGCATACATTGGCTAGAATAGTGTTGCGACTGTTATTGATTGTTTTGTTTATAATTTCAATAAATTTCTCCCAATTAGTCAATACCATATATACTATAAATGGGCTGTATTTAATTTTATGCGGCTTATACACTTGTGTGCAATCAATTAAATGTAGAACTCGATTTCAACTTACGATCAAAGTCGGTGTTAATTTTTAGTAAGGTTTCAGTATCGACCCTTGAGTAGCAGGGCTCACCTTCTCACTTCCCCCTTCTTTGTCTCTATCTGTGATCCCAGCCTCTCATCTCTACAAACCCCCAAATAATGCATAGGTTTAATAGACAGTTTTACCATCAACTCTCCTCTATGTGTATCGAATGCAGGCAACATTCATCACACACACTAATAAAGGGAAATATACCCCATTCAGACCCATTACATTTTGGTTGTAGAAAGTGTGGGCTATGATAGTTACAAGGAGTTACAAGAAATAGTTATTATTTCGAAAACCTTGTGGTCCATTTTGGGGAAATATTTGAAGTGGAAGGAGAGACATTGTTCAGTGCACTACACTCATTTCAGAGTGTGCAAAATACTATATGCTGACTACTATCTTTTTGAAGTACTCAACTGAGGATATGTATACAACTTCTGAAGAAAGTTTGTTCCAGGTAGAACATACTGTATATTAAATGGGAACGAGTTTCCACAAATACGAGTCTGAACCTTTTCAATTCTAACTGACAGTCATGGTTGCGTATTGTATTCATATTGAGGCTAAACATTTTGCTATGATCCACATTGTTAAACCCATTACATATTTTAGAAACCTAAATGAACTGACCTAGTCTGTGTGTTAAGAGAGAGAGAGAGAGAGAGAGAGAGAGAGAGAGAGAGAGAGAGAGAGAGAGAGAGAGAGAGAGAGAGAGAGAGAGAGAGAGAGAGAGAGAGAGAGAGAGAGAGAGAGAGAGAGAGAGAGAGAGAGAGAGAGAGAAGCAGAAGATCACTACAGCCGAGATTCTTGTAACCCACATTGTGTATAGAGACTCATTTTGAGAATACAATTATACAGTATATTGTATTAATAAATTCCTAATAAATTATGAATGTTGGCCATTGCAAGCATGTGCAACGATGGTTTAATGATAATTTGGAATGCATGAGAACAATCGTCGCTAATCACTAACTGCCATCTAGAGAAGGAAGGTGGGGGAGTTGGGGATAGTTTGGGGATGGAAGGTTGGGGTTGACTTGGACCTGACTCCCCCCTTCCACCTGCCCAGGGTGGAGTAGGGGAAGGAAGGCCCCACCCCTGAGCAACTTTTAGTATGCGTGAGTGTACATGCTAAGTGCTGTGGTCAGGTAGCTTATAGACTAGGAGTAGGCTGTGTTTGTCCTTTAGTGGGCCCTGGAGACTGTTTTTCAGGGTTCAATATGCTAAAGCGAGTGTGTTAGGCAGAGTCCTCATTGTGATAAGGCAAGGCTCCCACGTGCTTGTTTTATTATCCTAGCTCATTATTAGTTCGCTGTTTAGTCATGAGGCTTCTTATAGGGTGAACCGGGGCCTGTTGTTCGGTCCATTTTGGGTGTTCAACAGTATGCCACGTGGGCTAGTGCTCGTGGATTGTCTCACTTAGTTGAGGGGTCTAGGTTGCATATATATGGCTAGGGAGTGTTATTATTGATTTTATTTATTCATGTATAACTATGACATGTATGTGCACGTTGTTTATGCCATTTTGGAGGGTTGGCCCTTCCGGCGGGGTTTATAAAAGTGAGACTTAGTCAACGTGCTTCTCGTTGTTTCACGTGGTTTTTCCGCCGGGAAACATTGAGAGTTATGTAAAATTCAGAATACTGTATCCTCGTTTGGTGCAGGATAGAAATAGATTTTGGATGTTTTGTTTACGGCGTCTAGTATGATTTCGGCTTGACCGGCATTTTACTAAAATTGTTTTTTGAAAGTGTTCGGCTAATCCGCCTCCATTATAACAACTTTTTCCGCCGCGTAAACTTAACAACAAAACGTTCGTTGCTTGGTGCTGTCTGAACGTTTGTCCTGGTGGCTGGAAGTGGGTAGCCTTTACCGCCGGGACACATAATGGCTGAGCCGAGAAACGAACTCACCCATTCCTATCTTGTAGCTTTCAGTTATCTGTATAGCGTAAAAATCAGGCGTTGGTCTGCCGTGGGTTAAGAACTTAGATCCTTAAGTAGCGTTGGTCGCCGGGTTTAGTTCTTGCATAACAAGACGGGATGAGGTCAGTGTTGGTCACTTAGGTAAGAAGTTAAATACACAAGTAGCATATGATAGGCTACGCTCTACTCACTTACATTTCTGGGGAATGTACTTAACGTAAGGGGAACTAAGATTGTTTAGTGTTACTCAATTCTTTTTTCTCATTATCGTTGGAGATAGTTTTAAATATTAGCTTTTCCAGCCTAGCGTGTACTTATGAGCATTGATTCTTGGAATTTTCTCACCCACAGGTTCGCATGTGGGACACCTAGGAGGATCAGCATCTCCCTGGCGGGAGGGAGTTAACCATGGATAAGAGTGCTTTCTCTTTCTGTTCTGCTTTGGGTTGTAAAAATTTGACAGTTATTGGGCACCTTCTATGTGTTAAGTGTGTCCCCTGTTTAGATCGATCTCGTGGTCGTTGGCTTTTCCAATTATGTCCCAAGTGTTCAGCCTTTCGTGATGCATACTTAAACCATGCGGATGGACAATGTAAGACAATTTTGCTCCACATTCAATCTATATATGTAACGTACTGTAAGGCTCACAAATCATTACAATTGGATAACCAAATATTAGAAGATTTGTTTAAAGGGCATTCAGTTACTTCACCCCCTGGGGGTAATACTCCTGAAACTCCCTCCTGCCATCCCAAGCGACCTAGGACCTCAGATCCGCTGGACGCAACTCCGTCGTCCAGCAGGCGTGACAGGTCCCGCTCACCTAGACATCGACCCAAGTCGCCTTCTGTTGAACAAGCGGCTAAGAGGTCACGCTCTGATTTTGACGCCGATCTTGCTGCTGGCGATGACAAAACCAAGAAGAGGCAGTCTAGGAAGTCCTCATCGTTGAAGGAGGCGCAGCCACCACCCAAACCGGATAAACATTCTTCGTCACGTAAGGAGGCACCTAGAGACACATCCAGTAAAGTCTCCGGCCAATTACACCGGTTTACCATCCCACACTGTGTTCAACCTGAGCCTCCAGTTGTACCAGTCTTAGGATCGGAAAGGGGCAGCAGTGTGTTTTCTCGCCGGCAGGAAGATGAATGTTCCTCTAACCCTCCCGCCTCAGTCCAAGATCCGTCAGAGTATGAGATACCGGATCTAAACATGCAGGACCTTTCTGAGTCCAATATTCTCAATGACTCACAAACAGGAACACACGACTCCGCTGCCCGGGTCGGCAAGTCTCGGTTGGAGGCTTTACCGCCCCCCCCCGACCCGGTCACCGGGTTCTACTTTACACCAACATGGAGTACACGCTGAGGAGCAGACGTCTGGCCAATGCCCTTCTTCTCGGCACTCGGGAACGCAGGACTCAGATATGTCACAGTCCGCGTCCCAGTCAGACCAAGAAAGTGGGGTCTATATTACAGGGGAACAATTCCAGGAGTGGTTTGCTTTTATGAAACAGGTTAAGGGTGAGCGACAGGTAACAGTTCCGGTACCAGTAGCCCCGGCGGTGCGACCTCTAGGGCAAGTACTTGTTCAACCGCAGGTTAACGTAAACTTACCTCCCCTTGTCACTCCTACGCCTCCCACTTTGGGAGCCACGGCGATGCTGCCGTCTAATTTAAAATTATTCTTTGAATTGCTTCCTCCCCCACTTGATAAATCTATCCCGAGTAAGAGAGGCCCTATGCCCCTTTTATATGGACCGGATACATCTTGGACTGTCATTAAGCCTTTACAACCTGAGGTCGCACAGCCCACAGTTACGGGAGAGTCCCCGGTTCTGGATCATTGGGTTATTGAGGCAAGTGAGGCTAAGAAACTAAGGGCCAAGAACCAATCTGGGGAAGTACTTGATGTAATTGTAAAAGCCATTCCCACTATTTACAATCCTGATTATTTTGTGTATGTGCCATCCTCTGCCTTGCGTCCCGCTTCCGCCGGAAAACTATTTTCCGATTGGACTAAGTTAGACGGGTTTAATGATATGAAACTGTTGCAGGGTTTGACCCCGGAGTTAAATTCAATACCCTTCAGGGACTCTGCGGGTTCTTCTGTCAAATTCAAGGGGGTGAGTCAGGGCCGTGGGTGGCATGGGCACATGAGGCCCAGCTGTTTGCCAGCACTATAGCTAACAAGAGCAGTCACCAGCTCCCGCAAGAGGACAATCATTGGGCCTCTATGTCGATTGGCAAGGCGGAAGGGATTCCTCAACATATTTTTGATTTTTTGGGGGCCTCTAAACTTTCTTTATGCCAATTACCTGAACCTTTTTGTCCTCCCACACAGGTCCAGATTGATAAAGATTTAAAAAAAGAGGCAGAAAGCCTGGAGACTGGCGTCCCAATACCTGCTCAGCCGCCAGCTTGCGGCCTCTCTGGCCAGGACAACTGAGTCAGTAACGAACGCTGGCACCCAGAAGGCTCTCTCTCTGACTAGGCGCCTTCTTCTCCAAAACTCCATTCAGTCCCTTGGCGACATCCGAACGGCTTTCTTTGAGGCGGTACGGGTTCGTCAAGATCTGAGGGTGTACTTGGTAAGGAGACTCTGTGACGCTCCTGCATAGTAGCCACGTGCGGGCATGCGCGAGTGTCGGCTGCCCAGCCGTTTAGAAACCGGCTGGCGGCAGCCGGTTGGCCGGCTTTTCCTTAGTATATAGCCTACGACAATGTAACTAATGTCTGGGATATTCTTATGTTGTTTCACAGCTTGAAGCTGCCCTTATTCTTAACCAACACATCTTAGTATATTTTATTCTTGATAGTTGATTGTTTCATTATAATACATAAGATGCATTGTAGTGAAGGAGAGAGAGAGAGAGCGAGCGAGCAGGGTGGGGGAGGTGAGTGTTGCTTTTCCTCCTCCTCCCTCCTCCCTCCCGGAGGAGTTGCTCGCCCGCGTGGTCTTTTCTCTCGGTTTTGATTCGCTGGTGGTTCCTGGCGCCTTCTGCAGGCCTGCTGCCGGGTGACGTAGCGGCCTGTGATTGGCTGACCACCGTGCCTTTGTGTGGGATCCTGGAGGGGTCCAGAGGAGCTATTCTCCTCAGAGCTCACCTCACTGTCGTACCCTTCGGACCCCCTTGATATCTATCCTTCTCAACCCCACTTAGAAACTTTCTCTCTTACTTTGTATACCTTCTTTCCACTACTTCACCAATCTATTTAATTATCCCATCCCCTTGATAGACCTTATATCTATTATTGTATTAACGATGAGCTCTCAGATAACTAGATAGGATTTTGGGCCTTATGCAGAGATATAATTGTTAATGAGACCTAGGAAGCTTTTTTGTTGTCTCATATTTGGTGGTTTCATGCTTGCTAGTGTGTTCTTGTGGCAGGTGAGCAGGGGCTAGACCGGAGGGGAGTTTTTTTTGCGATCCTTTAAGTGAAGTCTGCTGGTGCGAGTCCTGTGGACCTGCACGACTTTACTAGGATACCCGTGGGAGTCTGGGGGGCATTTTCTTGTCTGTGTGCCTGTGTGTCTAGTGTTGTGTTGTGTGAGGGCCCTTGCCTAGTCCACTCAGCACTGCGCTAGCACGTCTTGCGTTTGTTCTAGGGTCGCCAGGAGAGAGTCAGATACTTGGGATCTGAGTCTCTCAAGAGAGCACCCTTTCAATTAGAGTAATTAGGCGCACAGACTTGGGAACGTCCCTAGGCTAGAGCAGGTGGCTCAGCCCGAGTATCCGAAGCCTATATCCTTCCGGCTAGACCTCTGCCACCTGGCAGATTAACAGCTAGCGGGTTATTATTTCTGTATGCTTGTTATTGTGCCACAGTTTACCGTCTTTGTGAGCATTGTGAGTCAGGGTGTGGCTTAGAGACTCTGTCCGAGCATGCTTGCCTGACTAAGAGTGAGAAGCACACCTTGATGTGGTTATGTTGCGAGTTGCTGCCTTTATTTAATTATACCTATGCCATTATACACTGTATGGCCTATCACTAGTATTTATTCCTGCTTATGAGATAAGAGTTCTCTAAATCCGTAACATACTTTCTTTGCTAAGCATCAGATCCTACAGTAGCTGCATGCAGTTTAGAAACCTGCATCTTGTCTACCTGTACGATGTTTTGAGGACTGTTTGCTTTCACCTTCTTTCACGCAGGGGTGATTAGTTGTATTAATTAACGTAACGTTAAATGTACTTTCTTTTAGTTTGTTATTAAATTGTTTCTGCAATTTAATTCCGTTATCTATCTTTTCCTTGAAGCTTTAAGTCAACTTAATTGTGTGATCTTTTATATAGCCTGCTTGACTATCAGCAGTCTATAGTGCGTGCACCCTGTAACCGAGTCATAGGATACCTTGTTGTCCAGGCAGGACTCTTGACGGTTTAGGGTGGTTTGTTGCCTGGGTTTATAGATAAGGGTTGGATCTAGCGTTTTCCGTTGTTGCTTGTTGCCGCATACCTAGTCCAATAGAAAGAGCCCAGTGTTTATATATCCCAGGACGTAACAAATGGCGACCTTGCATAGGATTTACTGAACAGAGGAATATAGTGGTCATTTGTTTTGAGATTCCTTATGATTAGAGGAATACAGTGGACATAGTTTTTTTTTTTTGGAGCAACCAATATAACACATTAAAGACTTTAAATAACATTAGTATATACATACTTGCATAGGAGATAAGGCACATTCTATAACCGTGATAATTACTGCAGTGCACAAACATGTCTAATACATCAGAACACAGTGGTGGGTCAGGTCACGATACGGGCTCGGAGGGAGAAAGACCTGTGGAGTGGCTAGTCGATAGCGAGGAGGGTGCTAGAAGATTTTTAGAGGTGCCCCTTACCGCTGCCAGGGTGTTGAAGCTGAATAAGTATGGCTTAAAGTGTGTGGCAGGTCTTCAGGGTCACCAGGGTTTAAGTGGCATGAGGAAAGATCAGCTGAGGACTTTGATATTGGGTTTAGAAGGGAGAGACCTGGGTGGAGAGGCGACTGGGGGCCCCGGTCCCCAGCCCCCCCTCCACTCTACCCCCGTATCAAACGTCAGGGTGCCTGAATTTAGTACATACCCCCAAGTTGATGGTCAATGGCAGCGTGGAATTCAATCAAAGGGACCCTCCCCATTAGATGCACCTTCCCCTCCTCAAGGGTTGACTCCAGATTTGTAGTTTCGGCTTGAGATGGCCAAGGTTGAGGTTGCTAGAGCTAAGGTTGAGGCCGCCGAAAGACAGGTTAGTGTGCAGGCTGAGGTTGCTAGAGCTCAGGTTGAGGCTGCTAGAGCTCAGGCTGAGGCTGCAGAGAGAACAGCTATACGAGAGGCTGAACTGCAGGCAGAGTCTACTAGGTATCGGGCTGACAGGGAGCTGGAGAGATCTCGAGTGGAGGTAACAGGGCGAAATATTGGGGGAGGTAACAGACATCGGGACCAATCATTGTCGCACCTGCTTAAACTAGTTCCTGTGTTCGATGAATCATGTGTGACTGAGTTTTTTATGCGATTTGAGAAGAAGTGTCAGGAACACCAGTGGCCTCAGGAAAAGTGGGCAGCATTAGTTTCATCAAGACTCCTAGGAAAGGGGCTAAAAGCGTATGATGCACTACCTTTAGAGTCCTGTTTAGTTTATGATGAGCTAAAGAAGGCTGTGCTACGGGCCTATGAGTTACAACCAGAAACTTACCGCTTGAAGTTTCGGGGTGTTACTAAGGGCAAGGATAGTACCTTCCTAGAACACGCCCGGGACTTGTCTGATGCACTACGACATTGGCTGCGTTCTGAGAGGGCAGCTACTTTTGAGGAGTTGAGGGAGTTGGTTCTCTTGGAGCAGTTCTTTAAGTGCACAGGCGGGGACTTAACATTAAACATAAAGGAAAAAAATCCTAGAACTCTCCAGGAGGCAGCAGAAATGGCTGACCTCCGACTGTTATTAATTCGAGGGTGCAAAGCAGCAGCTAGGAGTGAGTCGGGTGCAAAGGATCGTACCCCTCCCCCTCCCAAGAATTTTGATACACATAAATACACAAAACCATCTAGCACTGACAATAAAACTGAACATAAACCAAATACCGTCCCGTATAAGAAGTCTAATGGTACCACCCACTCCCAAGGGAATCCAAAGAGTAAAGAGTGCTTTGCATGTCACAAGGAGGGTCACTTTGCAAATGCTTGTCCGAACAAGCCACCAAACAAGCTTGTGTCATTGGCCCGCAGCATAGGGGTGTCGCCTATATCTTCTGAGTTTGCCAAGGGTAGTTCGTCAGAGGTTGGGACACAGCCTGTGTTCAAGAGTCCGGAAGGCTCGTACCCTGTCCGCGACGTCTTTGGGGGTCATAGAGGGCATGGTTTTGTGAGGTGGGCTGGCGAAAGGCGAGGAGTTAAGCTATTGCGTGATACTGGGGCTTCTCAGACCTTGTTAAAGAACTTTACTGGTAGGCCGATTAACGCTGCTCGGGTGGTGGTAGTTCGGGGGATCAATGCTACGAAGTCCGACCCACTGGTGCGGATGGAGCTGGAGGTGGGTGGTGTGGCGAAGGAGCTGGATGTCGGAATCGTGGAGAACTTGCCTGTTGGGGGCGTCGACCTCCTCCTCGGCAACGACTTTGCGGTGCCTGCTTCTAAGGTTTCACCCTTGGTCGTTGCCGAGAAGGCGGCCGACGTTAGTAGGGAGGAACAGGAGCGGGTTGAGAAGTGTAGCGTACAAACCATGGCGTGTGTTGTGACGCGTTCTCAGACATCCGGAGCCTTGCAGCCACCACCTCAGTCTATCAAACCGAGGAGGAAAGGTCACAAGAAAACGGGAAGTGTTGGTCAATTGGAGAGTTTTGAGCCGGCAGTGTTTCTTGGTGACTCATTATTGGCACCTATGTTAGAGTCTGGAGAGGCCCCAGGACCTGTCACAGCTAGTGAGGAGGTAGGGCAGGAAGAGACTCCGAGGCAGCAACGTTACACACGGAGAGAAAAAAGGGTTGCTCAGTTTGATATTGGGGGAGGACTTGGGTTGCTTCGGAAGCATCTAGACAGGTTGGTTCCCTCAGATATTTGTAAACTGCAGTTGGAGGATCCGGAAGTTCAGAAGTGTGGTAATGGTGCTGTCAAGATCAAACACGAGGACGGGGAAACATGTCATGTGAACCTGTTGGAGGAGTTTGTGAGGCAACCACCTGAGCAGCCTACTGTCCCTGCGTTGGTCTGCCGCGGCCAAGGTGGAGAAGGAGAGGGGGGCAGTAGGGCACAGGTGAAGGAGAGTAGGGATTGTCATGTCTCGGCGGAGCAGTGGGCGGGGGACACGAGTCTGGTGGCTGTGGAAGCGCTAGAGCACCTGCCTGAGCAGCAGTGTGCAGCGCTCCAGCACCAGCTCGGTTCATACCCCACTGGTCGTGCCGAGCCCCTGAGTCTCACAACTCGGGCGGTGCAAGATGTTCCGCGGGCAGGTCACGTGAATGTTGAAAGACCGTTAGCCTCGTGGTTTCGGTGGTTCAAGGTGGGCGACGAGGCTTTGGCATGGTTGCCAGGTCAGGGTCGACCCATGGCTGCCAAGGGTGGTGGTCAAAAGGAGGACATTGAGCAGATTGGTGAGGTTGGCTGTGGAGTGGCTGTGCCCGGTCGTCGCATAGCCTCCCAATGCTGCTCTAGTCTAATGCAACAGCCCGACCATAGACCGACTGTATCTGGCCATGTCGCTAAAAGCGGTGATGCTGCGCAGGCAGATGTCGTCACAAGGAATGCGGGGGTGCGCATGTACGATATCGGCGGGGAAGCCTTAGCAATAATGAGCTATGGGAGTGACTGCACAGGTGGTACTGATTGTCCCTCTCATGACCTGGCTGTTCTAGGGACGAAGGTGGAGAAGGAGGGAGACTACAGGTTAGAAGCTGCGGTCTCGGCTGGGTTGTGGAAGGGCACTAGGATTGTTATTCTGCGAGATAGGTTGTTTACTAGGCTGTGGCAGTGCATCCGCATGTTTGTTGCTTCTCCAGGCCTGATGTACGGGGTAGAATCCGACATGCAGGCTGGAGATAGTGCAAGGCTCAGTTTAATTCCCTACCGTATAAATCCTGCTCGACAGCCTGTGGTGCAAGCAGAGCTGGATTACGTGTTGACGAAGGGTCTGAGGGATAAGGAATGTCGTGAGTGGTCGTTGCCTGTAACTTTGCAACCGGTGTTAAGTGGCAAGATCAGTGAGTGTGTTGATTGCGAGAGTGTGTGTGCATTATCCCTGACAGACGCCTATACCTTATCGAGAGTTGACGACACCATAGACCGCCTCGGGGCTGCATCGCCTATCACGAAGGTAGAACTAGTGAAGGGTTATTGACAGGCCCCGTTGCCGGAAAGAGCGAAGAGAAATGCCAGGCTTGTGATGAACTGGGCAGTTTATCAGTGCCAGGTGTTGTTTTGCTGCCGGGACACAAGTTGGATGTGTGGCATGCTAAGGGCACTGATAATGTTTTGGCTGATTGGTTGTCACGGGAGGGTTTGTTTGCAGGAGAACCCTCGCCGTTCAGTCAGTGAGGGTTGAGTGTGGAGGAAAATAGGCTGTCACTGTAGTTCAGCCGGAAAAAAAACAAATTAAAAAAGCAAAAACCTTATAAAAACTCTTTATTTTTATAACGTGTAGAATTTTGTATAAGATGTTGTAGCAGTATCTAAGTTGAATGTTTTCGCTTATTGTCGCTAAGTTAGTTGAACTTGCTCGGTGGAGTGCAACAGTCTTTATTTTTTTTATATATAGTGCCTTGTGTCGCAACAGTGTGTAGTACTATGAGAAGCTTTCTGTTAGATATGAAGAACTTAGTCAAGTGTCTTATATCTTGGGGGAGGTGTGACGCTCCTGCATAGTAACCACGTGCGGGCATGCGCGAGTGTCGGCTGCCCAGTCGTTTAGAAACCGGCTGGCGGCAGCCGGCTGGCCGGCTTTTCCTTAGTATATAGCCTACGACAATGTAACTAATGTCTGGGATATTCTTATGTTGTTTCACAGCTTGAAGCTGCCCTTATTCTTAACCAACACATCTTAGTATATTTTATTCTCGATAGTTGATTGTTTCATTATAATACATAAGATGCATTGTAGTGAAGGAGAGAGAGAGAGCGAGCGAGCAGGGTGGGGGAGGTGAGTGTTGCTTTTCCTCCTCCTCCCTCCTCCCTTCCGGAGGAGTTGCTCGCCCGCGTGGTCTTTTCTCTCGGTTTTGATTGGCTGGTGTTCCTGGCGCCTTATGCAGGCCTGCTGCCGGGTGATGTAGCGGCCTGTGATTGGCTGACCACCGTGCCTTTGTGTGGGATCCTGGAGGGGTCCAGAGGAGCTATTCTCCTCAGAGCTCACCTCACTGTCGTACCCTTCGGACCCCCTTGATATCTATCCTTCTCAACCCCACTTAGAAACTTTCTCTCTTACTTTGTATACCTTCTTTCCACTACTTCACCAATCTATTTAATTATCCCATCCCCTTGATAGACCTTATATCTATTATTGTATTAACGACAAGCTCTCAGATAACTAGATAGGATTTTGGGCCTTATGCAGAGATATAATTGTTAATGAGACCTAGGAAGCTTTTTTGTTGTCTCATATTTGGTGGTTTCATGCTTACTAGTAAGTTCTTGTGGCAAGTGAGCAGGGGCTAGACCGGAGGGGAGTTTTTTTTGCGATCCTTTAAGTGAAGTCTGCTGGTGCGAGTCCTGTGGACCTGCACGACTTTACTAGGATACCCGTGGGAGTCTGGGGGCATTTTCTTGTCTGTGTGCCTGTGTGTCTAGTGTTGTGTTGTGTGAGGGCCCTTGCCTAGTCCACTCAGCACTGCGCTAGCACGTCTTGCGTTTGTTCTAGGGTCGCCAGGAGAGAGTCAGATACTTGGGATCTGAGTCTCTCAAGAGAGCACCCTTTCAATTAGAGTAATTAGGCGCACAGACTTGGGAACGTCCCTAGGCTAGAGCAGGTGGCTCAGCCCGAGTATCCGAAGCCTATATCCTTCCGGCTAGACCTCTGCCACCTGGCAGATTAACAGCTAGCGGTTTATTATTTCTGTATGCTTGTTATTGTGCCACAGTTTACCGTCTTTGTGAGCATTGTGAGTCAGGGTGTGGCTTAGAGACTCTGTCCGAGCATGCTTGCCTGACTAAGAGTGAGAAGCACACCTGGATGTGGTTATGTTGTGAGTTGCTGCCTTTATTTAATTATACCTATGCCATTATACACTGTATGGCCTATCACTAGTATTTATTCCTGCTTATGAGATAAGAGTTCTCTAAATCCGTAACGTACTTTCTTTGCTAAGCATCAGATCCTACAGTAGCCGCATGCAGTTTAGAAACCTGCATCTTGTCTACCTGTACGATGTTTTGAGGACTGTTTGCTTTCACCTTCTTTCACGCAGGGGTGATTAGTTGTATTAATTAACGTAACGTTAAATGTACTTTCTTCTAGTTTGTTATTAAATTGTTTCTGCAATTTAATTCCGTTATCTATCTTTTCCTTGAAGCTTTAAGTCAACTTAATTGTGTGATCTTTTATATAGCCTGCTTGACTATCAGCAGTCTATAGTGCGTGCACCCTGTAACAGAGTCATAGGATACCTTGTTGTCCAGGCAGGACTCTTGACGGTTTAGGGTGGTTTGTTGCCTGGGTTTATAGATAAGGGTTGGATCTAGCGTTTTCCGTTGTTACTTGTTGCCGCATACCTAGTCCAATAGAAAGAGCCCAGTGTTTATATATCCCAGGACGTAACAACTCCCTGCAGAGATTGATAAGAGACTAATATTATCAAATGTTTTCACCAAAACCCTAGCCTCAGACGATGCCTGGCGCACTGTCAATTTCCTTTTGGACTCCCACCCTGCCACAACTTCTTAGCCAAAGGTTGAGCAGTCATTTAAAGCTAAATCTAATGCTAAGAGTTCTTTTTGTAGTCAGTCCCAGTTATTTCAGTCATCAAAGACATAAACAACCCCTGGCAGAAACGGGACATCTCGATGACGAGGTCAATCCAGGGGTAGAGGGCGTTGGTTCAGGGGTCAATCAAGGGGTAAACCCGGTAGTGATGGTAGCAAGGCCTCTCATCCCCCCATTCCAAAATCAGAGTCACAACCCTCCAATCCAAAAAACTGAGACACCACAAGGCTTTCTCACTCCCAGTGCCAAGGCAAGGCGAGACGGATCCGAGAGTAGTACTGCCGGACAACACCAGTCATGCGACTGGCAACTTCCGGGAATGTCATCGGGCCTGGCCCCGGCGAACATGGGCAAGGACAGTGGTCAAGAAAGGCCTCTCATGGCGGTGGTCCCGGCGACCCCGTTTACGTATCCCCACAGAATTCAATCATGTTTCATTAGAGGTGGGATCCGTCGTCAACGAGATGTTGACAAAAACAGATCATTATCCCCAGTCCTTTGTCACAACCCGTGTTCACATCCAGGTTGTTCCTGGTGCCAAAAAGGGACAGTGTTCAGATGAGGTCGGTGATCGACCTCTCTTCTCTCAACACCCATATTCACAATCAGTCGTTCAGGATGCTGACGGTGAATCAGATCAGATTAACACTCCCGCCGCAGAGTTGGATGTGTTCCATCGATCTAACAGAAGCCTATTGGCATGTCCCAATCAACAAAAGTTTTCAAAAATATCTAGCTTTAAGCAACGGGGATCAAACGTTTGTATTTCAAAGAATACCCTTTGGTCTAAATCTGGCACCCTGAGTATTCACAAAATTAGTCCGACAGGCTTTGCTACCATTACTACAGCAGGGGACCATGGTGTTATGGTACCTCGACGACTGGTTAGTAGTAGCTCAAACCAAAATAATTTGCCTCCAACATGTAGGCTACAACACCTGTTAACTCATGTAGCTGCCTTGGGGTTCAAGGTGAACTTAGCAAAGTCCTCCTTGATCCCCACCAGGAAAATTCAGTGGGTGGGTCTTATCTGGGATACCGAGTTACTCACTCTGAGTCAGAGCGAAGACAACCGTCAGAGATTTCGGAGGAAACTCTTTCGGTTTCTTCATTCTCTGACAACAACGAGGAGGATCTGGGAATCTCTGGTAGGCTCACTCAATTGGATACAGCTGACGGTCCCATTAGGTCGTCTGAAGGTCAAACAAATTATTTTGGAAAGAAACAGGTGCTTTCCGTTTTTGCCAGCGGACACACTGCGGAAAATTCCAAAACTAATCCACAACCTACTGGCGGCTTGGGCGAAGCCAGAAGTAATACACTCCTCCTTAACATGGACAGCTCCGCCTCCGACGGTCTGGATAGATACAGACGCATCAGGTACCCTGGGATGGGGTTACCAGTCAAACCTAGGACATCAGGGTCAGGGTCTATGGTCCAGGTCAAATCACCTTCATATCAATGCCAAAGAGTTGTTAGTCCCTTTATTCTTTCTACAGGAGCACAGCATGAGCCAGGCGGGAAAGTCCCTTGCCTTCAGAATGGACAATCTGACTGCAGTGACATGCATTCAGAAACAAGGGTCAGCGAGATCTCGAGTGTTACAAGGGTTGTCGGAAAAGATCTTTCGACTGGCTGCAAGGCTAGAGATTTATCTTCATGCAACATATCTGCCCGGCGTGGCGAACGTGTGGGCAGACGCTCTGTCTCGGAGACAGAGCACTCAAGTAGAATGGGCTCTCAAGCAAAACATCTTTCAAGAGATGATTGCCGAACCCTACCATCCACAAGTGGACTTGTTCGCGTCAGAGGCAAACCACAGGCTGCCTCAGTACCTCACACGTCGAAGTCAGACTCCGGCGGGGGGTCCAGACGCATTTCTGGTGGACTGGAACAAATGGAGCTCCATTTATCTATTTCCGCCGCCAGACGCATCCTTAATGTGCAAAGTAGTTCACAAACTACGGGGTTACCGAGGCATGGCCTCGATGATCGCGCCGTTGTGGCCGGCTCAAGTTTGGTACAATCAATTAAAGACATGGTGCGAGAACCCGGTGTCGCTCCCGATCTCGTACTTCCACTTAAACACAATTGGAAACCTCAAGACCTCGCTGACTTTTGCCTTATGGATATTCAGAAGGCCAGTGGCTAGGCCAGTTGGGGGAAGCTGTGACTCACAAGTTGATTAATCAGTATGCTCCATCAACTCAAAGACAGTACCAATCACACTGGAAGTAATTTACTACCTGGATTGTAGAAACTGGTCAACAGCAGTCCTCGGTGGCTCTGGTGTTTAATTATTTAAATTACCTGTTTGAAATGCAAAAGTTGTCAGTTGTCACATTAAGGAATCACCTCACAGCAATTCGGACACCTTTTTTCGATTTAACTGGCCTGTCCGTGCCAGAGGCGGAGGAAAAGGGGTTCATGCGGTTTTGCTTCCAGCTTCGCCCTCCTCCACGCCAACTCACACCCACCTGGTCTCTTGATTTGACCCTTGAAATGCTTCAATCCCGTAAATGTTGTCATAATCCTCTTTTCGAGTTAAGACTTAAGAAAGCCATTTTTCTAATGGCATTGGCCACGGGTGATAGGGTGTCCGAGTTGGCGGCGATGAGTTCGGAGCCATCTTGCTTAAGATTTTCGAGGTGCAACATGAGTGTACATATTGCTCCTGCTCCCAATTTCATTGCTAAAAATGAACACAGTAATCATGTATTTACAGAGTTTTGAAGTTCCTGCTCTGAAACAGGGCGATAAGCACCATTTATTTTGCCCGGTGCAATCACTCATTTTCTTTATGCGGGAATCTCGGCCAGCTCAGGCAGGGTCCCTCTGGGTTTCACGGACAGGTAAACGTCTTTAAAAGCGACAGTTGACTGCGTTATTGGTAGAAGTAATTAGAGAGAGTAATCCGGGCATTCTTGCTAGATCACACGATATCCGGAAGAGGGCTGCGTCACTCAGATTCCTACATAATTACTCACTCGATGACATTCAACAGACCAAACTATGGTCATCAAATCATACTTTCTGAACAGGTTACCTGTCAGTGAATCTCATGAAACCTTCTCGTGCATGTATAGCATTAAGGCAGAGAGTCTAGTTTTAAGCTATTTTTGCAAAGAAAAGGGGGGGGGGGGAGGTATCCTAGCTAGGACCTCTAACCTGCCTCCTATGTGATATAACATGATAACGAGAATGAAGGTCATGTGATAACCCATTCCTTAGACTAAGATAAGTCTAGTTAGGAAAAAAAATTATGTTTACTTTATGTATGGCAATAGAGTTTCCATTATGCTCATTAATCTTAAGGTTAGGATTAAGGGCAAGAGTACAAATATTTTTGTAATAAAGTACCTGTCGGCCATATGTATATGGGCCATTATATTATCAGTATTTTATAAGAGATGAGATATTTATTTATTTATGTATTCATAAGCTAAATGTATAGTTTATGTGTGTTACAACAACTGTTCTATGAAACGTAACGGTGCTACACAACAGGCAACCTTTAAGAGATGCCGCCTGTAAAACCTTTTATTATTTTTATTAAACTATGATCTTTTTGTACGAGTTTCTCTTTTAACCTTAGTAATTTATTAGTGGTTATGATGTTCATGATGAATGTCCCCCTCCAGTCTTGAGATATCAGGCACATCGTCAATGATGAAGGGGCCACTAATAAATTATAGGTTTGAGTCCCGAAGCGAAGAAGGAAAACCTAATATTTATTAGTGGCCCCTCCATCATTGACGAACATGCCTATTACATAAGGCATCCTCTTCAAACACTAATCCGCCGTAGTTTGAATCTACCGCGCAGAGCATTTAAAAACTGAGGAGCCTTCATCATGAGCGCACGCGACCTCACTCATGGCTTCAGTCATTATGAATTGGGTTCTCACTACGAAAAAACTTCGTAAAAAATAAAAACAAAAAGAAAATAAGAATAACTATCCAATAAGCTTTCCATCATATCGTGGATGTACTTGTGTGGATTTCTGACCAGACGCTGATTCAGGCGTCATTCCTCCTTCTTTGCTCTGCGCTCAGCCTGCCCGGACGTTCCTTTCAGGCTCCGCTGGTTCCGCATTCGTGGCGTCCCTAGTGAGTTTTTTCTCATTTGTTTACTCTGGGATGTATCGAGTAAGGTTAGGATAGGCGTAGCAGGAGTGTCCTGGGCTGGTTGCCCGCAGTGCAATGTATTTTGGGTCGTATGTATGGGGCATCTATTTCGGATGTACCCTCGTGGTCCTGTTGTGGACACGTGAACTTTTCACAGTTTGGTTTAGTTGGTGATGCAGGCGGCTTTCATTACGCGTTAATTATTGCTGCCTTTTATCCTTCTGATGAGGTAAGCTGTATGTTTGCTGACGTTCCCAGCGTATTTTTCTTCACTTAGTGAAGTTTTTTCTGGGTCCGTGTCAGGCTTCCCGGGGTTGGGAAGTTATCGCTTCGGTGGTGTGTTGGCGGTGGTTCCTGTTGTGATATTCCAGTGTGTGTTTATATTTCAACTATTTTCTTGCCGTCTACCTAGGCCTAGCCAGCCGCTCGTAGCTTTGCCACATGTCTAGTGTTATTATTTATTTTATAAATATGCCCTACTGTGTCATGTGTATCCGGGTTTTAGTTGTGTATTGGCTAATTCCTCGGACTATATTTGTTTCCTGGTTTAGTTGTGTATTGGCTAATTCCACGGATTATGTTGTGACCTTGGTTAGTCGTGCGTGTCTCTCCTCGTGTCGTATTGTTCAGATGGTGTCTGTTCAGGGTGGGGTTTGCCTTCCGGCGGGTTTTTCTCGGTTTCACCGTGAAAAAACCTGACCGATGAGCAGTGTTAGGCCACACGTGGTTGTTAACACTGGCTGGTTCCCGGCGGGGGAGGTGTCTGTGGCTCTCCAGGACTGCGTATCTGTGGGTGCCTGGTTTCAGGCCTCCTTTATTTCCCGGCGGGATGGCTGTACCCATCCTTACATATATATTTAGTTATATATAAAGAAACGATGTTCGTGAGAACACTTGTTTTTTATAGGTTTTTCTACCTGGTTTACGACAAACCACGGGGAAAACCTAGCTGTTGTTTAGGCGTTCCTCCCCGGCGATCTTTTACAAAGTAGTGGGGTCAGGAACTTGTGGGGTTAACTTTTAGACTTCTCACCCGGCGGGTGCACCTTAGCAGGGTGGGATAAAACGACTTAGGTCTCTTATAGTTAACCAATCCATGTGAGTGATACTCTGTGTATCGCCGCCTTTACTCTTACGGCATTTGAAGGATCAGTGAGGTTTAACCAAATCGATTTCCACACCCGGCGGGTGTCCCTAAGTATAGGAACTAAGGAATTTATAAACAAATTCAATTTCGATTAACCTTAATTGGGTGATACTTTCAGTATCGCCGCCTTCTATTTTTACGACGATCGTTTGGGACAATTCGTTAAAAAATCAGATCTCGTATTTTCCTGCCCTGGGCTATTCTACTAAAATATTTCAAGGGCCGGCGTCTTTATGAGGGGGGGCTTTGTTACAAAATTGAATCTTGAGACAGTCACCACCTCCTACAGACTATAAGTGCCATACTGGACCATTATATCAGAGGGTATTCTTCATGTTCTTAGCTAAGAAGACTTGTTTAGCCTCTTTATACCCAGCCGCGTGGCGAGATGTGTTAGCTGTGTCTTTGCATCCCGTTACCCGGCGGGTTATTAACACTTGTATGCGAACACTTGGGTTAACCTTATGAGCATTAATTCCTGGAAATTTTCTTTATTTTTCCAGAGCTGAGCTCCGGCGGACCAATACAGACCCGGCGGTAGTTCCTCTCACCAGTCTCTGTCATGGCTAATGTCACCCCAGTTTTTGCCCTGTGCATTACCCCTACTTGCGCGGGTATCCCAATTTTTGCACATACCCTTTGCATAAGGTGTGTTAGATGTCTAGACCGTTCAAGGGGTCTCTGGGTTACAAGTAATTGTTCTTTTTGCTCCCAATTAACCAATAAAGTCCTGTGTGACAATGACAAGACCGCGGCGGTAGCGTTGAGAGAGGTCAGACAACAAATGTCGGCCTACACTACCATTGTCGCACATAAGTCACTTCAATGTGACAACGTCCCACTTTGGGATAAGTTGCTGTCAGAGCACCCTCCCCCTAAACGTACCTCTAGAGTAAGGGGTTTTAAGCCGACAGAGACTAGCCAGGATTCTGTATCGTCTGTGGAGACGTTTAAACGCCCGAGAGAGCCTACTCCCCCGGCAGCCACCTCCTCGTCGCAGGCGAGATCGAGGTCAAGGTCTCCCCTCAGACAACGGTCTTCGAGTCGGGCCTCTTCCCCGGCTAGTAAGAAGTGCAAGACTGAAGCTTCCCCCAGGGACCATGGTGGTGATTCTTCCAAACCTAGGTCCAGTTCGCGGTCACACCGTAGCCATAAATCCTCCAAAAAGGATTCCCATAAGAAGTCCTCTCGACATTCTTCTAAGTCTAGTGCATCTCATCGTACCTCTACACCTGACAATGTTTCTGTTACAGCCTCAGAGTATAGTGAAGCGCCTGTCCCTAAACAAGATTTACCTATTGATATTTTAACCCTAGAAATGGAGAGTTCAGGATATTCAATAATTGAGAATGTTTCAGACTCTCAAGAGAGCGTAGGCCAGAGCCTCGGTGTTTGGCGTTTTGCTCAGCCAGGGTCTGTCCATCCACGTCCGACTCATACGAGTCACACAGTAGCCGATGTCCACAGGGACGCGGCGACCCCATCCTCTATCCCTGATTTATCTTGGAAACAAGGTGCCCCTGCCTCGGCGGGGTCTTCTCAGGAGGATCGGGAGGGACAAGATGAAGTGTCATTAATTTCAGATAGGGAAGGACAAGGGTCAGGCTCAGGCCTGGACGCCGCCCATGATAATACTAATTCACCTGAAAGTTCTGCACCTAACCAGTTTGTTACAGCACAAGAAATTGATGGGTTACTTACTCATGCTCTATCAAAATTCTTTAATCAACAACGAGGAAAAACCCCACAATGGACTTGGGGGCTCCCTTGACAGGTTCTGCGGTACGGCCTCTGATAACGTCAATCGATTTATCTAAGATTCCTAACCCTCCTACTTTGTCACCGGCAGGGAGCTCTAAGCCAGCTACGGCGGCATTCACTACGTCAAATGTCAGGGTCATTACGGATGTTAATCCACCCCCTCTAGACAAAGCGCCTCTTAGAAAGGTAGCTATGCCCCTGCTTTATGGGCCAGACGAGTCATGGGTCCCTTTGAACCCCTCTAAGCCAGAGCTTGCCCAGCCTACCTTGTCAGGGGAACTCCCGGTACCAAGTGAGTGGTTTATCCAGGGAAATAAGTCTAAGAAATTAAGGGCATTGGATGCCTTGGGTAATGTTTTGGATGTAAATATCAAGGCTATACCTAGTTATTATTATCAGGATTATTTTGTTTATGCATCTAAGCCTGCTTTACCCCCTGCCTCAGCTTCAAAACTTTTTTCAGACTGGTCTAAGCTGGATGGGTTTAATGATATTAAGGCTCTGTTGGCTATTACTCCTGAACTAGATTTACAGACCGTCACAGACGAGACAGCTAATCCAGTGTTGAAGGTGGGACAGTTAGGACCAGGACCTTGGGTGGATTGGGAGGTAGAGGCTCAGAACTTTGCAACCACTTTCACTTCTAAATCTTCCCACCAGATCCCTCAGGATACACATTCATGGTTCTCAATGCCGGTAGGTTCTGCCGGCGGAGTTCCGTCAGCTTTATTTTCCTTTTTAGCTGCCCCTAAGATTAATCTTTGTGAACTAAAGGAACCATTCATTACCCCTACCCCTTCTCACCTAGACAGAGAATTTAGGCTTAGGGGAAAAGCTTTCCGCCTGTTTTCACAGTACATAGTTTCTCAACAGGTGGCTAAGTCTTTACTCAGGTCTACTCAGGCAATCGCAGACGCGGATGCTCGAAGATCAGTTGAATTATCCCGGCGTCTGATTCTTCAGTCGTCAATTCAATCCTTAGGTGACATACGCACAGCCTTACTTGAGGCGGTGCGAGCACGACAGGATCTTAGAATGTCATTAGTTCGCAAGCTGCCTGATCGCATTGCTAACCAGGTGGTTATGTCCCCAGTACTTACACCTTCTTTAATGTCCCCTGATGTATGGCGAACAGTGTTTAACATGGCACAGGCCGTGAAGCACAGTCCCGCACAGGCTAAGAAACCCGCATTTAACTTCCCCAAACCTAAGCCTCCTACTAAAGCTCAGCCAGGGGGTTCTAAGCCGTTTCTTCCGCCTAAGTCCTCCCAATCCCCCCTGGGTCAGTTCAGGCATAGACAGAGAGGGTTTTCAGGACAGAGGGGACGCGGCCAGTATAAGCCGGGTCAGGGCCAGTCTTCGGCCCACACCAGCCAGCCGGCGAAGCGGCCAACACCACCAAAACCACCATCAAAAAACTAAAGTCTTTCTCACTCCCAGTGCCTACCTTAGAGCCGGAGGAACCGAGGGAAGTACAGCCGGCGAACCCTTGTCTGCTAACTGGGTCGTTCCGAACGTGTCACCAAGCATGGCCGTTAAAAACATGGGCACGGATGGTGGCACGCAAAGGCATCACTTGGCAGTGGCTCCGGCGACCTCGCTTACGTCAGCCGACAACGGCAAATTGTGTTTCATTAGAGGTGGAGCTGCTGGTCCAGGAGATGATTGCCAAGAATGTCATCATCCCGGTACCCCCAGATTACCCTGTATTCACGTCAAAACTGTTTTTGGTTCCCAAACGGGACAGTGTTCAGATGAGGCCGGTCGTAGACCTGTCGTATCTGAATCTTCACATTTACAACGAGTCTTTCAGAATGTTAACAGTTCATCAAATCAGGCTAACACTTCCGCCGGGTGGCTGGATGTGTTCCCTAGACCTGACAGACGCCTATTGGCACGTGTCGGTCAACAAAAGATTTCAAAGGTTTCTGGCCTTGAGGATCAGGCACCAAAATTTTGTTTTTCAAAGGATGCCGTTCGGTTTGAACCTAGCACCTCGATTATTCACAAAACTAGTCAGGCAAGCCCTGATGCCATTGTTAAAACAGGGAATCAGAGTGTTGTGGTATCTAGACGACTGGCTGGTGGTGGCAGAGACACAACAATTATGCATAAAACATGTCAATATCATTTTAAATCATGTCAAAACTCTAGGCTTCAAGGTAAATCTGGTAAAGTCAAACCTTGTTCCCTCAAGAGTAATTCAGTGGATAGGGCTGGTCTGGGACACCGCCGCTCTCACTCTGAGTCAGAGTGTGGACAATCGCAACAGGTTTCGCAGGAAACTGTTCAGGTTTCTTCACAGTCTGACTACGACACGAAGAGTCTGGGAGTCTCTGGTCGGCTCTCTCAACTGGATTCAGCTAACTGTCAAGTTGGGCCGGTTGAAAGTAAAACGATTAATATTGGAGGGCAACAAATATTTCCCACTCTTACCGGCGGGAAAATTATGGCCCATACCAAAATTAATCCACACCTTACTAGCGGTCTGGGCGAAGAGGGAAACATTGCACTCAATCATGTCATGGACCTCTCCTCCTCCAACGGTATGGGTAGACACGGATGCGTCAGGCACCATAGGGTGGGGATTTCAGTCAAATCAGGGGCACCAGGGTCAGGGACTTTGGTCCCACTTAGAAATCGCTCACATAAATGTCAAAGAGTTACTAGTCCCATTGTATTTCCTTCAGGCTCACGGCTCGGCGTTACGGGGCAAGTCAGTGGCCTTCAGAATGGACAATCTGAATGCAGTTCACTGTATTCAGAAACAAGGGTCAACGAGGTCAAGGAAGTTGCTACTCGTGTCGGAAGAGATTTTTGTCCTAGCCACCAGTCTAGATATTTATCTTCACGCATCTTATCTCCCAGGCGTAGCGAACGTCTGGGCAGACGCTCTGTCCCGGAGACAGAGCACGACAGTAGAATGGGAGCTCAAGCAACCCATTTTCGACCTAATGATTGCGAAGCTCTCCCATCCACAAGTGGATCTTTTTGCGTCCGAGGAGACTCACAAGCTCCCTCTATACCTCACCCGCCGGACGATAACGCCGGCAGGGGGGCCAGACGCCCTAGTGACAGACTGGAACAGATGGAGCTCCATCTATCTGTTTCCACCGCCAGATGCGTCACTAATGTGCCACGTAGTGAACAAACTACGAGTTTATCGAGGCTTAGTCTCGCTAATCGCGCCCCTGTGGCCGGCGCAGGTGTGGTGCCAGCAGTTAATAATGTGGTGCCCGGACCCGGTATCGCTCCCGGTCAGGTACTTCCACTTAGACACGATTGGCAACCTAGAGACCTCGCTGACTTTTGCATTATGGACATTCAGGAGGCCAAGTGGCTAGCACCATACGGTAGGGATGTGACCAATAAATTGCTCAATCAATATACTCAGTCTACTAAGCGACAATATCAATCTCATTGGAAAGCTTTTACTTCTTGGATTGTTAGAACGGAACAAACTGTACCCTCAGTGGCATTGGTTTTTAATTACTTGAACTATCTGTTTGAGCAGAAACGTTTATCTGTGGTTACTCTGAAGAATCACTTAACTGCGATTAGAGTGCCCTTTTTCGACCTTACAGGTCTATCCATACCGGTGGCGGAGGAAACAGGATTTATGAGAGCGTGTTTTAAACTCCGCCCACCTCCCCGTCAGCTCATGCCTACTTGGTCTCTGGACAAAGCTTTGTCTTTACTTCATTCTCGTCTGTATCAAAATACTGCAGACTTTGCTTTAATCTTAAAGAAGGCAGTTTTCCTTTTGGCTTTGGCCACCGGAAACAGAGTGTCTGAGCTGGCGGCGATGAGCAACACACCTAATTGTCTTAGGTTTGGTAGACTTAATGATTCCATTTCCATTGCACCCTCCCCGGCGTTTGTAGCCAAGAATGAGCATAGTGCACACGTGTTTTCTGAATTCACGGTGCCGGCGTTAAAAAGGGGAAAGGTGCATCATAATTTATGTCCAGTGCAAGCTCTAACCAAATATTTAAGAATAGCTCCTCATAACCCCCAAGGTGCTTTATGGGTAGCGAGTACGGGTAAACGCTTACTTAAACGGCGATTAGCCTCTCTTCTGGTAGAAGTCATTAAAGAGAGTAATCCCGGCGTTGTGGGTAGGGCCCACGATTTACGCAAGTGGGCGGCCTCTTTACGTTTCCTGAAAAACTTTTCAGTTGAAGATATTGCGTCCACACAGTTGTGGGCGTCTAATCATACGTTTCTCTCTAGATACTTGTCAGTTGCTCTAGACAAACCTTCCTTACCATGTATAGCTTTAAGGCAGAGGGTCTAGGTGGCCCTGCAGTCACTTATGTTTATTTTCAAGGAAAGGGGGGGGGGGGGGGGTGCAGTCAGTTGACATAGGACACCCTAGACCCCGCCGGAGTATGAGAACTGTGATACAATTTAAGGTTGAAATGTGATATGAAAATTTCTCTGAGAGAATTTGTGCTAGTACAAAGTTTAGTACAAAACAACAGTGTTGTTATAGTAGTTTTAGCTGCGAAAGCAATGTAACATTAGTTCAATGGAGTTCATTAGCAATTGATCTCCACATGTATTTTGGGGTTTATGATGTGCACATATGAACTTGTAACTTATTATTTGTCACCACTCGTTGAGTGGGGTGCCTTTTGTAACTACAGATCTGTGTTCAGAATCTTCAGGGTTACCTATTTTTGTCAGGCAGGCTTCTTTGAAGCACGCACCTGCCTGAACCCCCTTTTTCTTGTATATTTCCGGCCTACGCCGTATTAAATACATTTTTCAAAAGTAAGAATACTATGTGGTTGTTTTTATTATCTGCTTTTCTAGAGTTATGATATGATTACGAATGTCCCCCTCCAGTCTTAGATATCAGGCATGTTCGTCAATGATGGAGGGGCCACTAATAAATTATAGGTTTGACTCCTGTAAGGAGATTAGGAAAACCTAATATTTAGTAGTGGCCCCGTAATCATTGACGACTGGGGCCCTCCCGACCGTCCCCTTCCCATTCGTTGATGTATTAAGGATTTTGGTTTACTTGATATGTCAGTGAAGGAGGAATGACGCCTGAATCAGCGTCTGGTCAGAAATCCACACAAGTACATCCACGATATGATGGAAAGCTTATTGGATAGTTATTCTTATTTTCTTTTTGTTTTTATTTTTTACGAAGTTTTTTCGTAGTGAGAACCCAATTCATAATGACTGAAGCCATGAGTGAGGTCGCGTGCGCTCATGATGAAGGCTCCTCAGTTTTTAAATGCTCTGCGCGGTAGATTCAAACTACGGCGGATTAGTGTTTGAAGAGGATGCCTTATGTAATAGGCATGTTCGTCAATGATTACGGGGCCACTACTAAATATTAGGTTTTCCTAATCTCCTTACAGGAGTCAAACCTATAATTTAGTAGTGGCCCCGGAATCATTGACGATTTTGGCCCTCCCTTCCATCCCCTTCCCATTCATCTGCTATGTTTTGAGAGTCTTGATATATCAGATTAAGGGTGAGAGATCGCTTCGATGATTGAGGCGAAGCATGCGGAACAGCAGACGCATGGGAAGCGCAATGCTAAGATCAAGTTTAAACTTTTTATTTTCATTATTTTTTGCTAGTTTTTTCTAGTAGTGGTACCCACATCATATAGGACGAGTCCGGGAGTGGTTTTTAAGAGCGTTTCGCTCACGATGTGTGGCAATCGTATTTTGATCTCTCCCGGGCGGGAAGTTTGAAAGACAAGCTTGAGTTCAAAGATTGGCCATAAACAATGTTAAGGTGCATCGTCAATGATTCTGGGGCCACTACTAAATATTAGGTTTTCCTTCTTCCCTTCGGGACTCAAACCTATACTCTACCAGTTAGACCAATAGAGATATCTCACTTGGTATATTTCCACATCTTGTTCACTTTAGGCTAACCTATTTTTACCGACTTTACACAGGCGGCTCAGTTGACCCCAACGCCACATAGAATAAGATGGACCCAGTTTTTTTACCTCTTCGTTTACGAAGAAGTGGGAGGGGGGGGGGGTAGCTTCAACCTCTGTTGGATGTATAAAAATATGGCGCTTCGTCGGATGGAAGAACTTGGAAGTTAAAACTAGATTTATACAGTATATTGCTTGGTTGCTATACCTAACATACTTTGTAATAATTTCATCATAATTCGTTTTAATAACATAATGGAGGGACAGTTATAAGGGACTAAGTTCTTGACAAACGCACGAAGCTCTAGAGGCTAGCAGAGCAGCGTGAAACACCTCTTGGGATGCCTGCAAATTTGGGAGGCTGCTACGAAGTGAGGACCGGAGGGTTCATCCCCTACATAAGTGCTTCCACTGCTAGCTGGGGCTTCATGGAAACAGGTAAAGAACAAAAATAGCCATGGTGTGTCGGAGAAATCTGGGACGGTGCTCAGGGCCCAGTCCACTGACCCCCAGCAAGAGCCTGCTTGAAGTAGCTTCCTTATGCTTACACTTCTGACAGTTAGGTTCCAATAGGGTCCTCTTGCGCCAGATCTTGGGTTTCTTGTTGTTCTCTGCTTTCGGAGAGGGGCGTACGCTTTGTAGTTGTATCTGACTGTCCTATTGCTTCAGTGTTTATCTAGTCTTGCTTCAAATAAGTTAACACTAGGAGCTGTGACCACATGATCTGATAAATTGTTCCAATTACATGTAACTCTCAATATGAACAAATTTGTTCGTATTGTAAAGTCAGTAAAAATAGGCTAGCTTAAACTGAACAAGATGCATCAATTAACTTGAGCCGACCAGGCGAAGTGAGATATCTCTAACTGGTAGAGTGACTGCCTCATAACCCAAGGGTCCCGAGTTCAATTTTCGGGGAGGCTATTTCAGCATCTAACGAAGTTTAGGTGTGTTGGTAAAATTGTTAAGATGGTTGAGAGTAAGATCGGAGCTCCATAAATCCTCTTTCGGGTATGGTGTAAAAACCTATGTTTAGCCTTCATGACTGGTGTTGGATCTTCAGGTTGTTTCCTCATGCTCATCTCTCAAGCTCTCTCATAGGCATGGTATCTGTGCCACATCACTCTCGCATGTGTTGTAGATAATCTTGTAAGTCTCAATCATGTCTCCTCGCAGACGGCAATACTTTAAGGTGGGCATATTCAGCTTCTTTAGTCGGGCTTCATAGCTCAACCCTGTCATGCCAGGAATCATCTTTGTACCACCTCTATGAAAATTCTCGATGTTATCAATATACTGTACAAGGGGAGGAATCCTCCTCCCCTTGTATATTTCTCCCAGTCGACGAGACAGAGGAACGGGGAGGGAACGCGAAAGTGGTCCCGGACCCTGAGAATAGGAACTATAACGTACTGTTCTTCGGGCTTTGTCTCGTGTCAGCTATTCCTAGCAATGGGGTGCCTGGGGTGCCAGAGTAACAGCTGGGAAAGTCATGAACGGCCTTGCTGAAACCCAGGTTACATTCTGCTTAGAGCATAGGTTGCTTTAAGAAATATCATATTTTTTTCCCTGATAAACCTTTCACAATTCTGATCTAATTTAAACTTAATCAATTAAATCAGAGCTTGAATGGGCAAAACAATGAGTAAAGAATATATGTCCATGGAACTGACCACTTACGAGTTTCAGGGTATAATGCAGTTCAAGCTATAGACATTAATATTAACCCTTTGAGTACCAGCGACGTGCGTTATATTATATTCTAGCTATATTTAGACGATATTATGCAGCTTAGGAGGGATCTGTGATAGTTAAAAGGGTTGGCTGAGATACTTTGAGGTTTTATTAATTGCTAGAGGTCCTTTCAAAGCTGAATATAATTGTCAAATAAATGCCAGATTATAATGAAAAGGACGTCCCTGGTACTGAATTGGTTAATAAATAACAATATCGAGTAACCTAAAACCGAGTCAACAATGTTCAGAAGTTGTTAAGAAGGCAAACAAAATAATTGGCTTTATAGGCAGATCATTTGAGCATAAATCCAAAGACGTAATCCTAACCCTTTACAATTCCTTAGTCCGCCCTCTTCTGGAATACTGCGTTCAATGCTGGTGCCCTTATTACCAAAAAGACATAAACAAGCTAGAACGAGTTCAACGTAGAGTTACCAAAATGATACCTAGCCTAAAGAACAAACCATACGAAGAGCGTCTTAGAGAATTAAATCTATTTCCTTTAACCCAGCGCAGATTAAGAGGTGACTTAATTCAAGTGTTCAAAATCATCAAAGGCATCGACAATATGAACTGTAGTAAGTACTTCGCTATCGACCAATCTAATTACACGCGGGGAAACGGTTGCAAAATTATTGGTAAATCTTTTAACTCACACGAATCTAAGAATTTCTTCTTCAATCGAGTTGTCAACTTGTGGAATGGGCTTCCCCCGAGACGTTATAGACTGCAGCACCGTTGATTCATTTAAATTCCGCCTAGACAAATATCTCGCATCAAACCCGCGACTGACTGCGTTTGTAAATGAATAACTTTATTTTATCCTCCCCTCAGTTACTAACCCATATGTCCCCTACTAACTTCCTAGTCCTGCCACGTTAGTGGCAGGGCAGTAATTCCCTTTCCAATGTTCCCTTACCCACTCTAAACCACTGTTTGGACACTTGATCCTCAGTGTTTTGGAGGACAAGCAGCCTAGAAGGGTCACTAGATCTGTTGTTGCTTGATTTCCTTTGTACTCCTTTGTTAACCTCTGAAGTGCGCATGGGGGTAATTGGAAACGTCCCCCTGTGCTGACGTATTTGAGGTGTTTCCGTCACTAAAATATTCATTGTGCCATTAATAGCATTAATATTTATCCATATGCGCCTATTATGGGTTGATTATAAAGGTATTAACCTGAAACAACAATAAAACGAGTGAAAACAGCGTTTGGATGGTCAAAATCGGAGATATAGCCCGCGAGTTGTATAATGTATGGGTGAGGCAATCTGCTTTCCCGCCAATTTCCCCCAAGGCCACTGAGACACAGTCGATCGATACTCTCTCTCTCTCTCTTGCACTCGCTTGCTATCAGTGATGACCACACCCTCCAATCGGATTTCTAATGTTAGCACGAAAATATACCTCAGAATAAGGGAATAACAGGGAAAATAGGTGATAACTGAAGGAGAGGAGGAAAGTGGGGAAGGAGGGGAGGTAGAGGACTGAGATTTTGCATGGCCCAGGGGCCAAAAAAAAAAAAAAAATAAAAAAAAAAAAATATAAATTTTTTTTTTTTTTCGATGTCAAAAGTTGATTTTTATTTTCTCTGACTCTTAAGAGTCTTCCCGCAGTGCGCCGGGGGAACTCTTAAGAGTCTCCCCGCAGCTCCCGGGTTAAGTAGAAATTCGATGGATAGATATAGCTGCATTTGGTAATTTGGCTTAATGTACATATAGGTCCATTAATGTACATATAGGTCCATTAATGTACATATAGGTCCATTAATGTACATATAGGTCCATTAATGTACATATAGGTCCATTAATGTACATATAGGTCCATTAATGTACATATAGGTCCATTAATGTACATATAGGTCCATTAATGTACATATAGGTCCATTAATGTACATATAGGTCCATTAATGTACATATAGGTCCATTAATGTACATATAGGTCCATTCAATTTCAAAAAATGTGTCTACAGCTTAAAAGTCCTCAAGGGCCAAGCACTGCACAGCAATGCGAGACCATCACCACATGCAGACTCCTTTTCCACGAGCTGGTGGATAACAATTGATATTCTTCGGTTTTTGAGATGCAGTCGTCAAATAGCAAGTGTTTACAAGAATATGGTCATTTCTTGTAATTATTCAACCCTCTAAGGCGCATATTAATACAATTGCTGCTACCAGACCAGTAGTAGTAGTAGTAGTATACATTATAACCTTCACTACTGGTCTATCACTACTACTGTCTCATATCTTGTCTTACCTACAACAGAAGAAGATTATTATTATTATTGCTGTTGTTGTTGTTGTTGTTGTTGTTGTTGTCAGCCTTTATAATCTCCATAATTCTCCAGATAGAAAGGTGGTCGCAGTCCGTCATAATAACATCATCATCTGGGAGTGTTAGTAATATTCCAATATCTCCCCTCATATTTATCCTGGAGTGTGTCTTTTAATAACTTTTTTTTTGGGTTCTCGCTTCGCTCGCTAGGCAATTTTGGGGTGTTTCGCTCCGCTCACCACTCCAAAATTGCCCCAAAACCTTGGGGGAAAAAAAAAAAAAAAAATAGGAAAATGCCCCGGCCGAAGGAAAAAAATCTTGTTTTTTTCTCATTTTTTTGGACTCCCTTCGCTCGCTATGCAATTTTGGGGTGTTTCGCTCCGCTCACCACCCCATAATTGCTCCAAAACCTTGGGAAAAAAGAGGAAAAGTCCCGGTCGAAGGACAAAATCTGTGTTTCTCTTAAAATATAAAAAAACGCCTCCATCCCGTTCGCTCCGCTCATGGTGGGGCTGAGGTCATCACTATCGCCAGAATAAGATGCAACTGGGGAAAGTTTAGAGAACTTTTGCCACTACTCGCCATGAGAAGACTCCCTAGGGACTCCCCTTGAAGGGAAAGGTGTACGCTTCATTTGTTAAAAGCGCTATGACATATGCTTCAGAAACGTGGCCTGTCAAAGTGGATGATACCAGCAGAATGGAACGTAATGAGATGAGAATGGTGAGATGGATGTGTGGTGCCAAACTGCAAGATAGGATATCAAGTTAAGAACTAAGGAGAAGGTTAGGTATTAAGAGTGTCAGTTTTGAGATGCGTACTAGCAGGCTTGGATGGTTTGGACATGTGGAGAGGATGGATGAACAAAGCTGGGTAAAAAGATGCAAGTCCATGAATGTGGAGAGAGCTGCACCAAGAAAGACGTGGGATCCGACCTTGCGGTCTGAACTTAACCCTCCGCCCTCGGCTGTCATTGTACGCGCCTATAGCCCTGACTCGGGCCTTTTGCCAATATCACTCGATCTTTACACCTGCACAGACAAGCAATAAAAGCATGCAGAAGTGTCAAACTCAATGGGAAAATGGAGAACTTAATGTTGTCGTTATCCAGGCGTGGACTTGACATTGCTACGTGGCCTGGCAATGTTGTTTTGGTGTTGTGCAGATGACGATTATACGCGAAACATTCAGGCCATGTTCGGACGCTTCGCCGTGGCCCTGGCTAGTACGCCCTAGGTTACTCGTCGCACCAGTGACAATTTGATAGATTTATTAGTCATTATCTATGACTACATTATTGCTTGCTATGCATTATTGCATATCAGTTTGTATTTATGGCATTTATGGGTGTACGGTATACAATTTTAGGCGTCACTTGCACTTACTAGTCGACTTCTGGACAACACCAATTAAGTAAGTAAGTAAGTATTATCATAATATTACTAGTTATTCATTCTTATGTGTCATTTTCACTTACTAATAGCGTCGTATCTGGCGACAAGGGTAGCGCACTTTCCAGCTCACTCGCAAGACGTTTTTCACTCTCATCGTCACTATTTTCACCTTCCCTGGCACTACACTTTCAAGCTCTTCAATATCGGACAAATCTTTATGATCTAATTCACTTAGCACTCTCAAAACATCACCAGGACTTAGAATGTCATTAGTTTTCACTTTCTTCTCATTATTCTTAGGCGTACGTGTTGGTTATGCCGCGGAAGAGTTAGGTTATTATTTCGTTGCGTCATAGTGTGAACGTGGGTGCGCTGCAGGCTCCCTCGTAACAAAATAAATAGCCCGCGATCTTCAAAATCTCATATTTTATGCGCGGGAGTATAAAAGGCCTACCGAGGTCCGCGGTGGAAGTTGTGTGAGAAGCATAAGAGGTCAACCGAGATGGAAGGGTTAAATCAAAGAACATGACGAGGGAACATGATTCACTGCTTTATTGACCTATTATCCATTGATTAAAGTTTAGTTTAGAACCAAGAAGTCGCTTATATCCGTGAATGTACTATCGCAATAGTCCTCGATACCTTCAATACCTTCAATAATTATCGGCAAGAATGTTAAGTGCGGGCGTACAGCCACCCTTGTTTACACTATGCGTAGTGGTGTCGGACCTTTGCCATCATGTTCCCGTCTATTTTGACTGCCTTTGGATACAATAAAATGTTGAGGGGGGGCTTTGCCCCCACTCACCCCCCCCCATGACATGTTGTCATCATCATATATATTGCCAGCAGGGGGCAAATTACCGAAAAAATCGCCGTCAAAATAGACGCGAACTTAACCACGGCGATCGACAAATGTAAACATGACGGCGGCGGGGGAGGCGTCGGACCTTTGCAATCATATTCCCGTCTATTTTGAATGCCATTGGATACAATAATATGTTGAGGGGGGCTTTGCCCCCCCCCCCCCCCCCCATGACATATTGTCATCATCATATATATTGCCAGCAGGGGGCAAATAACCGGAAAAATCGCCGTCTAAATACAGTATACGCGAAGTTAACCACGGCGATCACCCTATGTAAACATGACGACCGTACGCCCGGAATCTACATCCATCCCTAATTATCTAGGATTGTCTTACAATAATTGGGAAAATGAAAATTAATACAGAAATTATAAAGTATATTAGTTATCTAACATATGAGTTAATAATATCTCTATAACCTTTACAAATGTAATTAGTTATCTAACATATGAGTTAATATTATCTCTACATCCTTACAAATGTAATACAAAGGAGACCAAGCAGTATGTTTGTGAGGCAGCTTATGGTAGGATACAGATAGGGTAAGGTTGGACAGAATGTGATATGAGAGGCTGTGATCATGAATTACCAATTAGGTGTTCAAACCTGGCTAGATCTGTCTGTGACCTTGGTGACATAGGTCTCTACCAACTGTACCAAGTGGCTAGATCTGTCTGTGACCTTGGTGACATAGGTCTCTACCAACTGTACCAAGTGGCTAGATCTGTCTGTGACCTTGGTGACATAGGTCTCTACCAACTGTACCAAGTGGCTAGATCTGTCAGTGACCTTGGTGACATAGGTCTCTACCAACCGTACCAAGTGGCTAGATCTGTCTGTGACCTTGGTGACATAGGCCTCTACCAACTGTACCAAGTGGCTAGATCTGTCTGTGACCTTGGTGACATAGGCCTCTACCAACTGTACCAAGTGGCTAGATCTGTCTGTGACCTTGGTGACACATGTCTCTACCAACTGTACCAAGTGGCTAGATCTGTCTGTGACCTTGGTGACATAGGCCTCTACCAACTGTACCAAGTGGCTAGATCTGTCTGTGACCTTGGTGACATATGGCTAGATCTGTCTGTGACCTTGGTGTCATAGGCCTCTACCAACTGTATCAAGTGGCTATATCTGTCTGTGACCTTGGTGACATATGGTAGTAATGGCTACCAGATGTTGGAATACATTAATAATGTCTGCACAATGTTTGAATATGGTAAGTGTCTGCTAGATGTTGGAATGGATATACTGTATGGTCTGTCAGATGTTAAAATATGGGAATAATATCTGCCAGATGTAATATGTTAACATCTGCCAGATGTTTTAAATTATAAGGTCTACCAGTTCTTAGAAATTGTAATGTCTGCCAAATGTTGGAATATGGTAAAACCTGCCAAATATTGGAATACAGGTATAGCCTACAGTACTAATGTCTGGCAGATGTTGGAAAATGGTAATGTCTGCCACATGTTGGAATATGGAAGTAATGTCTGGTATAAGATGAAAATGGTAATAAGGTCTGCCAGATGTTGGAAATTATATATATATCGATCATAGTTGGAATTTGATTTTAATGACTGCCAATTGTTGGCAAACATTCCTCTATGTTTCCAACACCTGGCAGACATTACAATATTCTAAAATCTAGCATGAATTACTATATTCTAAAATCTAGCATGAATTACAATATTCTAAAATCTGGCAGACATTACTACGATATTCCAACGTCTAGCAGACAATTCAACATATTCCAACATCGGACAGACATCACAAACAGGATCAAACGTATCGCTGACATTATATACTACTCTATTACATCGCAGGCATTGATAACATATTCCAACATCTTGCAGACATTATTACCATATTACCCCTAGGGAGTAAGGGGGCCTTCATCTTATGGTAGAGGAAAAAAAGAATATGCCCCATGCATCCTACTGCGTGTCATACAAGGTGACTAATAGATGGGATGGCGCGGATAAGTGCCACAGGGGACTCTACTAGTCTTACCTGGGCACTGCTTGGCACCACACCAGAGTCGGCCACAGTGTTTACATGGTGGGGTAGTGTTGTGGCAGGATTTTGTTGTTCTAAAGTCCAAGTTGCCTAATGTACAGCAGAGTCTTGGTATGGTACTGTCTTGTTGTAGCACTGTTGAGGCTGGAGTGGTTTGCAGATACTGCAGGTGCAGGTGCTGCAGTTAGACTTAGTTGAGTCTTGCTGCGGCACGGTTAGCACTATGCCAACATCAGCCAAAGTGATGACATGATGGGGCGGTGTTGTGACGGGAATTTATTGCAGTATATACTCCAACTGCAGAAAAACAACCCTGTCTGAGCCGTAACAATGTATGTAATGGAAAACGACGTTAAACCATTGTATGTATGTACAATCTCTGGCAGACATTATTACCATATGCCAACATCTAGCGGAATAGAGTGAGTAAATCATAGCATTGAAGTATTTAACCACATAGCATCAATAGTGTTAATGGGCAGCACCCCGGGTGACGCTATTTGGTGTCAGTACGTTTCACTCCAAGCAATTGAATTTTCCATGGTGCATTACCTGCCCTATTGGACTTGTGATGAACTAAGCTCCATCCCCAGCCCCTCCTACACTCCACCAAGCCTCTCCTTACTCCCCCCACCACCACTATCGGACTTGTGATGAACTAAGCTCCATCCCCAGCCCCTCCTACACTCCACCAAGCCTCTCCTTACTCCCCCACCACCACTATCGGACTTGTGATGAACTAAGCTCCATCCCCAGCCCCTCCTACACTCCACCAAGCCTCTCCTTACTCCCCCCACCACCACTATCGGACTTGTGATGAACTAAGCTCCATCCCCAGCCCCTCCTACACTCCACCAAGCCTCTCCTTACTCCCCCCACCACCACTATCGAACTTGTGATGAACTAAGCTCCATCCCCAGCCCCTCCTACACTCCACCAAGCCTCTCCTTACTCCCCCCACCACCAGTATCGGACTTGTGATGAACTAAGCTCCATCCCCAGCCCCTCCTACACTCCACCAAGCCTCTCCTTACTCCCCCACCACCACTATCGGACTTGTGATGAACTAAGCTCCATCCCCAGCCCCTCCTACACTCCACCAAGCCTCTCCTTACTCCCACCACCACCACTATCGGACTTGTGATGAACTAAGCTCCATCCACAGCCCCTCCTACACTCCACCAAGCCTTTCCTTACTCCCCCCCACCACCACTATCGGACTTGTGATGAACTAAGCTCCATCCCCAGCCCCTCCTACACTCCACCCACCCTCCCCTTACTCCCCCACCACCACTATCGGACTTGTGATGAACTAAGCTCCATCCACAGCCCCTCCTACACTCCACCAAGCCTCTCCTTACTCCCCCCACCACCACTATCGGACTTGTGATGAACTAAGCTCCATCCACAGCCCCTCCTACACTCCACCAAGCCTCTCCTTACTCCCCCCACCACCACTATCGGACTTGTGATGAACTAAGCTCCATCCCCAGCCCCTCCTACACTCCACCAAGCCTCTCCTTACTCCCACCACCACCACTATCGGACTTGTGATGAACTAAGCTCCATCCCCAACCCCTCCTACACTCCACCAAGCCTCTCCCTACTCACCACCACCAACCATCTTCCCTCCCCCCTACCTCTCACATGATAGCACAAATACGTACACACATAAGTATTGATCGATTTCTACTCCCACACATACAGTATATATTAGGGGAGGTGTGGTGGAGTGGTCTTGCCACTGGCCTGGTAATCCAAAGGTCCCGGGTTCAAATCCCGATGTATCAATGGGAAGATATTATTGGGATGGAATTTGTGCTGTACCTGGTATCAGTGCATTACCACAAGCCCACCGAAACGTCAATAAAATACCCTCATTGTTCCCTGATTAAATAGCGCTGTATGAATATTCCCATATTCAAAATATGCTATAGGGGTGCAATGCCTGGTGAGTTATCTGCTCAACAGGTGGCGTTGTGTGTGTGTAAGTGTGAGAGTCCGAGTGTAGGGGTTGAGACAGTGAAGCACGGGAACGAGGTGGCTTCAGAGATGGGGTCGTTTCGGGCCATGAGTGAGCACCGTACCTCATGTGAAGGCAAGATGGCAGGTGCTCGTTGTACTCTACGTGCTTCACATGTCTCACTCCCTAGACTGGAACAAGACCTCACGGGCTTCACTGTTCATTGTAAAGCGGTGAATGTTAAGGCTCTCAGCCTATGCCCGAGAGGAAGTAAGTTGGAATATAGAAAAAAAAAAAAAAAAAAAAAAAAAAAATATATGCACACATGCTCAAGGAATGGATTTGTTGGGTTTTCACCATTTTCAAGCATTATCAAGGTATGTGATCATAGTATTATATTTAATATTGTGTTCATAATATGTGCCCAAAGGCACATTTGTGTACCAAATATGGTCAGGTGGGGGGGAGTTGTGTGTTATATAAACTGCCATGGTCTGGAAGTAAATATTTACAGATACAGTAGTTAATCAGTGTCAGTGTTCACCACAACTGGTCTCACAGACATTGGTTACCATTACAGATCCTATAGTAACAGATATCGGCCAACCTCCCCCATATTGGTACCACTGGTGATATATTACTCTCTTAATTAACACTCAAATGTTCCCATATTCGTAATAATAATTTGTAATACTGATAAAGTTTATTTTGGTCTGTGGATATACATTCCACATGATCAAAAATGAAATACCTCGTGGTTTGAATATTGAGGCACCAAACTGGCGCCCAAGGCTAAAGATGGCCACATAATCTCAAGTTCCCATGACAACAAAGCTGTGTTTACATTTAAGACGTCACCACCCACATTACCAAACATCCATATTACTTCTACTTCCTACTTGTCCTTACTTATCTAATAATAATTACAGGAGAGTCTCACCATCAACAATCTCCAGGTTTACAAATTAGTTTTAACTGCATAAACCAACTTGAATGTGTGATTTGATTTGTCACTTTCATAATATACAGTATGTGACTTTTATATAGAGAAAATTAAATAATGATAAAACTGGCTAAGATATTAAAATTCCTGAGTGTGACAAGTAACTTGAAAGTGTGATTTGATTTGTATCACTTTGATTAAATGTAAATTAAGAAAAAAAAAAAACACTGTAATAAAATTGGATACATATGAAAATGAAATCCCTGAGTGTGGCAAAGAGCCAAGAAAAGATGTGAAGTCAGTGTCACATAGTGTATACTGTACAGTAAAACCACCTCAATCATTTATGGTCATCCCCAAATTTACCTATATATATATACAGTATATATATATATATATATATATATATATATATATATATATATATATATATATATATATATATATATAATCTTATCTTGTAGCATCAATATTATGTTGATCAAGGGTACCCAATTTGTTATAATCCTGTGCAGAGCCTTGGTGGCCGAAGCTGAAAAATATACAAAGCGGTCGCGAAACATTTCCCCATAGGGTATTCCTAAATTATTTGATCTACATTCCTATATATTTGATCTGCATCTGTATATGGTAACCCAGGTTGGAATCCCAGTGGATCACATGCTTGCTGTCTCTGGGAGGTGTTTGGTGTTGGAGTGAAATAAATAAAAATAGATTCTTCAGCTCTCTCTTGCAAATACACAGGAATTCCCTATGGGGAAATGATTCGCAACCGCTCTGTATATACAGTATCCCTGGAAAGTACAGTTAGGTCTCGATATGCACGTGTTTCGTATACACAAATTCGCTTGGACATGGTAACCCCCAAAATTCCAAGGTCAGCCACAACACGGAAAAAGTTTGTATGAGAATGGTGAGATGGATGTGTGGGGCCAAACTGCAGGATAGAATAACAAATGATGAGCTGAGGAGATGCTTAGGTATAAAAAGTATTAGCGAGGAGATGTGTACAAGTAGACTGGGATGGTATGGGCATGTGGAGAGAATGGATGAACAAAATTGGGTAAAAAGATGGAGGTCTGTGATTGTGGAGTGAGCTGCACCAAGGGGTGGACCGAGGAAGACCTGGGATCGGACTATATGTGCCGATTTCAAATCCAAAACGTTGACAAGTGAAGCAGCCCTTAACAGGGTTGCCTGGAATTCCGCCATTAGGACAAGTGAAACTGCACGTATGTGTGGAGCACTCAGTCTTAGAATTTTATGTATGTATGTATACACTGACATTTGCAGGCGAAAAAAGACCGAAAACATCGTACCCTCGGTGAGCCTTTAGGAAACAGAGACCGCTAGTTATTTGTGTAAATTTCTCATTATCATTTCTCCTGTCATCTGCTTTCTCTCTCTATTACTTATATTTATATCTAATGTATTATTTTATTTCTATCTCCCTTCTTTATCAGCACTTATATTTGTTATTTGATCTCTATGGAATCTGTGAATCATTTCCGATTTGATGGGCTAAATAATAATATTATTCCACTAACACATAATGAGCAAAAATTACACAAGTCAATTAAAAAAAAATTTTTTTTGTATTCCCCAACCTTTAAATATTTCAACCAAGCTCACTAAAAAGTTAAAGCGATCGATATGTATGCGAAACTATATGAAACTCGACTTATTCTGAAACGATAACTTGTCAAATCCTTACGTTCAGCCTCTTCTTCTTCTTCACAACGATGCACAGTGTCCACAGGGATGTAGCCCCCAGATAACTGTGCAAGTAGTACAGACAAGATGAGGTAAAAATGTATATTGTACTCTTTTGTCATAATAAATATTATTGTAATGGTGGGATATTATTCCTTTCAATTCCATGGCATTAGAAACTAAACAGTGATTAAAAAACATCAAACAACAAATAACTTTGTCCATTAGTAAGGGAGATACTGTAATTAGATACAGGAGATAGATAGAGAGAAAGGCCGTAAGGTCCATGCGATCGATACGTGTGCAAAAATATATGACAGATTTAATTTTCTGAAACGATAAGTTGTCAACACCTTCGTTCAGCCTTCGAGAAGATGGGGTATAAATTTATATTGTACTCGTTTGTCATAATAAATATTATTGTAATGGTAGGATATTATTCTGTTCAACTTCATGGCATTACAAACTAAACAGTGATTAAAAAAACATCAAACAACAAATAATTTTGTCCATTAATAAGGAAGATAGATTGGGAGGGAGAGGGAAGGGGTCGTTAGCAATGTCGGCTTAGGATAGGCTAATGGCTCAAATTGGGGACTTTGGGAAAGTGGCTGGAACGAATTGAATTAATTACCATAAGTCCTGTTATTTCTAATACACGGTTTTGATATACACTGCACGTACACGGTACGAATTAACCGCGTATATTGAGACCTGACTACTGTGGCTTTGCCCAGCAGCTGCGTCAATCCTCTCGAGAAGTTTTACTGGTGGGCTGCGATGCTCCTCTCGGAAGATGAGATTTCAAACACGTACCAAAACATTCAGGGCTATAGGGGTGAAAATCCAATGACATTTACTGCCCCCCATCTCGCCTCCACCATGCTCCTTCCTCCACCCGAGCAATACTCCCATACGCGCAGCCGTCGTTGCCAGTTCCGCGCCACATTTTTAACTACGGACCACCGTAACATCTCTACCACGCATCTTTTGGGTGCTGTCAGCTCTCCCAATATGTGCCTTCCTAATACGCGAAAACTCTAATATGCGCCTGGGGGTCGGAAAAACCCAAAATTCTCAATAAGCGTCTAAGGTTCCTAATAAGCGTTGCAGGAGCCCAAAAGTGGCCAAATCCGCCCTTTTTACCTATTACGCGTGGACACCCATCATTTTGTGTGGTACCAGATATCCTCATATTATGAGGATATTACTTACCACATAGACTTTATTTGAACCCATAAGTCATATTTAGCATAGCCTAACTCATCGTCATGTTTTCGTGCCTTTCGTCAGACACGGCACTTGACTTGACTCCGTTTTGATGGTCCCAGGCATTCAATTCCTTCATCATTACCACCAAGACCACCGGGACGTCCCTATCACTGAATGCACTAAAGGCCATAATAAACGTGAGAGATACAAGGTTCAGGAACAAATAAACAAGTAAAAGGCTGGTGGACTTAGAGCGTCCGGCTTCAAGTGGCTTGTTGATGACATTAAAGATGGGGGCCGTAGCTTGCGCAAGTGACGATCGGATCGTCGGATTCACCGGATTCACTTAGATTTCGTTTGTTTATGTTTTCTAGTTTGATGTTGATTCTTTAATTATTTTTACTCTCGTTTTCAGTGTATTTTCTTATTATTGTGTGTCTTACTGTTTATCATTTAATCAACTTTTGGTTGGTAGTTAGGGAAAAAAAAATCAAAATTAGGTAATTTTTTTCGATGTGTTCACCATAAGATATATTTCCCATAAGGCATGTTGTTCCTAATACACGGATTCCTAATTCACGCCGTCCTGTGTCGCCCATATAGGGGCGTATTAGGAGAGCTGAGTGTATTCATATATGTGTGGTTGGGTGCGTGCTTGCATTTTGATAAACCGCTTGAACCACAAAGATTATATTACCGGGATTCACTAGTTAACACTCGCTGTCTTGGTTATATCTTTTGATGTTCATGTATTCTTGAACATGACTGTACATCTTGTCCAACCTGTCAAACTCCCTCACTGCTCTCATCACTAATGATAATCTATGATCTTATAAATCTGGGTTAATGGCCCAGGCTTGATGAAGGGACTGGAATTCTCGAAAAAGGGCTCCAGTCATGACATTATTCTTGACTTTAAGCGTGCTGGCTTAATAATCCAATAGGGTTGATAGCCTCTGAAGTCCTATTTAACTAACTACCAAACTTGAAGTAACAAAGGGATATCTTACATCAAGTTATTGCCCTTATCTGTTTAGTTGCTCATACCTCATCATAAAGATTGTAAACGTGACATTATTGATATGGGTTATAGTAACACAGTTAAGATGAAAAGGTATATTATGGGTTCTCCATATCTGAATTGACCACTAGTGAATTTCAAGCTATATTGAAGTAAGAGCTGTAAATATTTATATTAAACAGAAATACACCAATAATGAAGTTTTCTGTTGGATAGAAAGTATGTCAACATCGACAGCTCCAACCAAGTGGTCAATTGGTATTTTTCCGATTAAGTAAATAGTCTAGAGTTCAACATAATTAACACTTAACCCGAGAAGCGCGATCCCATGGTATCATCCACCATTGTCCCAGGTGAAGGTATGGCCATTTGGGTGACTATTCCAAATCACGAAGAAAACTACATCAGCGTGTAGGAAATGCGCACGCGTAGCCAACCGCAATGTTGCATTTCTCTCGCTATTCTATCGCTACTACAATCATCAGTGTTCCTCAGAGCTTTCCCAGTGTATACCACCTCCTCTACGTAGGGTAAGTAGTACCTGCCTTGCAACACAATCCCACCCCTACTCTGTGCATCTCTCTAACCCAAGAGTGAAACACTATTCTCAGACTTTCTTCTATTCAACTGCTGAGCTCTGGAAATCTCTCCCAGAATCAGTCTTTCCCTCTTCCTATGACTTAAATTGCTTCAAACTCTGTGTGTCCAGGCATTTTAGCTCGAACGTCCCTTGATTTTTTCCGTCACTCTTTCAACTCTGGGGGAGGTACTCGCTGAAGGCAGTTATCCCTTTTGTCTCCCTCATTTACATAGAAAAAAAAATATATATACTGTATACAGTTTATATATTGTTACCAACAAAATTGGGGGTGGGCTGGGATGGGGATCCGTAGTTGAAAAATGTGGCACGAATGGCATCGCGCGGCTATCTTGCCATTGCCATTGTCGTGCGTATAGCGGGTGGTACCAAGGGGAGGGAAGGGAGGGTTGATAATAAATATTGCATGTACTGTATATGGCTTTTCGAGCACTTTCATGCTTTCTAATGTGCATGTACGTATATAGGCGACCCATCTGAATATTATATAGCAATAAATAAGCCGCACATAGATAATACATGCGATAAATAGATAAAAATTATGGGGAGAATGACTGGTGGCCGGATAGGGTAGGGAAAGGAGGGGTGATAAAGAAAGGATTATCGATCGTGCTTAAGGGGTGGTACCAATGGGAGGGAAGGGAGGGTTGAAAATGAATATTGGGTATATTATATCGCTTTTTGAGCACTTTCATGCTTTCTAATGTACATGTACCAATATAGGCGACTCATCTGAATATTACACAGCAATAAATAAAGCCGCACATAGACAATAAACGCGATAAATATGCGAAAATTATGGCAAGTATGAAGGAGAGATGGAGAGGAAGTAGGTCAAGTGATCGCACCCAAGAGGTAGGGAGGAAGGAGGGAGGTATACAAGGGACTCGATATACGAGACATAGCTTTATATCGCGCGTGATCACTTTCATACAATTATTTATGCATGCAGACGTAGTAGGAGACCTATGTGAAGAGTGAACACCAATAACTAGGCCATAAACAGTAAATAAGACGGAAATAATAGGGTAGGTAAAGGGGATAGAATACGAGAGACAGCGAGGGGGAGAGATATGTCATGTTGTGAGACTAGAACTGGACAGTCCAGTGGCGCGGTAATTTCAGCCTTATCGAGTCGTGAAATAGGGAAAGGGGTGGGGGAGGGTGGTGGTGGCAGTGGTGGGTAATAGTAGGCACTGTGGTAGGTGATAACATGGCTGGTGGTGGTGGTGTCATAAAACGCCACCGATCATTTAGTATGTGCACTGCCCATTGCACTAGCATTACGTGCCTTCTTTGTTACACTGTCGTGTCATCGTGACGCGCAGGAGAGGGACGTGAGAGCTCCATGACACCTGCTTGATAAATGACTGTGTGGGAGCGACCGGAGTGTGTATTGTTGCAGTATCAAGAGCTATCATATAGGCCTAGTCAAACACCAATTTGTAGCCGCCTGGCTCAATGTGCGCGGTTTTGTATACGTTTGAAATCCTGGCTCTCGTGAGGACTCTCACTGTCCACCAGTAAAACCTTTAGAGAGGGCGCTCGTCGTTTCTGGGTTAATGACACATCTATCACAATTTATCATTAACTACAAGACTCTACTGTAAACATACATAAATACAACTAGATAATATATAAGTTATCTATGGTGAATTTAATTGCTTATAATTATTACATTGATAGTACAGTACCACTATATAATACTAAAATTATCTAGACACATCAGGATCAATCTTCTATGGGTGTTCAAGAATTTTCCCCCCGTCCATTTATGGATCACCCCTTCAGCACAACAATGTACTTTTCATCATATTCTGGTTACCATGAAACTATTTTCTTTAGCTTATAATCTACCACTAGGACCCGAAGCAGTAAATATAATCTCAATGAACTCTCTGAATAACATAGGTCCTTCTTAAACTGCATAGAATCATCTAAAGTTAACCACAATCAAAGGTAAAAAAAGCATCATCGTGCTGAAGGGGTTAATCTAACACCCAAGAAGCTGGACACTGAAGGAACTCTGGAAACACCCCCTGGCTGTGGCTGGCCTCTTGGAGTCTACAGGTTTACCATAAAGGATTCCCTGTGGCAACAAGGTAACCCAGGAAGAACAATACTTGTCAGGACTATTAGATACTTGTAAGAATCATTACTGTAGCTATTTGTAAGGACCAATACATAATTGTCAGATGTCAGAACCACTAAGTAGCTACTTGGCAGGACCAATACAAACTTGTCAGAACCATTACTGTAGCTACCTGTCAAGACTATTAGATACCAGTACTTTTAGGAACCACTACAGTAGCTACTTGTCAGGACCAATATATACTTGTCAGAACCATTACTTCAACAATTTGCAAGGACCAATATATGCCTGTCAGAATCACTTATATAGCTAATTGTCAGGATAAATACATACTTGTCAGAACCATGACTAGCTACCTGTCATGACCCAAACCTACCTGTCAGAACCACTATCAGGATCGATCCATTTCTCAAAATCCAAACATTCAGTCAGATTCAGCGTGATCCTTGGCAATATGACTTTTCAGATTACTCTTTTGTGAGAAAACCTCACCACATTGACTACATTCAAATTCCATGCTACATGCATGAGTCAATGTATCAAGACCACTTTTCTGAGCAAGCTGTTCCTCAAACACTTTACGTTTGTAGTTCTCTATCCCTGCATGCATTAATAAATGTTTGTTGAGGCCATCCTTCCGAGAAAACTCTTTCTCACACACGTGACACTTGAAGTTCTTTATTCCTGAATGAATTAATAAATGAGCTTCGATGCCATCCTTCCGAGTAAACGCTTTCTCACACAGGTCACACTTGTAGTTTCTCTCCGTAGAATGAACTGACATATGTTTGTCGAGGCCATCCTTCCGAGTAAACTCTTTCTCACACACCAGACACTTGTAGTTTTTCTCTGTAGAATGAACTAATAAATGTTTGTTGAGGCCACGCTTTTGAGTAAACTCTTTCTCACACACCTCACATTTGTAATTCTTTTCCCATGAATGAATTAATGAATGTTCTTGGAGGCCAGCCTTATGAGTAAAATGTTTCCCGCACACATCACATTCGTGATTTTTAATGCCTGAATGACGTAATAAATGTAACTTGAGGTTACCCTTTTGAGAAAACTGTTTCCCACACACATCACACGTGTGGTTTCTTACTCCTGAATGAATTAATGAGTGCGTCTTCAGGCTACCCTTTAGAGTAAACTGTTTCTCACAAACATCACATGTATAGGTCTTTACTCCTGGATGAATTAATGAATGCCTTTTGAGGTCACTCTTTAGAGCAAACTCTTTCTCACCCTTGTCGACCACTGGTCCAGTATGAATTTGTATGTGTGCTTTGAGGTCCCTCTTTAGAGCAAACTCTTTCTCACACACCTCACACTTGTAGACCACTGGTCCAGTATGAATTTGTGTGTGTGTTTTGAGGCGACTCTTTTGACTATAGCATTTCCCACAGAAATCACAAGCGTAGTTCTTCTCACCAGAATGAACAACAGAGTGTCGCATTAGCCTGCTCTCGCAATTAAATGACTTACCACACACATCACAAGGGTGACTCATAACTGTTGTTGTTGTGGCGTCAGACTGTGAAGTGTCTTCGTCACTGCTAATAGCAGCTCTGTCAGTATAAGTAGCTTCTTCAGGGTTCACCTCACATTGAACCACTTCTCTATCTGTATATCTCCATGAAGGTTCAGAGTTTACATTGTTATCATATCCAGCAGAACGTCTCTCATTGTTATAACCAGCAGTATGCCTCTCATTTTGGCCATAGTGTTGTCGTAGATACATATATGCCCTGAGTTGTTCTTCAGGACTATAAATGTCCGGGACAACTGATTTTGGCTCCATTATGAACGTCTGTCTCTCTTAAGTTTAAAAAAAAAAGAGGATATTTATTACAAATATTATTTGCTTAAAAAAGATTGATACTCATGAAATAGTTCTGACTATTGTAATGCTCTCCTTTTTTGCTTAGTTTATGACTTTCTGTACCGGTACATGTATAATATGTTGACAGCCACAGACGAGCCATATCTAATAAACCCTTATAGATAAACCCACATTTTGGGTCTGTACTTAACTTTGATGATGTAGGTAACAAGCCTATGTTTTGCTCTAAACTCTCATTCAAATTCCTCTCTTTATACCTCAAGTATTGGATTGATGTCTTGTTCAGTTTCTAATGAGAACTATAAATATTCCTCAAAATTCAACAAAATATTTAGTGAATGTTGGCAACAGTTTAGCAATGTGTGGTCAGATGCCCCAACATGTGTGCCTCCAGATACCTCCAGGGGCTGATAAGTTTAAGCAAAAAATATAATTATATACCTGTTACCATATGACAAATTACTGCATCCAGCATAACAGAATAAACAATAATTATACCGGTAAGGCTTTAGTATAATACTGTATTTAAAAGTTGACTGTAGTATGTGTATGGTAATATGTGTACTGCATTAATACACAACTAATAAACGAGGGCTGGGTAATGATGGTACAGGTGTTGTTGACAGCCACACACTTGCTGCTTCTTGATGATGCTTCATTGTTGTTGTGGACCTGTAACAAAACAAAGCATTACATCCTGGAAGAAAAATAAATTCTATATATTCTGACTCGGCAATTTTATTCAGGTTATGGAAGCCATCTCCGAGTTATATCATTATGGGTCACTTCCAAATATCACAGAAAATCAAGAGCATAAATGGTGACGCACCCATTTGAATCAGTGCCGAATGTAAACGAGACTGCCTTGTGATCGCCTCTAATGGGTAACGTCACTTCTGCCACCTGACCAGGAAGTTTGAAGGGATGGTTGGCGTTTATATGGCGGAGGACCGCCTGTGGACCTCCCCCCCCCCCCCCCCCCCCCCCTCAACTCATGGGCCACCAAATTACCCCGATAAGTGATCCCACGTAGGTTATGTCTTATACTGTACAGTATTATAGGTTTGAGTCCCGAAGGGAAGCAGGAAAACCTAATATTTAGTAGTGGCCCCGGAATCATTGACAATGTGCCTTACGTAGGTAATGGCCAATCTTTGAACTCTAGCTTGCTGTTCAAACTTCCCGCCCGGGGAGAACTCAAAATACGATTGCCTTACATCGTGAGCAAAACGCTCTTAATAACCACTCACGGACTCGTCCTTATGATGTGGGTACCACTACTAGAAAAACTAGTAAAATAAATAATGAATAAAAATAAATATTAAACTTGACCTAGCTTTGCGCTTTCCATGCGTCTGCTCTTGGGTACAGCTCGCCATCTTGTTCACAGCGAGTGTTCACTCTTAATCTGACATATCGAGACTCTCAAAAATGTATCAGATGAATGGGAAGGGGACGGAAGGGAGGGCCAAAATCGTCAATGATTCCGGGGCCACTACTAAATATTAGGTTTTCCTTCTTCCCTTCGGGACTCAAACCTATAATTTATTAGTGGCCCCTTCATCATTGACGATGCGCCTGAATTCTCAGGACTGGAGGGGGACATTCATCATAAACATCGCATGCCACTAATAAACCAGGTAAGGTCCAAGGAACATGTACTAATCAGGTCAGTTTAATATCAAAGAAAATATAAACGAGGGTTACAGGCGGCATTTCTTAAAGGAAGCCTGTGGTGTTAGCACCTTTAAGTTTGATAGAACAGTTGGTGTAACACAAGAATAAACTATTCATTTAGCTTATATATCCCAGGGTAAATGAAACATTCATTATCACCCAAATTTGTTAATATGTTGGCCTACATATTCATGGCCTCAGGTACTGTATTACCAAAATATTTGTACTCTTACTCAAAATCTAATCCCTGAGATTATTGAGTATATTGGAAACCCTATTGCATCCATAGTGTTTAACCTAAAAAATAAGAAATGTTCCTGAGTAGGCTTACTTTAGCCTAAGGAACGGATTATCACATGACCTTAATACTCGTTACATTTTGTCTCACTTCAGAGGCAGGTAGAGCCCTTAGATAGGATACTCCCCCCCCCCTTTTTTTACGTCACAAAATTAGCTTAAAACTAGACTTTCTGCCTTAATGCTACACATGTACGAGAAGGTTTTATGAGATTGACGGACAGGTAACGTGTGATTTGATGACCACAATTGGGTCTGCTGAATATCTTCTAGGGAGTAATTATGGAGGAATTGAATTGATGCCGCCCATTTACGGATATCGTGTGATCTTGCCAACACGCCCGGATTACTCTCTCGAATTACTTCCAATAATAACGCAGCTAGGTGGGGTAGTGGCCACCCCTCCCTGTGCGGAGGTATTTAGACTGTTTCCTTCACTCAAATCGTCATCGTACCATAAATATCATTAATACTTATCCATATGCGCCTATTTTACGTTGATTATGAAGATATTAACATGTTACAACAATAAAACAAGTGGAAACAGCATTTGGCTGGTCAAAATCGGCAAATGAGAGCTGGAGTTACTAGTCATCGAGTGCGAGCCAGCCTGCCAACATCCACCCCTCGCGACGTCTGGAGAGACACTGTCATGTAGTTCTCTCTCTGTCTCTCTTTCATTCGCTTGGTAGCACATACAAGCACACCCTGCTTATGATTCGCTATTGTTAGCACGAAAATATACCGACGAAATAAGGGAATAACAGAGAGAATAGGTGATAATTGAAGGGGGTGGGGGGGGGGGGGATGTGGAGGAGTGATATTTGGCATGGCCAAGGGGCAATAATAAAAATAAAATATAAAAACAAAAAAATCAATTGATACTGGGCTGGTTTAAATGTTTTTTTGTTAGGCCTTGGATTATACAGTATAAGGGGTTCCGCAGCGCACCGGTACACCTTATATTAGTGGATCCGCACTTGCCGGGATAAGTATTAGTTCGCAGGGAGGATCCTTGCAATATTTACGGGACTGCAGCATCTCAAGGGCCAGATCAAGAGACCAGGTGGGTGTGAGTTGACGAGGAGGAGGGCGAAGCTTGAAGCAAGACCTCATGAAACCCTTTTCCTCCGCCTCTGGTACAGACAAACCAGTTAAATCTAAAAATGGTGTCCTAATTGCTGTGAGGTGATTCCTTAATGTGACAACTGACAACTTTTGAACATCGAATAGGTAATTTAAATAATTAAACACCAGAGCCACCAAGGACTGTTGTTGACCAGTTTCTACAACCCAGGTAGTAAATGACTTCCAGTGATTGGTACTGTCGTCGTGTTGATGGAGCATCGTGATTAATCAACTTGTGAGTCACTGTTTCCCCAGACTGGCCTAGCCACTTGGCCTTCTGAATATCCACAAGGCAAAAGTCAGCGAGGTCTTGAGGTTTCCAATTGTCTCTTAAGTGGAAGTACGAGATCGGGAGCGACACCGGGTTCTCGCACCACATCTTTAATTGGTTGTACCACACTTGAGCTGGCCACAAGGGCGCGATCATCGAGACCATGCCCCGATAATCCCGTAGTTTGTGAACTACTTTGCACATTAAGGATGCGTCTGAAGGTGGAAACAGATAAATGGAGCTCCATTCGTTCCACTCTACCAGAAATGCGTCCGGACCCCCCGCCGGAGTGAGATTCCGGCGTGTGAGGTACTGGGGCAGCCTGTGGCATGCTTCTGACGCGAACAAGTCTACTTGTGGATGGTAGGGCTCTGCAATCAGCTTTTGAAAGATGTTTTGTCTGAGAGCCCATTCTACTTGACTGCTCTGTCTCTGGGACAGAGCATCCGCCAATACATTCACCACGCCGGGCAGATACGTTGCGTGAAGATAAATCCCGAGCCTCGCGGCTAGACGAAATATCTTTTCCGACAACCCTTGTAACACGCTTGATCTTACTGACCCTTGCCTTTGAATGCATGTCACTGCGTGACTGCAGTCAAATTGTCTATTCTGAAGGCTAGGGACTTTCCCGTCTGGCTCATGCCGTGCTCCTGTAAAAAGAATAGTGGGACTAGCAACTCCTTGGCATTGATATGAAGATGATTTAAAGTTGACCATTGACCCTGCCCCTGATAGCCTAAGTTTGATTGGTAACCCCATCCCAGGGTTCCTGACGCGTCTGTATCTACCCAAACCGTCGGAGGTGGAGCTGTCCCAGCCAAGGAGGAGTGAATTACTTCTGGCTTCGCCCAAGCCGCCAGGAGGTTGTGGATTAAAGTTGGAATTGTCCTCAGTGTTTCCGCCGGTGAAAGTGGAAAACACTTGTTTCCTTCCAAGATAATTCTTTCGACCTTCAGACGACCTAACGGTACCGTCAGCTGTATCCAATTGAGTGAGCCCGCCCGAGATTCCCAGAACTTCCTCGTTGTCGTCCGCGAATGTAGAAACCGGAAGAATTTAGTAGTAGCCTCGGAGTATGCAACGTAGAGCTTATACTATGACGATGTAATCTGCTTCGCTCTAGAGCGGCAATTATCGTATACACATAGCGCGAATTAAATCGATAACATCTAGAGTAGCACCTTACTCTCTCTACTAGGTACGTTGTACATACTTTTGAGGTCTTTTTAATAGAAAATTGAAAAGAGAAACGAGAAAGAAAAGAAAAAGTTATCGACTAGGCCATTCCATCTGGCTCTTCACGCCGCTGTCAGGGGCGTACCTTCTAACCCGTTCCGGATTAAAGGGCATCTCTTTCGCGCTACCCCTCGGGTGCACACGTGTTTCTGGTGCTCCGTATTTTGGTGCCTTCCACTCCTATCTTCGTCACCTTTTGGTGAGTTTTGGGCCTTTATTTGGCGCCTGGATTTATAGATAGATGATCCGTGTTGTAGGCACAACGTAAAATGGGCACTCAGGTGTTTAATTTGAGTGTTTGCGTTGAAAGTGGGGGTCTCTCATGTTTTCAGCAATCTGCGCATGCGTGTCATTGTACACCGCTAATGTTTGTAAGGCCTTTGCCTTATTTAGCTTTTAGCCTTGCGGTGACTTTAGTTTAGGTTTTGATAGGTTCTATTCATTTAGGGCTTCTTGTCACTACCTTAGTTCTGACTTACGTGAGTTTTTTTCAGTGGCTAGGCTAACCTCGGTTTTTCGGGTGATGTTATGGTGGGGGGCGCCGACCCGGGATGTCACTTGCCCCATGATTGGTCTTTTAATGTCGCACTCACACCTCTTTGGGTGTGCAGTTGCTAGTGGCGTCCTTCTTTTTATTTATTCCTATCACCTAGTGCCGATTAGGCTAACTTTTTGTGGGTAGCCTAGCCTAGCCTACAGGGGGCGTTTTGTCGTTCAATTCTGTTGCAACCCCTGGGGATGTCCCTTGACCACCCTTATTATATTGTTTGGGGTTCGCACCAGTTATCTGACTACCTCTGGCTTTCCAGAACCCCAAATTTGTGTTCTGCTATTTACCTTGTTTTTGCCACCTTAGGGCCTTGTGATTAGGCTCAGTCTTCCTCTGCTCCTCCCTGTTCGTGGGTGACGTCCCACGCCAGGTCGGTCTTTGGTTGGCGTTCCTTTTCTGAGTCCCTGGGGTGCCTATGTTTAGCAGACGAACACATTATTTATATGTCCTTAAATGTCGTCGGTGAGTGACGCTTCGGTCCTCTCTCACTTGGACCTGGCTCGCCGCTACGCCCTGGAGCGTCAGTACTCCCGCTCCAGGGCGAGCGTCTGGCGCTTCTCACCTGTCTTCTTTCACTTACCCTGGCCCTCAGACTATTAATAGGAGGTCGCCGCTCCGCCCTGGAGCGCCGGTATTACCGCTCCCGGGCGTGCGTCTGTCGCTTCGGCGCTGTCTTCTCCTTCTTTGGTGCCGCTCTGGACCGAGCGTGAGACCGCTATATCGTCCTCCCGCTCAAGCGTGGCCACCCCGCCCAGGAGCGCTGGTTTTTCACGCTCCAGGTCGGTTTGTTTGGTTTTTCGGCTCCCTCTCTTCATGGTGTCTTCACCCGCCCTGGTGCGTGGGTTCTTCCCCCGCTCTGGGTCGGTCCTACTTGTCTCTGAGGGGCTTTGGTCAGTTTCTGGTGGCTGTGGCCCGCTCTGGAGCGTCTTGGGACCGCTCCAGGGCGTGTTTACCCCGCCCTACGGCGGCGTGTGTTTCCCGCTTTTTTGGCTGTCCTGTTGTCCCGCCCCCGACCGGAGGGTGCCTTGATGGTCGGCTCCTCTCTGGGTTTGGGTTGGGGAGTGCAGTGCTACTTGTCCATGCCTGTTGATGCATCGGTTCTGGTGGTTACTGCTTTGTGAGCGTGTGACCGCTATATCGTCCTCCCGCTCAAGCGTGACCGCCCCGCCCTGGTGCGCTGGTTTTCACGCTCCAGATCGGTTCGTTTGGTTTTTCGGCTCCCTCTCTTCTTGGTGTCTTCACCCGCCCTAGGGCGCGGGTTCCTCCCCCGCTCTGGGTCGGTCCTCCTTGTCTCTGAGGTGCTTTGGTAAGGTTCTGGTGGTTGTGGCCCACTCTGAAGCGTCATGGGACCGCTCCAGGGCGTGTTTACCCCGCCCTACGGCGGCGTGTGTTTCCCGCTTTTTTGGCTGTCCTGTTGTCCCGCGCCCGACCGGAGGGTACTTTGCTGGTCCGCTCCTCTCTGGGTTTGGGTTGGAGAGTGCATTGCTACTTGTCCATGCCTGTTGATGCATCGGTTCTGGTATTTCATGCTCTTCTCCCGTTTCCCAGGCTGTGATCAGCTCCACTTTGGATGATCTCCTGCGCCTCTCTCGCCTCCGCCTAAGGCCTACAGGTACTGTCGCCTTATTTGTTCACCTGGTTGGGGTTTACATTGGGGGGGGAGGGGGATCTCGTTTCGCGAAGTGCTGTCACACTATCGGAGTTTTCCTAGGCTAGGCTACCTTCATGTCTGAAGGGGGGGGGGCACAGTCCTCTCTTTCTCTTAGCCTCCTCATAGGGTTCCCTTCCCTATTGGGGTCTCTTCCTGGCCCATAGAGGCCTAGTGATGAGCCCTGGTTACCTCCGTTAGTGGGTCGCTCTTCCGACTGTTGGCGGGGGGGCATTCGTGGCCTAGCCTTCGTCGATGGGGGGCTGTTGCTAACTCTTCACACTGTTACCAATTCGGTCCGGCATGTCATGCACGGCTCCTGCAAAATCTCAGAAATGTGAAACCTTCTTCCCCCCCCTGATACTACTCTCCTTGATGCGGTTGGGGGGCTTCAGTGACTAATTTTGAGTAGTTTTTCATTCCTCTTTCTATGATTTTCCCCTTCTATTCTTACTCTGTCCCATCTAAACGCCTGTGCAGTAATCTGGAGACAACCCTCCAAGCAAACTGCACATTTAAACAATAAGAAGAAGAAGAAGAAACCTTCTTCTTGGTATTTTTTGGGTTGGCAACAGTGTCAGAGTTCCTTCTCTGGTTTGTCTGCCGCATACCCCAGGATCCCCGCACATGCGGTCTTCGGTGATCCTCTGATTGTTTGGCCGCTCTCTGCCGTCCGACATACTGGTCGTGCTAACATTCCTGCACAACCGCGGTTTTGCAGTGTGCTCTACGTTACGACGTCGAGCTTCTTTTTTTCCTGCCCCTCTATAGGCTAGGCCTACTTTTCGCTTAGCCTAACTTTTTTTTTTGGGGGGGGGGGGAGGGGGGGGGGCATTTTGGATGTCAGACACTGTTGCCTCCTAGGCTTGCTCTTGCTTGCCTGTCTACGGTTTTTCTAACCCATCTTGGGGGCACCAGTTTTCGTCTGATTCCAGCTCCTGAGACTCGGTCTTCCCCTACCTTGAACTCACCAATACATTGAGTTCCTGGGACGCTGTCTTCACCTATTTTGGACTCACCAATGCCTTGAGGTTCCTGAGCCACGGTCTTAACCTACATTGTGCTCACCGGTACCTTGAGAGTTTTTTTCCTTCCACCCTCACCGGTGCCGCGGGTCTCTAGGACAGGCTGCAATCGGCTCGCTCCGCCCTGGTGCGTGGATGACTCCCGCTCCAGGTCGGTCCTCTGACTCGACACCTTCTCTTACCGGACCGCTCTATTACGAGCCTCTGGCATCTGGGTTAGGGCCTCCCGGGGCCCGTTCCGCCCTCGGGTGGGTTCTATCCTACTCTAGGTCGGGCCTATGCTTTGCCTCTCTTCTCTTTTCCCACGGACGCTCCCACGTCAGCTGTGATGCTAGACAATTCGGTTGGGACGCTTGGATGTAGATATCTGATGATTTTACTGGCCTTTCCCCTTTACTAAGGTCAACTTCCTACTGGCCCAGCAACCCCTGTGGTGGCGGCCGCGGATCTGCCTGCGCCAGCCCCCTCTCCGGCTCCTTCACCGTCTTTCGTCGTACTGCCTGGGTGCGGGCTGGGGATGGTTGGCCAGCCCGTTAGTGTTCCCCCACTGTCTAAGTTTAAGATTCCCAAACGTGTCCTCCCTTCTTTGTATGGCGAGCCTGCGTCTTGGCGGAATGTGGTGGCTACTCACCCGGAACGTGCCGCCACTCATGCACGGGGGGAACGGCCAGTTGCTGAGAATTGGAATATGCAGATTAGTGCTCCGGGTATCTTCCAGGCACTGACTCCGGACGGCCTAGTCGCAGAGGTGGATATCCGGCCTCACTCCAGTAGGTCGGATTTGCAGTTTTTTACATACCGTCCTAGGGTATCTCCCTCTGGGTCTACACGTTTCTGGTCGGACTACAACCGCCGAGACATCTTAGCTGATGCTCCCGCTCTGTCAGCCATTGCTGGTCTTCCTCTGGTGAAGAGTGCTCGCGATGCTGCAGGCAACATCATGCTCGAGCTCACCAATCTTGAGGACGGGCCTTGGGATCGGTGGCTGGCGGAGGGGGTTGGTTTTGGCGTCAGGTCTGCTGTGGGCTTTGTTTCTCTCCCGCCACATGACAACACTTTTGTGTCTGGGCTAGTCCTGTCATCGTCCGGGGTCTCTCCCACATATTGGTCATGGCTGAATGCCCCTAACATTGTGTTCGACCAGTTGCCCACGTTGGGATCACCGGCTCCGGCAACATTCGCTACGGGGGGGGGGGGGGGGGGGCCTCGCTTGCTCTCCACCCTCCTCCTGCTGTTCCATATGGCGAGGATTCACCTCCGGCTTCTTGAAGCCGAGCCTGCTGGTGACCTCAAGAAGGATTGGGAGACCTTGCGGCGCGTGCAGCTGCAGCTCGCCCTGACCTCAGTGGGTGACCTTCCGGGTGCCGTCCATGAGGCTGCTAAGTGTAGACCGTCGCTGAGGGTGGCCTTCTGTAAGAAGGCGCCCGCGGAGATCAGGACGAAGCTGCTCCTCTCTGAGCTCCCAACTGAGGATCTCTTCTCGGATGGTGCGTGGCAAGAGACTTACCTCTTTGCGATTGCGGGACACTTCGCACCCCGTGTTTCTGGGGCGTCGCAGCCTCTCGCAGCCGCTTCCTCCCAGGGTCGTGGGAGGAAGGCCGGTCCGCCGAGGGGACGCCGGCCTTGGCGAGGTGCCATCAATGGGCGACGCCAAGGGGGTAGGGGACGGGCAATGCACCCTTCTGTCCGCCGCTCGTCTCTTCACCCATCTCGTCCGCTCGCCATTGAGGCGTCCTCGTGGCATACTGACCAGAGGCAGGTGCATCGCCGCCCTGCCCAGGATCCTCCGTGCAGGTTTTAGGGACGCGGTCTCTATGGGGAGTACAAAGGAGTACAAAGGAAATCAAGCAACAACATATCTAGTGACCCTTCTAGGCTGCTTGTCCTCCAAAACACTGAGGATCAAGTGTCCAAACAGTGGTTTAGAGTGGGTAAGGGAACATTGGAAAGGGAACTACTGCCCTGGAACTAATGTCCGTGACAGGACTAGGAAGGTAGTAGGGGTCATATGGGTTAGTAACTGAGGGGAGGATAAAATAAAGTTACTCATTTACAAACGCAGTCAGTCGCGGGTTTGATGCGAGATATTTGTCTAGGCGGAGTTTAAATGAATCAACGGTGCTGCAGTCTATAACGTCTCGGGGAAGCCCATTCCACAAGTTGACAACTCGATTGAAGAAGAAATTCTTAGATTCGTGTGAGTTAAAAGATTTACCAATAATTTTGCAACCGTTTCCCCGCGTGTAATTAGATTGGTTGATAGTGAAGTACTTACTACAGTTCATATTGTCGATGCCTTTGATGATTTTGAACACTTGAATTAAGTCACCTCTTAATCTGTGCTGGGTTAAAGGAAATAGATTTAATTCTCTAAGACGCTCTTTGTATGGTTTGTTCTTTAGGCTAGGTATCATTTTGGTAACTCTACGTTGAACTCGTTCTAGCTTGTTTATGTCTTTTTGGTAATAAGGGCACCAGCATTGAACGCAGTATTCCAGAAGAGGGAGGACTAAGGAATTGTAAAGGGTTAGGATAACGTCTTTGGATTTATGCTCAAATGACCTGCCTATAGGCCTAAAGCCAATTATTTTGTTTGCCTTCTTAACAACTTCTGAACATTGTTGACTCGGTTTTAGGTTACTTGATATTGTTACTCCCAGATCGGTTTCTCTGTTTACATTAAAGCTGAGTGCCATTCATCGAATAGTTTGCTTTCTCATTTAGGTATCCGATATGTAGTACTTTACATTTATCCGCATTGAAACTCATTTGCCAAATTTGGGCCCAATGTGACAATTTATCTAGATTGTGTTGCATATCGTCAACTTGTTCTTTTGAAAGTAGGCTACTGTATTTGCAATTTTTGTATCGTCAGCAAATTTTGAGATTGTACAGGTGAGACCCTCATCTATGTCGTTGATGTAAATTAGAAAGAGAATTGGTCCTAGTACCGATCCCTGGGGTACCCCGCTACTTACATTGGTCCATTTAGATGCCTTACCGTTTATGACTACTTTTTGCTTTCTGTCGCTGAGCCAATTTTCTATCCATTTCAACACACCGTCTTGTATTCCATGCGCTTTTAGTTTTAGCAGTAAACGTTTGTGGGGAACTTTGTCAAAGGCCTTTTGAAAATCAAGGTATATAATATCTACAGCTTTACTCTCATCGTAGAGGTTGAGGATATCGTGGAAGAAGTCTAAGAGGTTTGTTAAACAGGAAAGATTTTTACGAAAGCTGTGTTGAGTATCTTTAAGTATGTTATTTTCCTCTAAGTGATTTACGAGTCTGTCTCTTATGACCGTTTCTAGCATTTTACATACAACTGAGGTTAAGCTAATTGGACGATAGTTACTGGGTAGGGATTTGCTGCCTTTTTTTAATATCGGTGTTACGTTGGCTATCTTCCACTGATCAGGCATAGTTCCAGACTGCAAGGATTTATTGAATAGTAAAGTCAGTGGTTTGGAGAGCTCATCCTTAGCTTCCTTTAGAACTCTAGGCGAGATTGTATCAGGTCCAGGCGTTTTATTTACCTTGAGTTTATATAAACAATTCAATACTTCTCTCTCTGTAACGGTGTGTGACGCATGTCCAGTGTGAGCATGCTGTACAGAACGCCTAGTCATGCCCCACTCTCGCTAGGATCGTCAGGGCAGGAACTTTGGCTGTAGTCTATGTAGAGTTTCCTAACTTAGTTCATGTGAGCCGTTGTACTATAAGTATTATGAATATGTATTTTGTTTTCATCTGAGTCAACGAGTTCTATTTTATATCATTAGTTATAAGTATTGTGTGTAAAACTTATTTGTAATGATGGGAAGAGAAACCGCCACAGTTGGGGGTCAGTGGGTGCGCCAGGCAGGAGGTGGGCCTAACTCACTAGCACTCCCCCCTCCCCCCTCCCCTCAGTGCTAGGGGAGCCTTTGTCTATCCCAGAGGAGAGAGAGAAATTACGTAATGGTTGTCAGTGGGCGGTCCTTAGTAGTTCACGTTGGGCTCACTAGAGGGCCGGGTATAAAAAGGGAAGTCTAGCCATTTTTTCATCAGAACTCATTAGGCAGAGCGACTTCTCATTTCCCTTGCTAACTATATATATTCTTCTGACTGATGTGAACTGTCTCTACTACCTTACATTCTTATCTCCTCTTTTCCCTGCCTGTTTAACTTCCATGGTCCCGTTGGTGCAGAGCTAGTCAGCCAACGTATTATCGCTTGAGTTCTCACTAGATACTTGCCTATTAGATAGCCTATTTTGGAAGGGTTAACTTAGAATAGGATTGATTTATGTTTGTTGCACTTGTATATGCATTTCCCTGTGTGTTATTATTATTATTCCTGTTTTCTGCTAGTCTAGGTAATGCTAGACTGGGGTAAGGCTTTTCTGTGTTACGAGTTGTTGTTTGATGCAGTGGTTAAGCGATAAACCTGCATACTCGTTTCGGTTCAGTGAAGCCTAGGTTGTCTTCGCGGCTGACTGTGTTGAGTTAATAATTTACAGTGCGTGAGGGCAAGAGCCTAACCACCCTGTATTTTATTAACAGTTTGTTTTTACTTTGTCAAGGAGCCGGGAGAAAACCAGATACAAGGGATCTGGATTTCTCAAAGTGCACTTGTTAGTGTTAACGTAATACTTTAAACAGTTGTGAGGACTTCGCTAGGCTACGAGCCGTTTTTGCTCAGTCACTGCTACCTTTTGCCCACAGTACCCCAGCTAGACTTTACTCGATTAGTAGATACAGAATAGTATTGAAGCTTTCCTTATGAATGATATTGTTTATGCACTATTGATTTCATGTGTTGCACGCTTGGCTACTTTAGTGATTAGTGGCCCACGAGCACAATCCGAGTAGGCTATTGCCGTTGCATTTGCGGAGTACTTCTTTTTAATGTTTGCCATTTACTATTGCATATTCTTTTAATTATTCTTATGCCAATTTAAACCTTTAATAGTATTTAATTGCCAGTGTGTTTGCTTATTGAATTACTGTTCAAAATCCGATACGTACTTCTTACGAGCATCCGAGAAGCATCTAACTTTTTCCAGAAGATTCCTTGCTCGATGCTTAAGGACTATTAATTAACGTAACGTAATAGTGCCGATCCGAAGTAGAGGGTGGAGGACTTCTTAAGTTCTTAGTCAAGGGTGGATTACTTCGGCTTCGGCCAACACTATTCTTTGGTGTTGTTGTTTCTTACTTCTTTGTTTGATTGTTGACCAGACTAGATAATTCCTGTCTCTTTATTAGTCTGTTGTTGAACACTAGTACCGAGTTCTTGTATACCCCGTTATAGCAGATTGAACTCTGGAGGGTATTGGTGTTTTTTGTTCGGCTGGCAGTACTCAGGGGTTGGGATCGTGTGTTTCCGTTGTGGCAGCGAGCCGTACTCGAGTCCTGATTGAGAGCCCTTGTGTACCCGAGTGCCAGTTCGTAACAAATGGCGACCTTGCTTAGGATTTTGTGAACAGTATACATTTTTGCAGAGTTGTACAACATTTGTTTGTTTGTATTTTAGCGTGCATATTGAAGAATATTTTTTTTTGTATGGCAATTAGTAAAGCATTTAAGAGACTCCAGTTAATTTAGTAATTAGTGCTTGCATAGGAAGTTTAACACTTTTGTCTCGAGAATTTTTTTGTGGACTTCAGTATGTCGTGCATTAGCACTGACGATGAGCGAGAGATGCCATTTGAAGGTGTGCCGTTAGTAACCAGTGAGGAGGATGCTAGAGTTTTTGTGAGTAAGCGGTACCACGTGACGGAGGAGAGGCTGACTGGGGTGGATGTTTGTGGCTTGCACCTGATAGCCAAGGTTTTGGGCATTTCCAATGTAGTAGGGATGTCCAAGGGGGAGCTGATTTCCTGGGTGTTGCGTGGGCGACATGGGGTTTCGGAGGAGAGGGCATTTGGGGGGGTTCCTCCCCAGATCCCCTCTCACTCGACTCCCACAGTGCCGTCCACTCAGTTACCGGAGGTTAGCACTCTCCCACAGAGGGATGAGAATTGGCAGATTGGAGTTCCCTCGGGTGGTGCACATGGTGGTTCCCCAGTTTTTGCCCCCCCTCCTTCAGTAGTGGCAGCTCCCTCTTCCTGCCTGTCTCCAGATATGGTATTTAGACTTGAGCTTGCTAAGATTGAGGCTAGGAAGCAGGAGATTGAGGCTAGGAAGCAGGAGAATGAGACCAGGAGGCAGGAGGATGAGACGAGGAGGCATGAGATTGAGGTTAGGAGGCATGAGGCTGAGCTTCGGAGAAATATTGTGCTAAATTAGATTTAGATAAGACTCGTGCAGAGTCGACAGGGACTCGGATGGGCCGTGAGGGCCAAGTAAGAGAACAGTCCTTGGCCCACTTAGTCAAATTGGTGCCGGTATTTAGTGAAACTGAAGTCACAGAATTTTTTAATCGTTTTGAGAAGAAGTGTAGGGAGCATAATTGGCCTGAAGAGAAGTGGGCAGCTCTAGTCTCCTCAAGACTTACGGGTAAGGGTCTGAAGGCTTATGATGCACTGCCTTTAGAGTCTTGCATTGACTACCCAGAATTGAAGAGAGCTGTCCTACGGGCATACGAGTTGCAACCGGAAACATATCGATTGAAGTTTCGGGGTGTTACAAAGACTAGGGAGGCGACCTTTCTTGAACATGCCCGGGACTTAAAAGATGCACTTAAAAACTGGACACGTTCTGAGAAAGCTGAGACGGCAGAACAGTTGACTGAGCTGTTTCTGCTCGAGCAGTTTTATAAGTGTACTGGTGCAGAAATGACTTTAACTATTAAAGAAAAGAACCCAAAAACTCTACAGGAGGCAGCTGAGATGGCTGACCTCCGGCTATCACTAATTCGTGGGTGCGGGTCTGCCCAGCGTAGTGAGGCAGGTAACAAGGGGCGTGACGCCCCACCCCCCCGAGTTAGTGATATACCTTATGCAAACAAGTACAAGAGCCATGATACCAAGACTGACCACAAGACTAGCACCGTCCCATTTAAGAAGGGGCCGGGCCCTTCCCAGTACCAAGGGAAGCCCAAAGGGGAGTTGGAGTGTTATCAATGTCATAAAAAGGGGCACTTTGCAAGAGTCTGTCCTAGCAAACCACCTACAGCAGCTGTGTCTTTGGCCTGCAACATTGGTGTGTCTCCGAAGTCATCTGAGTTTGCCCGGGGCAGTTCGTCAGAGGCTGAGGCACAGCCAATGCAGAAGCACCTGGGAGGCTCGAACCCTGCTCAGGATGTTTTTTGCGACCATAGAGGGCGGGGTTGCGTGATGTGGGCGGGGCGCAAGCATGGAGTAGAGGTCTTGCGTGATACAGGTGCTTCCCAGACGCTGATGAAAAACTTGACTGGCTACCCTATAAACGCGGCTCGGGTGGTAGTGGTGCAGGGTATTAATGCAACTCGGTCATACCCGCTGGTGCGGTTGGAGTTGGAGGTGGATGGTGTGGCACGTGAATTGGATGTCGGGATTGTGGAGAAACTGCCAGTGGAGGGCGTCGACCTTCTTCTCGGCAACGACTTTGCAATGCCCGCTTCTGAGGTTCTACCCTTAGTCGTTGCCGAGAGGCCGGCCGACGTGAGTAGGGAAGAGCAAGAGTGGGTCGAGCGGTGCCAGACACAACCCATGGCGTGTGTTGTCACCCGAGCTCGGGCAGCTAAAGTGTCACAGCCTAGTCCTCCGTCTACAGACCAGCGGAGGAACGATCAACAGGAGGAGGCTAAAGCTGGAGTTGGTTTTAAGAGTTTTGACTCGGCGGCTCTCCTGGGTGATTCAGTATTAGCACCATTACTTAATTCTGGAGTAGCCCCTGGGCCTGTCATCGAGAGTGACGAGGCTGGGCATGACGAGTCTCCACGACAGCAACGTTATGTACATCGAGAGAGACAGAGGGAGCAGCCCAGTATCGGGGAAGGTCATGCATTGCTCCGGGAGCAGTTAGATCGCTTGGCACCCTCAGATATACGTCGGTTGCAACTAGAGGACCCTGAGCTCCAAACGTGTGCTAATGGAGCTGTAGAGCTCGACGAGGACGGCGATGCACAGCCAGGAGATTTTTTTATTTAGAAGGCATCCTCTATAGGCGTTTTCAAGACCCTAAACGTAGTTGGCAAGAGGGGTCCGGAGTAGTGGACCAGTTGGTGGTGCCACGGGAGTGCAGGGATAGCCTACTGAGGTTGGCGCATGACACACCACTGGCAGGACATCTAGGGGTGAGAAAAACGGTGGCGGCTTTGGGGAAATTGTTTTGGTGGCCGGGGATGAAGTCTCATGTGCAGTCATGGATAAACTCATGTGATATTTGTCAACGTGTCGGGAAACCGAACCAAGTTATTCCTAAGGCTCCGTTACACCCTATTCCTGTGATTGGGCCACCCTTTAGTAAAATTATTGTTGACATGGTTGGTCCACTCCCTCCCACTAAGGCTGGAAATAAATTTTTGTTAACCATAATGGATGTTGCCACTGGATACCCCGATGCATACCCTATGAAAAATGGAATGGCTAAGACGGTAGTCAGTAACTTGTTGTGGTACTTCTCAAGGTACGGGTACCCGGAGGAGATTCAGTCTGATCAGGGATCTAATTTCACCTCCAACATGTTCAAGCAAACAATGCAACAGCATGGGATACGAGCAGTAGTATCGTCAGCGTATCACCCTGAGAGTCAAGGGGTGCTTGAGCGGTGGCATGCTACACTTAAAAGCATGCTCAGGTGTTATTGTGCTGACAACGGTATGGATTGGGATCTTGGATTGCCTTATGTGCTGTTTGCTGCTCGGGAGGTACCTGGTGAGAGCCTGGGATTTAGTCCAAACGAGCTGATTTTTGGACACCGTGTCAGGGGCCCCCTTAACATGCTGAAAGAAATTTGGGAGGGGACTGTGCAGCCTTGTCCATTATTAAAGTATGTGCTTGAAAGCCGTGAGCGCATGCTTAAGAGTCTGGAGATGGCAGGTAGAAATTTGACAGAATCACAAGCTTTGATGAAGGACAGGTATGATCGCAAAGTGAGGCTCCGGAAGTTCACTGTAGGACAAGAGGTATTAATTTTGTTGCCTTTGGTTGGTAACCCCCTCTCTGCGAAGTACACTGGACCTTATAAAATTGTAGAAAAAATTTCAGACTTAGATTTTTTTTTTTTTTTTTTTTTTTTAAGAGACAATGAACGGAGGAAGGAAAAACACAGATAAAACAAAAAGGTCCATGTGCCTAAAGGCATCCTCCATTCATAAAATGTTTGTAACAACTGGATTTAAACATTTGTTGATTGTAAGTTTGTGGAAAGCAATTCGAGGGAAGTGAATTCCAAAGAGTAGTAGCTCTGGGGATAAATGAATTCTGATAAGCAGAAGTTCTGCATTGTGGAGGAGAAAGTGTAAATTCATGGGCGCTCTCAGCTGCCCTAGTTCTACGGGGAAAGATGTGGAGAGGCGGCACAATTGAAGCAAGTTCCTCGGAACAATTGCTGTGAAAATATCTGTAGAATAATGCAAGGGATGCAACGTTTCTTCGTATGGCTAATGTAGGAAGGTCCTGTGTGATTGCAGGGTTATTGATTAATCTAATAGCTTTATTTTGAATTTTGTCCAACTGCCTCAATGCAACCACTCCACTTCCACCCCACAGAGGTGAACAGTAATCCATCTGAGAGCGCACATGACTTTATATATTACGGCCAACTGCTCGTCAGTGAAGAATTCTCGAACTCTGTACAGGAGTCCCAGTTTTTTAGAGGCATTCTTAGCAATGCTTCTAACATAATGTGTCCAGCTCAAGTTAGTAGTTAATGTTACACGAGAATGTCAATACTAGGGGAAGTGGGAATATTTACATCATTAAAAATATATGGGAGTCAGTGAGATTCTGTCGGTTAGAAAATTGAATGTACTTGGTTTTCTGTGCATTAAAGGAAACTAGATTCTCTTGTCCCCATTCATTAATTCTAGAAAGGTCCTGGTTCAGAGAAATTGCAGTGTTTATCTTTGAATTTATAAGATCGGGTTGGGTGAAAGAATTGGTAAATGTGAAGGAACTGTGGAGTGTTGAGTCATCTGCTAGGATGTATTGGATTATGAGTGGTAGATATGAGATCATTGATATGAATGAGGAACAGAGTTGGGGCCAAAACTGATCCCTGGGGAACACCAGCATTTATTGAGTGAAATTGAGAATAAAGGCCATCTACCATTACACATATTTTTCTGTTATGAAGATAAGAAGAAATTAGTGGAACTAATGATGCAAGGCCGTAGTGTGACATCTTCGACAATAAGGATTGATGCCAGACTCTATCAAATGCCTTTGATATATCCAGTGCTATTGTATGTGTTTCACCATGTTGGTCTGTAGCTTGGTTGATTTGATGCGTAAGAAGGCAAAGAATGTCTGCAGTTGATCGACATCGTCTAAAACCATATTGCCTATCACTGATTAATTTATTATTCTCAAGATGCTTAATTATGTGATTATTTAATATAATTTCAAAAACTTTGCCAAGAGTGGAAGTTAAGCTATTGGTCTGTAGTTTGATGGATCTGAAGAGGCACCTTTTTTAGGAACTGGATGGATGTTTGCTTCTTTCCAGGGTACTGGGAAGCATGAGGTATGAGTACACAGACGGAAAAATTTTGCCAATACAGGAGCGAGCACCAAGGAGCAATTCTTAAGTACTATTGGAGGAATTTCATCTGGACCAGGAGCCCTTATCTACTGAGAGATTCTGCAAAATAGTTTTGACATGTCTGGTGTGGATCTTAAGTGAGGGAATTTCAGGTGAATTAAAATTAAGTACAGGGACATCTTGATTTATTTCATCTAAGGTTGAGTTGGTGGAGAAAATATCTGCAAGAAGGTTAGCTTTACATCGTGGGTCACTTACAAGATTGCCAGTCGGAGATTTTAATGGTGGAATGGATGAAGCAGTAGTGAAGTTGGATTTGAATGAGTTAAGAGTAGACCAAAATATTTTGTTATCATTTGGATTATTTAGAAGTTTATTTGCCTGCTTATGGAGAAAGTTTGATTTAGTTAGGTTTAATACAGTTTGGCATGATTTCTGATGTTTCTAAAGTAATTAAAGGCTTCATGTGTTTTTGATCTTGTGTATGCATTGTAGGCTATTGCTTTTTGTTCAGTTACTCTAGCACAATTATGGTCAAACCATTTAGGTGAATTAGATCTTTTACTGTACTTTTGATGAGGAATAAAAGTTTCCATTCCAATTTTTACAAAATCTTGTATGTGGCTCAAGGTGGAGTGTGCATCATTAGAAAAAAGAGGTCCAGGGAATATCAATAAAGAAACCTTGAAGACCCTCCCAGTCTGCCCTATCGTAATGCCATTTAGTCACCAAAACAGGTTCAGAGTGGGAAGGTGTGGTAGGTGATACACAGGTGGCCTGTATCAGACAGTGATCAGAAGATCCAAGTGGGACCTCACTGTAACATCATAATTTTCTGAATGGTTGTTAAAATAAGTCCAGTAGGTGGGAATTATGATTAGGATTATCTGGTACACGGGTGGGTTGGTTGACTAGTTGAATGAGATTAAATGAGTCTGCAAATAGCTCACATTCAAGACCAGCATCATCAGTCCTGGCTGAATGAGTGAGCCATTCAACATTATGGACATTAAAATCACCCAACACAGTGATTTCAGAAGCATTTAAGTTGAGGACACTGAGTTGTGAGGACAGAGAATCAAAAAGACTTTGCTCTGGAGGAGTATTTGGGGAACGGTAGATGCAACATATGTATTTAAATTTACCAGCAAATTAATTTGTATATAGAATAATCAAAATAGGGACAATTGAAACTAGTAACCTCCTCCAGGGCAATTTCAGATTTTGCGAAGCAACATACACCACCTTTAGGTCTGAAATTTTGGAGCAGTTGATAACCTGGAAAATTAAATCTAGATGTGTCAGATGTGGATGTTACTTGAGTCTCTGTCAAAAAAAGGAGAGTAGGGGATTCTGCTTGAAGAAATTGGTGTACAGAATTGATGTTAGAGTGAAGTCCCCTTATATTACTAAAGAAATAGCTGTACTGACAAGCAGCTTTGGGACGTTGCAATGCTCTTGACACAGTCGCATGATGACGACCGGGAGGGCCCTGTGTCAATAACCCAACCCTGCCGGGGGTGGATATCCGAGGGACCACCAGGTTTGCTCTTAACAATTGTACTGCCATATTTATAAGGTAAGTGTACCTTGTTGCCACTCCAGACAGGAGGAAAAAGAACCAGTTATGTCACGTGAACCTTATTAAAGAGTATGTGAGGCGCCCCTCTGAGCCTCTCACTGTCCCTGTGTTGGCTTGTTGCGGCCGTGGTGGAGAAGGAGAGGGGGACAGTCAAGCTTCAGAGGAGGATAGCTGGGATCAACATGTTTCAGCGGATCAGTGGGCGGGGAACTCGAGCCTAAGGGCTGACGGACGAGGCTATAGCTCATTTGCCTGAGCCGCAGTTTGATGCTATCCGTCAGTTGTTCGGTTCATACCCCACTGTATTTGCTGAACACCCAGGCCTCACTACTCAAACTACTCAAACTACCTCACTACTCAGTGGTTTAACATGCGATGTCACATTGCCCAGAACAAAAAGGACTCTGCATGGAATAAAGTGAGAAGGAGACACACTGAGGAAAAATGGAATGAGTATAAGAATGCTAGAAACAACTATGTCAAGACTATAAGAGAGGAGAAAAAGAACTTTGAAAAAGATATAGTAAACAAATGTAATAAAGAACCTAAACTGTTCTATAGTTATATCAACGGCAAAACAAAAATAAAGGAAAAAATAACAAAGCTTAGGGTAGAGGGTCAATTATATGAAGACAGTGGGTATGTGTGAAATTATGAATGATACATTAACATCCGTGTTTGTGGAGGAGGATTACTATGTAGAACCTGTGGTGGAATTGAACGAGATACAGGGACTAGAGTCGATAGAAGTCAACAAGGATGAACTAAAATCATTGTTGGAAGAATTGGACGTGAGAAAATCTATGGGCCCAGATAACATTGCTGGATGGGTATTAACCCTTGTGTAGCGGGTGCTCTGTGGCCATTTTGGGCCTTTCCGGGCCGTTCTGACTGCTATATCAACCATCAGTATGAAAGGAACTGTATTGCGCCGAAAACTAGGTGGAAATCGCTACACAATGACGCCACATACAGCTACGTAGCACTCGTGGAACACTGACAGTGTTACCTCGAAGATGGAAGTTTAGCTGATTTTGCTACCTTGCTCACTTTTAGCGAACTATTGGTTACACTGTCATCCTCCCGCGCGGTGGGGGAACTGGAGTTAGTGTGGGCCGGGAGGCCACAGATGTCGGACGTATGGATCATTACTATCCCACCCATTTTCACTCGATTTCCACCCTTTTTTCACCCGTTTTTTGCCAGTTTTTTCAACTCGACTTATGTTGCGCGCCGCTCTTTAAGGGTTAAGAGAATGTTCTGAACAACTAGTGAGACCTATTTTTAATATTGTTCAACACTCACTAAACAAGGGGGAACTTCCCTTAGAATGGAAACAAGCAAATATAACTCCAATATATAAAAGTGGAAATAAAGAAGACCCGCTAAATTATCGACCGGTATCCTTAACGAGTGTTATATGCAAGCTTTGTGAAAAGATTATTAGAAAAAGATGGGTGGGTATGTTGGAGGAGAGGGAAATAATTTCAAGCAAGCAGTTCGGGTTCAGAAAAGGTCATTCGTGTACCACAAATTTGTTGAGTTACTATGATAGGGTAATTGACATTGTACAAGGGAGGGAGGGGTGGGTAGATTGTATTTACTTAGATTTCAAGAAGGCATTTGATAAGGTGCCTCATAAGAGATTGTTGTGGAAGCTCAGGACTGTGGGGCGGGTTGAGGGAGTATTATTAAAGTGGATGGAAAACTATTTAATTGGGAGGGAAATGCGAACAGTAATAAAAGGAAAGTTCTCCTCGTGGAAAAGGGTAAAAAGCGGAGTGCCTCAAGGATCGGTGTTGGCCCCAATCATGTTTTTGGTTTTCATCAACGACCTTCAAATGGGAATAGGCTCATACAGTATATATCTATGTTTGCTGATGATGCAAAATTAATGAAACATATTACAAGTAGGAGTAGTTGTGAAGAATTACAGAGAGACCTAGATAAGTTATATGAGTGGAGTCAAACTTGGAAAATGGAATTCAACACGAGTAAGTGTCAGGTTCTTGAGATGGGAAAAAGTAAATATAGACCTTCTTGGGGATATAAAATAGGAGATGAAATAATTAGTAAAGCTGTGAAAGTAAAAGACCTAGGGGTAGTTGTGGCAGACAGCTTGTCACCTGAACAGCATATAAATAAAAAAACTGGTGAAACCTATGCAGTGTTGACTAACATGAGAATAGCTCTGAATTATTTAGATGAAGAGATGTTAGCAAAAATAATAGGGACAATAATACGACCAAGACTGGAGTATGCAGCAGTGGTGTGGTCTCCACACCTTATAAAACATAATAAAAAACTGGAAAGAGTTCAGAGAGTTGCCACTAAGATGATAGCTAGCCTTAGAGACCTGCCTTATGAGGAGAGATTGGAGAGGCTAAAGCTGCCAACTGAGGGAGAGGAGAGAGAGAGGTGACATGATCATGATGTTTAAGTGTGTGAAGGTTTTGAGAAGATCGACAAGGGAGATTTTGTGGTGAGGGACGAGGGAAGAACCAGGGGTCATGATTGTAAGTTGAGGAAAGTTATATGTAAGTCTGATGTAAGAAAGTTCAGCTTCCCGTATAGAAGCATTGAGTGTTGGAATAAGTTGGATGGGGAGGTGGTGGGAGCAAGAAATATCCAAACTTTTAAAGCAAAATTGGATAAATGTAGAGAGAGAGACAGGACAACACGAGCTTAGGCTCAAATCCTGTATACTACAATTAGGTGAGTACAATTAGGTGAGTACTCAGGCTATGCATGATGTTGACGTGGGGGACCATCTACCCTTTAAGTCAATCCCGTACCGTGTGCCCCCCATAAAACTACCAGCTCTGAGGGATGAGTTGGAGTATATGCTCGGTAGAGGGTTGATAGAGAAAGGCACAGTTAAGTGGACTTCCCCCGTAACACTGCAGCCTAAGCCAGATGGCAAGGTACGCTTTTGTATTGATTTCCGTAGGTTAAACGGTTTGACTCCAACTAACCCATATCCTCTTCCTCGGGTTGATGATAGTGTTGACAAAATTGGTAATGCTCGTTTTTTGTCTAAAGTAGATTTAGTAAAAGGTTACTGGCAAGTACCTTTGTCCGAGCGTGCTAAAGAGGTATGTGGTTTTGTTGTGGACGGGAGTACCTACCGGTGCAATGTTATGCCTTACGGACTTAAAAATGCACCAGCAACGTTTCAGAACCTGATGAATGAAATTGTAAAGGACATTCCAAATTGCACCGTATATTTGGACGATGTAATCATTTATGATGACGACTTTGAGAGCCATTGTGAGCACCTTGAGACCTTGTTCCGGAAACTTAGTGAAGCAGGTCTGGTAGTAAATTTGGCAAAGTGTGACTTCGTAAAAGCCACTGTGCAGTACCTTGGGTTTGTAGTGGGAAGGGGACAGGTGTGCCCTCCTCAGAACAAGGTACAGGCTATCAATAAATTTCCGCACCCAACAACCAAGAAGCAGATTATGAGATTCTTGGGTATGATAGGCTACTACAGACGCTTCATAAAAGGTTACTCAACAGTGTTGGCACCTCTCACAGATTTGTTATCTAAAGACAAAATGTTTTTGTGGGCACCTGAGTGTGAAAAGGCTTTCACTTTGGTGAAACATTTGCTATGTACTCACCCGATACTCAGGGCCCCAGACTTTAACAGGCCTTTTCAGCTGGCAACAGATGCTAGTGGTGTAGGGGCTGGTGCCGTCTTGCTACAGACAGACAATGAAGGTGTGGAACACCCAGTAAGTTTCTTTTCTAAGAAGTTCAATGCTGCACAAAAGAACTATTCTACAATAGAAAAGGAATTACTGGTGATTGTGCTGTCGCTCAGACACTTCGAGGTGTATGTTCCAGCCTATGGCCCAGTCGTGGTTATCTACACTGATCATCACCCTTTGAGATTCCTGAATCAATTTCACAATCGCAATATGAGACTGACCAGGTGGTCTTTGATGTTGCAGGAGTATAACCTGGACATCCGTCATATTGCTGGATGTGACAATGTGATCGCGGATTGTTTATCAAGGGTGGATGATCAGTCGTAGGCTATCACAGGTGTGTGGGTTTGAGTGGAGGAAAATAGGCTGCCCTTATAGTGCAGCCGGGAAAAACATATTAAAATATAAAAATCATAAAAAAACTCTTTCTTTTGATATAGATAATCGTATAAGTTTGTCATAGCCTATAGAGTTTGAGTAGTCCACAAACTATCAAACGGCTGAGCTGCTGTAAGCTCGCTCTGGGAGCATGATATTGTGTCTTTTTGCTATTGTTGGGAGGAGTTATAAAATGTGATTTTTTTTTTTTAATAATAAGATGTGTTTTGGTGATAAACTCAGCTTTGTTTTAGTGCCATGCGGTCGCTGGGTGTGAGGGGCTTGATGGGGTTCTGTGTTTGTCAGATTTTAGCTCAGGGTTGAGCAAGTAAAATCTTGGGGGAGGTGTGACACATGTCCAGTGTGAGCATGCTTTACAGAACGCCTAGTCATGCCCCACTCTCGCTAGGATCGTCAGGGCAGGAACTTTGGCTGTAGTCTATGTAGAGTTTCCTAACTTAGTTCATGTGAGCCGTTGTACTATAAGTATTATGAATATGTATTTTGTTTTCATCTGAGTCAACGAGTTCTATTTTATATCATTAGTTATAAGTATTGTGTGTAAAACTTATTTGTAATGATGGGAAGAGAAACCGCCACAGTTGGGGGTCAGTGGGTGCGCCAGGCGGGAGGTGGGCCTAACTCACTAGCACTCCCCCCTCCCCCTTCCCCTCAGTGCTAGGGGAGCCTTTGTCTATCCCAGAGGAGAGAGAGAAATTACGTAATGGTTGTCAGTGGGCGGTCCTTAGTAGTTCACGTTGGGCTCACTAGAGGGCCGGGTATAAAAAGGGAAGTCTAGCCATTTTTTCATCAGAACTCATTAGGCAGAGCGACTTCTCATTTCCCTTGCTAACTATATATATTCTTCTGACTGATGTGAACTTTCTCTACTACCTTACATTCTTATCTCCTCTTTTCCCTGCCTGTTTAACTTCCATGGTCCCGTTGGTGCAGAGCTAGTCAGCCAACGTATTATCGCTTGAGTTCTCACTAGATACTTGCCTATTAGATAGCCTATTTTGGAAGGGTTAACTTAGAATAGGATTGATTTATGTTTGTTGCACTTGTATATGCATTTCCCTGTGTGTTATTATTATTATTCCTGTTTTCTGCTAGTCTAGGTAATGCTAGACTGGGGTAAGGCTTTTCTGTGTTACGAGTTGTTGTTTGATGCAGTGGTTAAGCGATAAACCTGCATACTCGTTTCGGTTCAGTGAAGCCTAGGTTGTCTTCGCGGCTGACTGTGTTGAGTTAATAATTTACAGTGCGTGAGGGCAAGAGCCTAACCACCCTGTATTTTATTAACAGTTTGTTTTTACTTTGTCAAGGAGCCGGGAGAAAACCAGATACAAGGGATCTGGATTTCTCAAAGTGCACTTGTTAGTGTTAACGTAATACTTTAAACAGTTGTGAGGACTTCGCTAGGCTACGAGCCGTTTTTGCTCAGTCACTGCTACCTTTTGCCCACAGTACCCCAGCTAGACTTTACTCGATTAGTAGATACAGAATAGTATTGAAGCTTTCCTTATGTATGATATTGTTTATGCACTATTGATTTCATGTGTTGCACGCTTGGCTACTTTAGTGATTAGTGGCCCACGAGCACAATCCGAGTAGGCTATTGCCGTTGCATTTGCGGAGTACTTCTTTTTAATGTTTGCCATTTACTATTGCATATTTTTTTAATTATTCTTATGCCAATTTAAACCTTTAATAGTATTTAATTGCCAGTGTGTTTGCTTATTGAATTACTGTTCAAAATCCGATACGTACTTCTTACGAGCATCCGAGAAGCATCTAACTTTTCCAGAAGATTCCTTGCTCGATGCTTAAGGACTATTAATTAACGTAACGTAATAGTGCCGATCCGAAGTAGAGGGTGGAGGACTTCTTAAGTTCTTAGTCAAGGGTGGATTACTTCGGCTTCGGCCAACACTATTCTTTGGTGTTGTTGTTTCTTACTTCTTTGTTTGATTGTTGACCAGACTAGATAATTCCTGTCTCTTTATTAGTCTGTTGTTGAACACTAGTACCGAGTTCTTGTATACCCCGTTATAGCAGATTGAACTCTGGAGGGTATTGGTGTTTTTTGTTCGGCTGGCAGTACTCAGGGGTTAGGATCGTGTGTTTCCGTTGTGGCAGCGAGCCGTACTCGAGTCCTGATTGAGAGCCCTTGTGTACCCGAGTGCCAGTTCGTAACAGGTGATATTGCTTAAAACATCTGAATTATCAATCTGAATTGGCGATGGTGTAGGGATATCACTGAGGTCTTCTGTTGTAAAAACTGATGCAAAGAAGTTATTGAGAGCATTACTCATTTGTACTTCGTCTTTGGTGTATTCTCCATTTTCATCGACTAACGGTCCAACAGTTGAAGTAACTACTTTTTTCTTTCTGATATACTGTAACTATAGAATTCTTTCGGGTTTGTTTTACTTTGATTCGCAATATGTAACTCTAGGGTCTTTTTACTTTGCTTAATTAACTTTTTGGCTTTGCGTCGTAGCTCTACAAATTTCACCCGTTCTTCGTCATTTTGTGAGGATTTTAATCTATCATTAGCAAAAAAATTTAGCAAGCAGGCAGTTTGAAATATCTTTATTCCAACATTTGGGCTTATTATTATGGCCTGGACGCCGTATTTTCGATGGTATGCAGTCTTGCACTGCTTTTAGGTAAGTGGTTTCGAATAATTTCCAAGATGTATTTATGTCGTTATTGTTAATTAAAAAGCTCCAGTCAGTTTCTTTAACCCTCCAGCCCCGGCTACGCATTACGTAAATATTCCCCGAAACCCGGGTGTTTTGGCCGAAAAACTTCTAGGCTAGGCTACCGTATCTTTGTTATTCTGACTGCTTCCGCATTCCCGGGCATCCCCAAGCGTAGCTGTGTTATTTACCTGTAGAATGGCGTTAAGTAGAGCTCTCTAAGTCAACTGGTTCAGTTGTGATGATGATTTCATTGGAGATAACTTACGGCAACAACAGCCACTTTACACTACTTTTCGATACTTAACAATAACATACAGGCACACACGAACAAGCGACGCTCTCCTTCTTGTGGCCGGAGATGCGGGGCGTCGGTCCAGCCGGCTGTTGTTTACATGCGTTAGACCGACGCCTCGCACACCAAGCTCACAGGCTTTCAACCACTGGGCGTTAAAGAGCCCTTCCGGGCACCTCGTGTATGCTTTTTTATGGGCGTTCAAGAGCCCTTCCGGGTACAGAGGGTTAAACATAGCTCTAAGTTTATGAAAGTTTGCTGTCTTGAAATTAGGGACTTTTTCGATGCTACTATTTGGTTCGTTACTAGTAAAGTTTAAAGTGAAAGTTATCGTACGATGGTCGCTGTTACTGAATTCATCACCAACATTCAAATTCTCTATTAATTCTTCTTTTGTTGCAAGTACAATGTCAAGAACGTTATTACCACGGGTCGGTGTTCGAACAAATTGATAAAGCGAACTCTCTTGCAAGTTCGTATACAAGTCATGTCCGGAGTGTGAAGTAATAGTATCGCTCCACTTGGTCACAGGTAAATTAAAGTCCCCAAAAATTACGGTATCTTGTGAGTTACTTACATCTGCAATTTGTTCGTAAATTTCTCGGTCAGTTTGCACTGATTGAGCTGGAGGTCTGTATATTAACGCAAGTATTATTTTTGTACATTTATTATTCTTTATTAGCACAAAAGATGTGTCGACGTTCACCATTTGAGGTTTTGACAAGAGGGTAGGGTTAAGACTTTCTTTGATATAAAGTAAAACGCCACCTCCATTTCGATTTATTCGGCTTTTCTCAAACATTACATAACTGGAAAGTGAATACTCTGCTAAAAAGTCTCTATCTTCTGTATTGAGCCAAGATTCAGTTATGCCAATCACATCATAATTTTCTGTAAACACTAGCTCCTCTAAATCTGAAAATTTATTGCGTATGCTACGAGCGTTTGCATAGAAAACCTTTAAATTTGTTATTTTAGAACTCACGGAACGCTCTTTAATAATATTGTTGGTTCTTGTCGGATCTACATGTATGTTCATGGCTGTCCTCGGTCCTCGCTGTCTTCGGTCCTTATCGCTGGTGGTCCTCGGTTGCCTCTGTTTTTTGCTTGGCGTTGGATGATTTATGTCACTGCTGCTTCTTCTCGGATGGCGTTTTTTGATCCATGGCTGCGGACTGCTTCGTGTAGGAGACGACCCATACGTGCTGGGGGAGGGGGTACCCGTGGTGGTCAGTCTCGCCGCGGCAAGACTGCCGACTATGCTGGCTCGGCACACCGCTAGTTCCTCCTGGGTTTTTCCCCCTTCTCTCCCGATCGCCTCCCTGCACGAGTGTTGAGGCTCACACAAGGGGCCCCTCCCGACTTCTTTTAACCCCACTATCGGCAATGGCCTCGCCGATCGTGGGCGCGTTGGGTTGTGGTGCGGGATCTGTCCTGGAGGGGGCGGTCTAGGCCCCCTCTCAGACATCGGCACGTCTCTCCAGACGTAGCCACGGTTATCATGTCAATGCTCGAGCATGGGATTGTTTGGGTAGTCTCACCACTCAAGCGGGTCTTCCTCTCACATGTGTTTCTGGTCCCGCAGAAGGACTGCGATGCGATGAGACCGGTGGTCGACCTGTCGTGCCTCAATTTGCATATCACGATATGCAAATTGAGGCACGACCACTTTCGGATGCTCACCATCAGTCAGGTGCGGTTGGCGCTCCGTCCCGGCTGCTGGGTGATATCCCTGGATCTCAAGGACGCATATTGGCATGTGCTGCTTGCACCTCTTTTCCAGTGCTATCTGGCGCTCCAGCTGCACGCAAGGGTGTTCACGTTCGACAGGCTGCCCTTCAGTCTCAATATCGCACCACGAGTCTTTACGTAACTCGTCCAGCAGGCTCTGACTCCCCTGCTCCGTCAGGGGATTCAGCTCCTGTTTTACTTGGACGATTAGCTCATCTTTGCAGACTCTCCCACTCAATGTGCACAACACACTCTCCTTGTCATCCACCACATCACAAGTTTAGGTTTCAAGATAAACGTTCCCACGTCGTGCCTCACCCCGTCACAAGACGTGACGTGGGTAGGCCTGGACTGGGACATGGCGAGTGTATGGTTGTCATGTAAAGCTACAACAACCTTGATAATCCTTTCTTGCACAAGGATGTAGAATAAAAGTCCAGAGATAAGTTTATAGGTTCTTATTAGCCAAAGATATACAGAGCTGGGGTGGCACTGCTATGCTGAGTGCCGACCGGATGTTACTGATGAAAACATGTGCAGCGGTGCCGGATATATTTGGTGCAACGCTGCCGATACTACAGAGTACGGTATATTATCATGGGATATTAAACAATGATAGTATTGCCCTGAAAGTACATGTGTGTATGTTGCAATATGATTAAGGCATGTGTACACTCTGTATATATGTTGTGTGTGCACTTAACCTATATCAACACCTCCCTCCCCCTTCAAGCTCGCAAGACGTTGTCGAGCTGACTCTTTTTCTAGGAGCCTTTCAGACCTACGTTGGGCCATGGGGGAAGTGAAGGACTCTCTTTCTGGGTCCGTGCAAGACACAGGGATCTCAGGGTTATGGGGGAGGGGTTCAACACCAGGGGAATTCACTGGGCGGAGGAAGCGATGGTTCCGCCAATATATCTTACCACTGGGGAGACGAACCTCATAATCCCTGGACCTGCCGCAGCCCATGACGACCCCAACCTTGTCCCAGCGGTGAGAAGTCGGGTCTTGGATCCGCACTGTGGTGCCGACTCTCAACCTGGGAAGGGGGCGTGCGTGCTGGTCATAGTTTCTCTGCACCAGCGCAGTGTGGGCGGCTGCACGGCGGTCACAGTCCTCGGCCTTGGCTTGCCACTCTGCTGCAAAGGACTGGGGATGAGCAGGGACACAAGACCGTAGTGGGTGGCCATACAGGATTTGTGCCGGGGAGCGGCCTGTGAAGTTCGGGGTGTTGCGGAGCTCCAACAGTCCACGGTCAAAGTCCTCACAGTCGATATTGCCTGAGGGAGCCGTCTTCAGTATGAGGTGTTTGACGGACTTGACGGCAGACTCGGCATGACCGTTGGATTGTGGGTAGTGTGGGGAAGAGACCAAGTGATTGACTCCCCAACGCTCCATGAAGTCCCGGAACTCACGGCTAGTAAACTGTGGGCCTCCATCTGTACGTAGGCGGAGGGGTACACCAACTTTCCTGAAGTAGTGGCAGAAGATCCTGATGGTGTTTGAAGCGGTAGTATCTCCTTTGCAGGGTACGACAACGGGCCAGCCTGAGAGTCGGTCTGTTACGACGAGGAAGGATTTGCCCGCCACAGCGAAGAAGTCGGCTGAAACAGACTCGAAAGGCCTAGTTGGGTTGTCGTCGTTGATCATGGGTTCCTGCTGCTGACTAGGCTGTAAGACCTGACACGGCTCACAAGCTTGAACTGTATTGGCGATGTCAGAGTTGATGCCAGGCCAAAAGACAGCCTGTCGCGCCCTACGCTTAGTGGCCTCCACGCCTCTGTGACTATCATGCAGGCGAGCCAAGGTGCGGCGGCGGAGGGCTTCATGCACCACAACCCTCGCTCCATACAGGACGAGTTCACCATCTGCTGACAGGTAGTCTCGGAGTTTCCAGAATGGGAGTAGAGAGTTGTGCAGGTCGTAGCGGTTGGTGGGGAAACCCGAAGTAACGCACTCACGCAGGCGGATGTACACAGTATCCGCTCTGGCTGCGTCTCGGAGTTCCTGGAGAATCCTGTCTGCGTCCGAGTTGACGTCGGTGGCGGCGGCGTTGACAGTCACGAGGGACCTGAGGTGAACCGTGGCGTCGGCACATGCTAACTCATCCTCTGGCGTCGGGTGGCTGACAGGGGCCCGTGACAACGCATCAGGGATGCAGAGCAACCTGCCAGTGCGCCAGACGGCTGTGAAGAGGTAAGGTGCGACTTTCTCCTTCAGACGTTGGAGGCGGGGATTTTCAACCGCATCAAGGGTGTAGTTGTTGAAGATGGGGATGAGGGGGCGATGGTCCGTCATGAGGGTGAAGTGTTGCAGTCCGATGAGGTAGAACTTGCACTTGGACATGGCCCAGACCACGGCTAGCATCTCCAGCTCAATGGTGGCATAGCGGGACTCGGGGTCGCTTAGGAACCTCGAGCCACACTGAACTAAGCGGAGACGGTTGTTGCCATGATCCTGTAGGAGGGTGTATCCAATACCGTTAAGGCGGGGCGCATCAGTTTGTAGAATCACTGGTAGGGAAGGGTCGAATGGGGCCAGGACGGGTGGACTGAGCAGGGCAGCCTTGACCCGGCGGAAAGCCTCATCATGGTCAGCGGTCCACATAAACGACCTCTTCGGGCTCATCAGGGGGCGCAGGGGCTGAGCGGCAGTGGCGATGTCGGGGGTGAACTCCGCCAGCTGGTTCACCAAACCCATGAAGGAGCGAAGGTCGGTGATGTTGGCTGGTGTCGGGAAGTCCTTGATCGCTCCGACTTTGCCAGGGTCAGCCGAGATGCCCTCACCTGAGAGCGTGTACCCACAGAAGTTCACACTGGGTGCGGCGACCACGAACTTGTCCTTGTTGAGTGTGATCCCACTGTCACGGCACCGTATGAGCACTTCATGGATACGCTGAAGATGTGTGTTGAAGTCCTCGTCGTAGAGCAGCACGTCGTCGACAACCTTGGCACAATTTTGCACCCCTTGGAGGGCCCTATCACTGCGAAGGCAGAAGGCGTCACCTGTCGCAGCGAAACCCATTGGACCTCTACAGTGTTGGACGGCCATAAGGAGTGATGAAAGTTGTGAGATGCTGGTCCTCCTCCGCAAGTTCCATTTGCCAATATCCACTCAGGGCGTCTGCCGTCGTGAAGAATTTCGCCTGCGGGGCCACACTGCGGATCGCTTCAAAAGGCGTCGGTGAGGGGTGGGCTGGGCGGGAAACTTGGCAGTTGAGCTTGGTGAGGTCTACGGTGAGACGAACTTCGGCGTTGGGCTTGGCGACGACGACAAGGGGGTGGCACCACTCTGAAGGTTCATCGCCGGCCGGTTTAATGATACCTTGTGCCACTAGCGAGTCCAGCTCCTGCTTAACTTTGTCCCTGAAAGCAAAGGGGATCTGCCGCGGGGTGTAGATGGCAAAAGGCACGGCATCGTCCTTGAGGTGGATCCGCATTGGGGGACCCTTCATAGGCTTGAGTGGAGCTCCTTGGAGACCAAAACGTCCTTGAACTCTCGAAGAAAGAACTCCTTGGCTTGTGCAGGTGATGTGGTGGCTGTGAAGGGTAGCTCCTTACACCTGTAGATATGTTTAACCTGTAGAATTGGCTTGGGGAATTCTGCTGAGATGATGGCCAATGCTTGACAGTGGCGTTTGGACAGAAGAGGCGTCTGAACACCCTCGCGGACTTGGATTGTGGCCGAACAGGAGCGTTTGCTGATGGTGAGTTGTGCATGAAACGTCCCCACAGCAGGAGCCATTGCAGAGCCATCCGCGTTGAGCGTTGTTGTCGGAGGCGGAGGTCGTAGGCTGCTGAGAGGAATCCGAAGTATGTCGAGGTGTTGTCGGCCGATCACTGTGATGTCTGCACCTGTGTCAGGAAGCATGTGGAGTTTTCTAGTGGTGCCGCTGTAGGTGAGACTCACGGGTGTCAGTGTGGGTGCCTGAACAGGTGATCCCACACGTCGGCAACTTGTGGTCTTCGTTGCTGTAGACTTGTTGTGGGAGGAAGCGTTGTTGTCCTGTGTGGCGGGCGTCTTGGACGATCTGCAGCATTTGTCGTAGTGGCCCATATGGTTGCAGCGACGACACTGGGCGGTGGCTGCAGGGCAAGCAGGAGTCCTAGGCTTATGACCACGACGGCCACAGTTAGTGCAGGTGTAGTCTTCAGCCGGGCACTTGTTCTTGTCGTGCCGGCGAGCACAACGTTGGCAGGCGGCAGCCGACGCCAAGGACTGTTGCGATGTGGAGAACTTGTCGCGTTGCTTAACCTGCTTGTACGCTGACACGGTGTTAACCTGGGACGGTGGGGCACGTATGGCTGACATAGCGCTTCGAGTGGCCTCGTAGGAACGGCAAGTGTTGACGATGTCCTGTAATGAAGGGGTGGCGTCGAGGGAGAGCAGCTTCATTACAAGTTCTTCGTCGTGTATGCCCATCAGAATGACCATCTTGAGTTGGGTCTCCCTGCAGGCTGAAGAGTTCCCTGGGCAGACGTCAATTTCTTCGGCGATGTGGCAGAGGCGGACGTAGAAGTTGTTGAATGCCTCGCCCTGTTTTTGCTTGCAACTGAACAGGTCCCTGCGACGGAGAGCTTCATTGCGAGAATTCTTGATGTGCTCCTGAAGTGCATCAAGGACTGCGTCAACGGTCTTGTCGGTGTCAGGGGGTATGCTTAAGGTGTGCTCCAAAAGCCGCTGTGTCTCCAGGGTTAAGCACATCCGCATCTGGATCAGTTGTTTCTCCCTCGGTAATTTAGATAAGTCTACCATAATAGAGTAATCGTCCCACCGACGCCTCCATTCTCTGAAAACCTGGAAGGTGGCATCAGCGCGAAGGGGCGGCGGGTTCTGGGTGATAGCCTTCTGTGGTGGAGGTGGAGCTGTAGGGGTGGAGGGTGTTGTCCCCGTTGAGGTAGGTGTAGGTGCGGCGGCAGGTGGGGTAATGTGGGCCAGAGCCTGGACAAGGGCGGAGAACTTGGCATCGTCCATCTGTCTCCTGTAGTCCTCCTCCGTGCGTCGTCTTGTTTCCTCCTCCTGTCTCCTGTAGTCCTCCTCCTGTTGTCTGCGGTCCTCCTCCTGTCTTCTGGTATAGTCGTCCCGTTGTCTGCATTGCTCCATATACTGTATGAGCTGAAGGAGGTCTGCACTTGTGGTAGGTTGTAGACTTGCAGGGTGTGGTGACAGGGGTGGCATCCCCCTATAGTGTAGGGGAGGTAAAGTGGGGGGAGGTTGGGGAGGTGGAGTAAAATGAGGGGTGGTGAGAGGAGGAGAGGTTGGAGTGGAATGAACTGACTGGTACCCCTTACCAGCAACTCCAACAGTATCTCCATCATTATCTCCACCACTATCTCCACCAGTAGCTCCACCATTATCTCCCTCCCCAGTATGGTCGTGTGGGGTGTCTCTGGGCTCCCCATGAATCTGCTCATCTCCCTCCATAATTGGTTGATAGCTGACACACTGTAGTCTTGCAGGAACGATGAAAATGTGCAGTACAACTGGAACAGTTTATTTAATAGTGCGAGAAATTATCTGTGCTAGAGTGAGTGAGTGAGTGCGGTAGGCTTGGCACCACCGTGTTGACTTGGCAGCGATGTGCGTGTGTCCGTGCGCGCATGTGCCGGCACAGCTGGAAGGCACTGAGGGCCCAGTGAGGGGTGAGAGCTTCAGTGTTGCTGGAGATGTTAGAGGGGGAGGGTATGCTACTCCTCGCTCTTGTCCAGCAATGTTTCGGCGGCTATAACCCTCACAGCAAGTTGGGAATGGGCACAAATGACATGGGACATATAATAAAGGCACTGCACTACACTCTTAAGTACTTTACTGCACTATAAAGCACTGCACAATAATATATCCAGGGCTGGAGAGGTGAGGTCTTGCAAGATGGCTGGCTGAGAATCCGGTCTTGGCTCGTATCTCCTGGCTGTATTAACACACTGCGCCATGTATGGTTGTCATGTAAAGCTACAACAACCTTGATAATCCTTTCTTGCACAAGGATGTAGAATAAAAGTCCAGAGATAAGTTTATAGGTTCTTATTAGCCAAAGATATACAGAGCTGGGGTGGCACTGCTATGCTGAGTGCCAACCGGATGTTACTGATGAAAACATGTGCAGCGGTGCCGGATATATTTGGTGCAACGCTGCCGATACTACAGAGTACGGTATATTATCATGGGATATTAAACAATGATAGTATTGCCCTGAAAGTACATGTGTGTATGTTGCAATATGATTAAGGCATGTGTACACTCTGTATATATGTTGTGTGTGCACTTAACCTATATCAACAGCGAGCACGACCGTCGGACAGTCGGGTGAACGCCTCTCAGATTCGAAGGAAACTTTTCGCTGCGTTGCACTCGGTCTCCATTACCGGGTAACTCTGGGACTCGTTGATCGGGTCGCTCCATTGGGCGTGTCTGACAATTCCCCTAGGGAGGCTCGGGATCAAAACGCCTGATTCAACTGGGCGTCAAAGCATTCCCACTGTTGCCTCCACGTCGGCTTTGTCCGATTCCGCGCTCGTTCCATTTGCTTTTGACACACTGGGTTGTTCGGGGCAAGCTCGCGAGAGCTGTGCCTTGGACTTCGCCCCCGCCGACCATCTGGATAGACACCGATGCGTTGAGCGAGGTGGGATGGGGCTCCCAGTCCAACATGGGTCACCAACACCAAGGCAAGTGGTCAGGTCTCACTCCCTTACACTTAAACGTCTTGAAACTGTTGGTCCCGTTGTTCTTCCTGCGGGGTCATGGACAAGCCCTTCCCGGCAGGTCGTTGGCCTTCCGGATGGACAACATGACTGCAGTTCATTGCATACAGAATCTGGGCTCCTCCAGATCCGCAGTGCTTCAGGGTCTGTCGGAGGAACTGTTTTTTCAGGCAGTTCGTTACAACATTCCGCTGCATGCATCCTACCTGCCCGGGTCTGCCAACCTGTCGGCAGATGCTCTGTCTCGGGGACGGAGCACCCAGGTAGCATGGTCATTCCAACGAACCGTATTCGACGACCTGGCAGCCTCCTGGGATGTTCCACAGGTCGCCTTGTTCGTTTCTCACGAGACGACCAAGTTGCCTGTGTTCCTGACCCGCTAGATTCGCACTCCAGCGGGGGGACCGGACGCTTTCAGCGAGGACTGAACCAGGTGGCAGTCACTGTACGTGTTTCCGCCACCCGACGCACTTTTGTTGTGCAAGGTCCTCCACAGGCTACGAGAGTACCAGGGCATAGTTTGGTTGTTCGCGCCCCTATGGCCGGCCCAAGCCTGGTACGCTCAGCTGATACGATGGTGCCCGGATCCCGTGCCCCTGTCGGTCTCGAGCTTCCACTTGGGGTCGAATGGAGACCTAGGGACCTCGTTGGCATTCGCATTGTGGATGTTTGTGAGGCAGGGTGGTTCCCCTTGTTTGGACGATCATTACCTACCAAATTCACTCTACTTTGGACGCCATCTACATGGAAGTTATATGATTCTACCTGGCGCTGCTTTACTTGTTGGTTACACAACTCTTCACAGGCACCTCCGTCAGTGGCGTTTGTGTTTCACTCCCTCAATTGTTTATTTGAGAAGCGTCACTACCTGTCCAACACATTCAGGACCCGCCTATCTGCCATTCGTGTGCCTTTTGAGACCCTCACGGGGTTGGTCGTTCCTCAGAATGAACTGGAGTTCTTCATGCAAGCCTGCTTTCGTCTCGGACCACCCCCGCGTCAGATTCCCCCTCAGTGGTCTCTGGCGGCGGCTCTCGTCTGCGGCCTACACTCTTCGCCCCACACCTGACAGATTCCTTGGCAAGCCACTGTTTCTTGTAGCTTTAGCTACGGGTGAGAGGGTATCGGAGTGGGCTGCCATGTCTCGGGGCCCAGAACTGCTTGCGGTTTGCTCCCATCCTCCGTTCGGTAACTTTGGCTAAGTCTGTTCATTTTCTTGCTAAGAACGAACGAGAGGCACACGTGTTTAAGCCTTTCCCGGTCCCCGCTCTTAAGCGCGGCCGTCGTCGTCACACGTTGTGCCCTGTTCTTTCGCTTCATTCATTTGTTCATTCCACTGTGCCGGCGTCGGGGTTGGCGCTCTGGGTGGCGCCTAAGCCCGGTAGGAGGTTGACCAAACGTGCTGTGGGACTGCGCCTGTGTCGCCTCGTTAAGGATAGCAATCCTGGTTCGGGGTTCGGCGCATGACATTCGGTCTTCTGCGGCCACGCTCCGCTTCCTTCCCAATCACTCCCTCAGGGATATTGCTGACACAGGGCTGTGGTCTTCCCCCAACACGTTTGTCTCCTCCTATCTGTCCATGTCCACAGACAGGCCGGGGCGTCCTTGTGTTGCATTGGGCCAAAGGGTTACTTAGGGGTATTCCTCTATGCTTGTCCTTCCCCCTACTGTCTTTCTCCTATCCTGTCTGCCCCACTTTTGGGGGGAGGGTGGGGCGGGGGACTCTGGGTTGCATGTATATGTATGTAATGTCACCTAGGATTAAGGACCTTAGCTAGGCTTAAGGATCTTGTTTTTCATTTCCTTCATTACTACATTATATGTTTGAAAGGTAGATGTTACTGTATGTTTCATTACTTTCTTCCCGTCATCACATTCTGTTCGTTATGCATCACCCGCTTGTGTCATGCTCATGCATTGTCATTGGGGTGTTTGTCCTACTGTTTTCTAGTAGTCCACATAATTAAGTGTTCAGTCCCTTATCTACTGGGTGGCACTTATCACCTCCGGCACTTTTTTCATTGTGCGCGGTGCTGTTAGCGATGTTTACACTTGGTCTTATCCAGTGTAGTACTTCCTACTTTACTCCATATAAAGGGGGGGGGGGGATCCTGTCTTCCATATCCACCATTATGATATGTAACATTCATACGATTAGGTTAAGATCTAAAAGAACATGACATGACTGTACGTGGCCTCTCTTAATATGCACCTGTCCGTACACTCTTTATATAAACTCTCTTGTTTAAGTCTATCTTTTCTTTATCATGATCCTTAACTAATTGCTGATGTTTGAGTTTTCTCGGCTTGGATGTCCGCCTCCAATTTTGGTACTCTAAGCTCTATGTTGGAACGTAGAGGCTACTAATAAATTGGGAGGTTTAACGACCCTCCCAATACCAAATGAGGTAAACCTCCAATTTGGTTGTAGCCTCGGAGTATCCAACGTCATAGTCTCCCTCCCACAGACCGTACCCCTGCCCATCCAATCTTGCCTCTTTTGTAGCTTGATATAGAGATCCCCTTTAATCCGGAACGGGTTAGAAGGTACGCCCCTGACAGCGGCGTGAAGAGCCAGGTGGAATGGCCTAGTCGACAACTTTTTCTTTTCTTTCTCGTTTCTCTTTTCAATTTTCTATTAAAAAGACCTCAAAAGTATGTACAACGTACCTAGTAGAGAGAGTAAGGTGCTACTCTAGATGTTATCGATTTAATTCGCGCTATGTGTATACGATAATTGCCGCTCTAGAGCGAAGCAGATTACATCGTCATAGTATAAGCTCTACGTTGGATACTCCGAGGCTACAACCAAATAGGAGGTTTACCTCATTTGGTATTGGGAGGGTCGTTAAACCTCTCAGTTTCCTGCAAAATCTCTGACGGTTGTCCACCATCTGACTCAGAGTTAATACCTCGGTATCCCAGATAAGGCCCACCCACTGGATTTGCTTGGTGGGGAGGAGAGATGACTTTCCTAAGTTTACCCTGAACCCGAAGATCTTTACATGGTCTAATACTAATTGAACATGATGAAGGCGCATTATCTTGGATTGGGCTACCACTAGCCAATCGTCTAGGTACCATAAAATCATGATTCCCTGTTTGAGTAATGGTAGCAACGCCTGTCGAACTAGTTTTGTGAAAAACTCGGGGTGCTACATATAATCCAAAGGGCATTCTTTGAAAGACAAACGTTTGATTCCCGTTGTGTAAGGCTAGAAACCTCTGAGAACATTTGTTGATTGGGACATGCCAATAGGCATCTTTCAGATCTATTGAGCACATCTAGCCCTGCGGCGGGAGTGACTACCTGATCTGATTCACTGTCAGCATCCTGAATGACTGATTGTGAATGTGGGTGTTGAGATATGAGAGGTCGATCACCGGCCTCATCTGAACACTGTCCCTCTTTGGCACCAAAAACAACCGGGATATGTACACTGGCATTGACGTCGGACTGGGGATTATGATCTGCTTTTGTGCCCTCTCTTTGATAATGGATCCCGCCTTCAATGAAACATAATTGAATTCTGTGGCAACACGTAAACGGGGTCGCCGGGACCACCGCCACGAGAGACCTTTGCGGACCACTGTCCTTGCCCATGTTCGCCGGGGCCATGCCCGGAAATAATCTCGGAAGTTGCCAGTCACATGACTGGTCTTGTCCGGCAGTACTACTCTCGGATCCGTCTCGCCTTGCCTTGGCACTGGGAGTGAGAGAGTCCTGTGGTGTGTCTCAGATCTTGGAGGAGGAATGTGACTCTGACTTTGGCACGGGGGGATGAGAGGCCTTGCTACCATCGCTACTGGGTTTACCCCTATGTTGGCCCCGAAACCACCTCCCTCTACCCCTGAAGTTACCGTGCCCTTTAGGTGCCCCTGTATGAGCAGGGGTTGTGAAAGTCTTGGCTGACTGATTGAACTGTGACTGACCACGAAAGGAACTCTTAGTTCTGAAGTTTTGTTTTAGCTGCCTGCTCACCCTTGAATTTAAATTGGTGGCAGGTTGTTGGTTTAGGAGGAAATTAACTGTTCTCCATGCTTCGTTAGAGACTAAGGTGGTAGCTGTAAAGATATTGGATAAGAGTAATCTTCTACCGATCTCCGCAGGAAGTCTCCTCACCAAATACACTCTTATATCTTGGCGCACCCGTACAGCTTCAAAGATAGCTGTCCGGACGTCGCCGAGAGATTGAATAGAGTTTTGGAGGAGGAGGCATCTGGTCAGAAAAAGAGCCCTCTGGGTTCCGGCGTCCCTTACCGACTCAGTCGTCCGAGCCAGAGAGGCTCCAAGTTGGTGGCTGAGAAGGTATTGAGACGCCAGTCTCCAGGCTTTCTGTCTCATTTTGTAATCTTTGTCGATCTGAGCCTGTGTGGGGGGACAAAATGGTTCAGGTAACAGGCACAAAGATAATTTTGGGGCCCCAATAAAATCAAACATATGTTGGGGAATCCCGTCCGCCTTGCCTACTGGCATAGAAAACCAATGATTGTCTTCTGACGGAATTTGATGACTACTTTTGTTGGTAATGGTGCTGGCAAACAGCTGGGCCTCATGTCCCCAAGCAACCCACTGCCCATACTCCCCTCCCTTAACATGAACTAATGAGGCCCCATTAGCGTCCCTGAAAGGAATGGAATTTAGTTCCGGGGTCAAACCCTGCAACAATTTTAAATAATTCATCCCATCAGTTTTAGTCCAGTCCGAAAACAGTTTTCCGGCGGAAGTAGGAGGCAAGGCAGGGGATTGTGAGTACACAAAATATACAGGATTGAAAAATGTTGGGATAGCCTTGATAACAACATCAAGTACCTCTCCCGACTGGTTCTTGGCCCTTAATTTCTTCTTTTCACTTGCCTCTATAACCCAGTTACTCGGGACAGGTGACTCACCTGTAACCGTGGGTTGTGCGAGCTCGGGGTGCAGAGGGTGACTTACTGACCAAGAAGTATCCAGTCCATACAAGAGTGGCATAGGGCCTTTTTTGCTAGGGATGGACTTGTCTAGTGGGGGGGGGGGTAACAATTCCGAAAACAATTTAGAGTTAGATTGCAAGAGAGCCGAGGTACCTGGAGTCGGAACCACGGGGTTGACAGTGAGGGCAGGGGGAGGAGAAGTTACGGTAACTTGAGGATGCACTAACACTTGCCCAAGAGGTCGCACCGCCGGGGCTACTGGTGTTGGGGTAGCAGCCTGTCGCTCACTCTTAATCTGCCTCATAAAATCAAACAGCTCATGCAACTGATCTTTTACTAAAAAAAAAAACACTATCCTGATCATCTTGGGACGCGGACTGTGACATCTCGGAGCCCTGCGTTCCAGATAGTTGAGAGACTGGTCGTTGGGTATGCGCCAGTTCCTCAGTATATACCTCTTGTTGGTATATGTGTGACCCCGTTGACCGGGCTGAGGGGGCTGGTACAGTCTCCGACCGAGACTCATCAACCCGGGCAGCGGTTTCATATGTATCTGTTTGTGATTGGTCGGAACCGCCGGGCCCAGATAGATCAATAAAATTTAAACCTGGGATCTCAAACATGGTGGATTCCTGAACAGGTGAACGCCGGTCTAGGGAGCTCTCATGTCTCCGCCGGTGAGAAACTACACTGCCACTTCTTTCCCTTCCTAACACAGGTAAAACAATAGGTTCCGGTGCAGGATTAAGGGGAATAGTAAATTGGGGGGAATAGCCTGAGACAGAACTAGATGTGTCTCTTGATGCCTCTCTCCTTGAGGAAAATTTCTTTCTCAATTTTAACGGATCCTCAGCCGTCTTCTTTCTTGATGAGGACTTCCCATGCCGGTTCGACTTTGGTTTGTCCCCGGCGGATAATGAGGAGTCAAAGTTCGAGCGGGACCTCTTAGCCTCCTGGTCATCTGACGGGGGTTTGGTTTGTGGCAAAGGTGATCTTGACCTATCTCGCCGGCTGGCTGAAGCTAGTTTCTCCGGCGGATCTTTGGTCCGAGGTATCTTTTGGTGGCGGGAGGGGGGGGGGGGGGGGAGTGTCTTCCGAAGAAGATCCCGGAGGGGGTGAAGTAACAACTGAACTCTTTAATGAATCCTCAAGAATTTGGTCATCCAATTGAAGGGATTTATGAGCAACTGTCTTACAGTATGTTACAACCTCAGATTTAATGTGTAGGAGGATAGTCTTGGGACAAGATTTTGATAACCAACGACCTCTCGAATCGGTCTAGGCAAGGGACACATTTTACACAGAGTAAGTGACCAATAATTGCTAATCTTTAATAACCCAGAACCGAACAGAAAGAGTAAATACTCTTATCCATGATTACACTCCCCACTGCCACTGAGATATTAACCTTCCTAGGTGTCCCACTTCGAACCTGTGTGAGAGAAAATTCCAAGAATCAATGCTCATAAGAACATGCTAGGCTGGAAAAATTAATATAAATATATACCTCCACGTAAAAAAGAATAAAGTTTGAATAACACTTAAACAATCTTAATTCCCCTTACGTTAAACATTCCTCAGAAATGTTGTTGTTGTTGTTCCCTAAGCTGCCTGGCCGAACAGCCCCGAGTCCCTGAGGAAGGCCATGGCCACGATCGGGCTTTCCCACAGAGCTCTCATTGAGTGTAGGTTGTGTTGTTGGCGTAAGTGGTTGTGTGAAATGCAGTCTTCGATGATGTGTTTAATGGTATGGGGTGCTGTGTTACATCCCGGGCAGGCGTCGACAACGGAGTCATCCAGTCTCTTCTGATAGCTCAGGAGAGCTGGATGGTGTCCGCATCTCAGCCTGGCCAGGTGGACTCTGTCCTCGCGAGGGAGGGAGGATTCGGAAGGATGGATTTCGGGAGGTCGTGCATGCAGCTGCGTGTTGTCTGTGAGTGAGTGGATGGATTGGCGAGAGATATGAGTATGGATGTGCTTCTGGAAGTTGGTTCGGGGTGGGCAGGGAGGGAGAGAGAGGACAATAATTGTGTGTGATACCGTGTGCTGGGTGTTGTTTTGATATTTCTTGGTGTCTGTGGGTGTGTTGCCATGTAGTTTAGTGGGTGGTCTTGGTTCGTGGAGGCTGCTGCCAGGAATTGAGTGCCTCTCATGTCCAGATGGTCTTTGACTTTGAGGATTTTGGTTTCTTGATGTAGATGATCTGTGGGTGCAGTAGCTGTGCAGCCTGTAATGATCTTCAGGGCTTTGTTTTGAATAGTCTGTAAGGTCTTATGATGTGTTTCAGCTAGGTTAGAAGCCCAGGCTGGGCTTGCGTATTCCATTACTGATCTTATGTATTGTTTATATACTGTGGTGGTAGTTTCTTTGTTGTGTCCAAATTTTGTGTGAGCAAGTGACCTGAGGGCGTTAAGTCTGGGTGTCAGTTTCTTTTTAATGTTTGTGGTGTGCTGTTTGAATGTCATATGAGTATCATATGTTACTCCTAGGATTTTGGGTGTGTGTGTATGTGTTAGGGGTGTGTTGTTTATGGTGAGTTGAGGGATGTATTCGTGTTCACCTGTCCAGCTTGTGAGCAGGGTTGCGGTGGATTTGGCTGGGGCTAGATTAAGTCTGTTTGTAGTGCACCAGCCATGTAGTGTGTTGAGATAGGGTTGAAGGAGATCTGTTGCTCTTCTTGGGTCATGGTGTGTGCATGTAAGTGTTATGTCATCTGCATAGGAGGCTAAGTTTATTTGGGGAGTATTGGGTGTAGTTATATCGTGCATGTACAGATTGAAGAGTGCGGGCGATAGGACGGATCCTTGTGGGACTCCGTTTGGAAAGTTTCTGATTTTAGATGACTGACCGGCAAAAGATACGTGAGCACATCTGCCTGCTAGGAAGTTGGCCAGCCACCTTTTTGTGTTGTTGTGCATGTTTGTGTTGTAGATTTTGTTTGTTAGGTTGTGGCGGGGGATGGCATCGAAGGCTTTACTAATGTCGAGTGTGGCTAATAGTGATCTGTGTGGTGGTCTAGCTGAGTTGATGCCGTCGAAAGCTCTTTGTGTAAGGTCTGTGAGAAGAGTGTTTGTGGAGTGCAGTGGCCTAAAGCCATGTTGTGTTGGACCTAGGGGTAGGTCGGGTGTAATTAGTTGTAATACTAGGCGTTCCATGACTTTGGAGGGGGAGCAAAGGAGTGTGATGGGGCAGTGTGAGGAGGGTAGCGTGGGGTCTTTGTTGGGTTTGGGGAATGTGATGATGATACCATGCTTCCAAATGTCTGGTATTGTGTTGTGTGAATAGCTGTAGTTTGATATGTTAGTGAGTGTTTGTATGCCTTGTGGTCCCAGGTGTCTGAGGTGTATGTTGCTTATGTTGTCTAGGCCACAGGCGGGTGAGTGCTTGAGATTGTTGATGATATGCTTTGTCTGGTGATTGGTGAAGGGTGTATAGTCAGGGTCTGTGGGGAATTGTCTCTTACGTCGGATGACACGTCGGTCGTCTTTGTGAGGTTTTAGGTGGCTGACATGTGAGAAGTGATTGATGAGAGTGTTTGCTTGTTGTTTACATGAAGGAGTAGAGTCTGTTGTTGTGACTGCAGCATGTGATTGTGTTGTGTTGCTGTTGGAAAGTGTGATGCTGTTTAGTGTTTTGTAGAGTTTTTTGGGGTTTGTTTTGTGATCAAGTGTTTGTAGGAAGTTATTCCAATTTAGTTTTTGTTGTTCTTGTATTTTGTTGTTAGTTTGGGTGTTGAGTGCTTGAATTTGTTGTGTGATGTCTTGTGTGTGGGGTGCTGGGAAGTGTTTCAGTGTGTCGCGTTGTCTGATGAGGTTTTGAATTTCTGGTGTGAAGTTGGGGTTGTGTCTTTTTCTGTTACCTCTTGGAATGTGTTTCTTGTCAGCGTTTTGGATAGTTTTATTGAGTATGTGTACAGCATTGTTGATGTTAGTGATGGGTGTACTGTTTAGAGTTGTGAAGTGTTGTTCTGTCTCATTTGTAAATGCTTCCCAGTTAGCTCTTTTATAATTGGTGTATGTGTGTTTGTGGCTAGCTGGGGTGAGTCTGGTTTTGGTGGTGATAATGATCGGGAGGTGGTCAGAGCCTAAGGTTCTGACCACCCTCCAGGATGTTGTGGGGGCGAGTTCTGGGGAGCAAAAGGTGATGTCTGGAGATGATGGGTTATAGAGGGCTTGGTGAGGAATATGGGTATGTTGATGGATGTCGTTAAGGATGATGAGGTTATCTGTTTGGTTTTGTAGTACCAGCCCTCTGTCTGTGTCGGGGTTGTCGACAAACCAGGCCGACGTCTTGGCGTTGAAGTCACCACCCAGGATGATGTGTGGGGTGTTTGTGATGTGTTGTAAGTGTGGTCTGTATTCATTTGGTACTGTAGGGGATGTTTGGGGAGGGATGTATGTGTTTATGATGGTTATGTTGGATTGGTTGCCAGTGCGTATTTTAATTGATTGTATTTCTGTTGTGTTATCATTTGGGGGGAGGAGGGATTTGGTTTGTACACTGGTTACTATGTATGATATTTCATTGTGTACCAGGGTGATGAGTCCACCGCCCCCGCCGACGGCCCGGTCTTGTCTGATGGTGGTGAAATTATGAAATGTGGGTGTTTTTTGTGATGTGCGGAGTTTTGTTTCTTGTAAGATGGCAATGTGTATGTTGTGTTGTTTGATGAAGTGTGAGAGTTCGTGTTTCTTTGTGTTAATGCCATCTATGTTCAATTGGAGAATGTTAATGTTATGTGCACGATGTATGTTGGGTGCTGCTGCACGAGGATGGGGTGGGGGTGAGGGAGGGGCTGGAGGTTGGGATGGGTGAGGTGGGGGTGGGGATTGCGGAGCAGGAGATGGGGGTTGGAATGGATTAGGATGGGGTGTGGTGTGTTGAGTTGAGGATGTGGATGGTATGGGAAGGTTAGGTGGGTTAGGGAGGAGAGGTGGACAGGTTTTAGGGGGGGGAGTGGATGATATGGGAAGGCTAGGTGGGTTGGGGAGGAGAGGTGGACGGGTTTTAGGCGAGGGATTTGACTGGGAGAGGGAGGGGCATGAGGAACAGGTCCAGGTGTTTGTGTAGTGTTTCTTGGAGGCAAGTGTTGTACAGGTGAAGTGGGTCAAGTTCCTGCATGAATTGCAGAGAACTGAACCCTTAGTGTGGCGGCTCGAAGTGATGGGTTTTGAGCAAGTTGGACATACTGTATGTATGTGTACGTGGGTCCTGGGTTGCTCTCAATGTCTCCGGCTAGAAGAAGTCTTCGAGAAATGACAGCCGGAGAGTCATTTCTCGGTGTAGGAAAAACTGTGTGATGTGTGTGTGTGGTGTGAGAGGTGTGGAAATTCCCGGCGCGACCGAAGCCACTCCAAGGACCCGTGCCCCCAGGGGGGGGGGCAGAGGATAGTTGTGACGGTTTGGCTCCCGAAACTGCTCCCCGCGGCCGGCATCCGGTTGTCCTCCACTGGTCGATTGATCTTGTCTCCGGCCGTGGAGGGTCGGCAGCCATCCGCGGTTGGCAGCTCCGGGAGGTGGTCCCACGGCGTAGACGCCGCCACATCAGGACTCCTCAGAAATGTAATTGAGTATTGTGTAGCTTACTAGGCCTATGTGCTACTAATTTGTAAATTTCTTACCCTAGTGAATAACACTGACCTCATTCGTCTTGTGATGCATGAATCAACCCCGGCGATCATCGCTAAAACGGAATTTTGATTCTAAATCCGGCGGACAAATCGCCAATGATAAAGCAAAACAGTTTAACTGGAAGCTACAAGATCGAAAAGGGTGAGTTTATTTCCCGGCTCAGCCGTGATTCGCGCGGCGATTGTGGCTCCCCACTTTTTAATATCAGCCGGCGTAATGTTCGTCTGTTTCAAGCCAAAAGAACGTTTGTTTTGTGTTATTTGTTGGCGCCGTAAAACGTGATTACGAGGGAAGGCTTCGCCGTTACCCTTCGAAACCCGAATTATTTTAGTAACATGCGGGGGCATCCGGAATCATACTATATGCCTTAACCCTCTCCGACATATGACGCGATTTTGAGCCGATTAGGGATACTTTAACCCTTGTCTAGCGGGGTGTTTTGGGCTCATTGGGCATATTCAGGCCCTCCTGCATGATAAATCAAGCATCTGCATGAAAAATAAATTATTTAGCATAAAACTAGACGCTAAAAGCTTCAAAATGAGACCAGAACAAGCTACGTAGCACTCGTGGTTCTCTTGCAGTGATGCCACGAACATGGGAGTTTAGCATATATCGGTATATTTTTCCCAGCTATGCTCACTACTGGCTACACTGCCGGCCTCTCGAGAACACAGGGAACATGAGTTAATGGGCGGCGGTAAGCCCTGGGAGTCGGCTGTCTGGCCCGCTGTGCTCCCGGCCATTTGCACTCGATTTTAACCCTTTAAAAGCCTTAATAATGCTCCTAACTTGCTGCAAATTGGTGCACGACTTAAATCGAGCGCCGCCACTAAGGGGTTAAAGCCTTTGTTACCATCAGGGGTATTTAGAAACCTTTAGTTTAGTTACTTCAACCTCTGCAGTTGTCTTTGAGTTAGCTGTGGGCAGAAAACTAATTTTGGAGAGGTAATTATAAGAGTGAGAGAACTCTATTTCTTATTGCTAATCTGGCAACCTCTGCGTCATATGAGTCTGAAGGGGTTAAATAACACAAACTAAATTCATTGCAAACCCGTACCAGTCGGGGAATATTGAATTTGTCTGTCTCAGGCCAGAAGAACGTTTGTTTTGTGTTATTTGTTGGCGGCGGAAGACGGGATTACGAGGGGAGGCTTCGCCGTTACCCTTCGAAACCCGAATTATTTTAGTAACATGCCGGAACATCCGGAATCATACTATATGCCTTAAATAACACAAACCGAATTCATTGTAAACCCGTACCAGTCGGTGAATACTGAATTTTAATATAGCTCAGGGTGTTTCCCGGCGGGGAAACCCCATGGAACACCCTGAGACACGTTGTTATGTAATTTTAAGTCTTACTTGAACCATAAAAAATCCTGCCGGAAGGGCCAACCCTTCAGTATATATATAGGGATGAACAACGTGTACATACATGGCATGGTTATACATCATAAACAATCAATAATCAATGATAACACTCCCTAACCATATATATATGCAACCTAATGAGGCCAACTAGATGGGAGCCCTTGGCGATGAGTTCATCAATGGCTCAAACCTGCGATCCAGCGTCGACCCTGCTACCTGTACAACACATGATGATACGGTTGCAGAGTAGTATGGCTCCGTGCCGGATCCCTCAACTAAGTGAAAAAATCCAATGGTACTAGCCCCGTAGCATACTTGTTGCACACCCTAAAGGGACCGAGCAACAGGCTCCAGTTCACCCTAAAAGAAGCCTCATGACTAATCAGTGAACTACTAGTGGGCTAGGATAATAAAACAACACACGAGGGGCGACTTGCCTTATCACAACAAGACCACCCCTTAACACGAATGCTTAGACCCAGAAAAAACAATCTCCAGGGCCTGTATTTAACACTTCAGCCTACACCTAGTCGATAATCTAACCTAACTTCAGCACTGTCATGGACAAATGAGCAAGGACTCACTAGGGTCAAGTAAGGTGACGAACGAGGTGCAGGCAGGAGCGTCGGGGACATACGTCTTTACTATGCGGGCCCGAGGAGTATAAGAGTGAACACTCGCTGTGAACAAGATGGCGAGCTGTACCCAAGAGCAGACGCATGGAAAGCGCAAAGCTAGGTCAAGTTTAATTTTAATTTGTATTCTTTATCTATTTTACTAGTTTTTCTAGTAGTGGTACCCACATCATAAGGACGAGTCCGTGAGTGGTTATTAAGAGCGTTTTGCTCACGATGTAAGGCAATCGTATTTTGAGTTCTCCCCGGGCGGGAAGTTTGAACAGCAAGCTAGAGTTCAAAGATTGGCCATTACCTACGTAAGGCGCATCATCAATGATGAAGGGGCCACTAATAAATATGCATTTTGTGTACAATTAAAGATAAACACAAATGCACGAAAAGTGGCTGGGATTGACTGTTACAACAAGAGCACCATAAACGGGTGCATAATACGGCCGTCAGCAAGACCTGTCACATGGCATACAATATATTATTGTAGCCTACTATTATCCCCTTACCTTACCTTTGGATACTTTTGGATGTGTTCGCCGCTCTTCTAGCAGCACCAAGGAGCGCGACGCCCCTCGTTATGGCTATCCCTGGTCTCTGGGTCTTCTGGATGACCTAGATGTGTGTGAATTTGTATTTTGTGTTTGTGTTCATTGTTTTTTGTTGTGTTGTCCCTATTCTGGCTCTGTCTTGAGTCAGCCCCCCCCCCCCCAAAAAAAAAAAGGAAAAGTGGGGGGATTGGGCCTGAGTATATAGATAGATAGATAGACTATTATCCCCATCTATCACCATCATGATTACTGTTATTAACCTTATCACTATCACCATCATTACTACTATCATCACATATACTGTAGTATCATCATTACTGTACTACTATCATTACTATCAATATTATCATAGGCATATGGACGAGATGGGTTGGGTGTGAAAGAGATCTGCCGTGTGTGGCCCAATCGGCTCTCTGCATATTCCTGTGTTCTTATGTTCTTATAATGACAATAAGCTATAGGGGATGAAGGGGTACAAAGCCCCACTCAACTTACTATTGTATCCTACAGCCAGTAATAAAACCATTTACCCAACAGCTGGCCGTGGGATACATAAACGTGCCAAACTTCAGGATTAGGTTAGGACGTTAGGTTAAGCATAAAATGTTCTATAGGCTACGCAAAATTTTAAACTTTCCTCGTTAGCCTAGAGATATTGCCTGTTGAAAATGGCTTTTTCTTAGTATTTTCTGGTAAGGCTGGCCTAGCTGTCAAAGAGCTTACCACACCCCCATCTCACTTCAAATATTTTACTGTATTATTATCAATAAATTATAATTCTGGAATCTGTAGGTTGCAAAATTATTATAGGCTAGACACATTAGGCTACCTCCTTTAAAGTGATGTGGGGGAAGACACGGTGAGGATGTAATATTCAAGCGTACTGCCTGCCTTGTTTACACTACTCGCACGCTTGGGATCATGTTCCTCTCTATTTTTACTGCCGTGTTATACAATAATAGGTGGGGGGGGGGCTTGCACCTCTTCACACCCCCATGACTTACACTATTATCATGATATATATTACCTGTAGGTGGCAAATAACATAACAAAACCAAAATAGACGGGAGCGTAACCACAAGTGCGCAACCTATATAAACATGATGACCGTAGCCTACGCCCGGATGCATCTTGGTAAGAGTTATGTTATCGGGCGCACCACTACTGACATACAACATAAATCATCTATAAATACTTAACCTAACTAACCTAGTATACTCATTACTACATGAATACTAGGTTAGGTTAGGTTAGGTTGTTTGGTTAGGTTAGGCTAATGGTTTAGAGAGGAGTTATGCTGTATGTCGGTAGTGGTACGCCCGATAACACAACTCTTACCTGCATCTTTTCCGAGGCCACTAAATAAAATCTCCAATACCTCTTAATCGGTTGAGAAATATAAAGTTTATTATAGAATATTTGGAATTATTCTATAATTGCACCTATACGAGCTAAACAAATTACAGTCAGGACGCCCAATACGCGATTCCACAATTCGCGAAAACCCTAATAAACGAGTGACCCCTCGAAAATAACCAAAAACATTAATTACGCGAGGTGGCACCACAATACACGAATCGAGAGCTAAGAAGGGGCCAAATCCGCTATTCCCCCTTGATACGCGAGCACGGTCTACGTTTTGTGAGGCCCAGGCAACGCAGTAGCCGTCTGCGCAGGCCTCGTGGTATGGGCATACGCCTGCCTTCCCTCCCGCTTACCCTCCCTCCCTCCCACAGTCCCGCTCATAGCCGCGCGGAACCAAACGTTTGTAGCGCCTGCCATTCGGTAACGTTTTTCGCCATGCCACGCAAATATAAGAAGATTACACACAAAATGAAGGTGGAAGTGTTGGATCGCAAGAAGAAAGGAGAAGGAAACTGTGCAATAGGCCGTGCTATGGGCTTGTCAGAGTCAACTGTTCGTACGATTTGGTCAGGGAGGGAGAAGCTGGAGAAAATCATGAAGTCCTACGGTGCGTCCATGTTTGACGATAGGTCCCGGAGCAACAACCCAGCCATGGTTGTCATGGAACGGTATCTGACTGCCTTTGTAACAAGAAAATATAGGGAGCAAGTCCCTATTGATGGGCGGTATATAAGGGACCAAGCAAAGGTGCTATTTGTTAGTAGTCTTGGCAAATCCAACGTCAAGGCTATTAACCTAATTGCAATGACGACTTGTCTATTTTGACTGCTATGTCGTCATTCCAACCGCGGTTAAAAAGAAAACGTCTAGAGTCTACTCCTTATCTTGCTCTAGGAGACGTTGTACATTAACCAAAACTACCACCGAAGGTGAAAAAAGCATAGAAGAGAAGAAAAAGGGGTTTACCTTAGTTACCGCTTAAGGCCCATCCCGTGTTCCGTCATGTGCAGATCCCTGTAGAACGTGCGCATGAGCGACCCTCTCTTGTCATCATTTTTTCACGCGCTCCATTGAATGCAGTCGCTTTTGTTGTGCTCCTTTAATTCACCCTGTTTAGGTTCGTTTCGGCTTATCTGGCCTTCTTTTTTGTTAGACAGATGTTACGTGATCTAGGGCACACGTAAATGGGCTCCTCAGTGTGTTTAATGGAGACGCGTGTGGAAATAGCTACCGAAGGTACGGGGGCGCCTGGCGTTCCTCGTGTGTGTTTTTCATTCCTTTCTCTTTTCATATTCTTTTTTCCTGTTAGTCTGGGCATAGTTTAGCTTTTAGCTTATTTTAGCCTAGCTTGTTTCTCATTCAGGAATTGCTATGCCCCTATGAGTTTTCATATTTTCATAGCCTAGGTGTACAGTTGGTTCACAATCTGAGATTTCGTGGTGGCGGTGCTGTTTGTCGGGTTTGTGTCGGCCGCATTATTAGCGTTATTCCCGAGTCCCCCCTTTCGAGCCTTCACTGTGTCTCAAGGGCCTGGGCGCTTGGTGGTTCGTGATATCCAGGGGTACCCCACGGGGGCCCCTCCCTCACACCACAGGGTTTTTCGCCCCTGACACATTCTCTCCTCACGGCTAGGCCACCCTTTTTCTCGCCAGTTTCATTTACTGGTTTTTGTGTTCCCTTACTGTTTTCACCTCCATCCTTTCATACCCTTTTGCCCAATCCTGGGGTACCCTACGGGGGCCCCTGTTTGTGCCAAACCACCCTTCCTGCCACTTCTCCTCATGGGCTTTGCTCTATCTCTGTGGGTTGGGTGGTTCCTAGGGGATGTGCCTCCTCTCCCCTGGTGTGTCTTCCTTGCCTCTCCCTTGACCGGTTGAGTCAGGATATTATCAAGGAGGACACTGCTCAGCTTGATGGCCATCGTCGCTTGGAGTTCATAAGGAGATGACGCTTTTTTCTGGGCCTCTTTTGGTATTCCCTAGACGCTCCTCTCGCTTTTTCGGCGCCGGACCATCTCGGCCGGTCCCGCAAATTTGCGGGGTGCTCGATTCGGTCCTCTGGGACATTTCGGTTCCCCGCAAATTTGCGGAGATCGTTGGGGGGTCCCGCGAAATTGCAGGAGGGTGGTGTCGGTACGGTTATGCCTCCATTAGCCCGCAAATTTGCGGTAATAGTTGGCTTTCACTATTGACTTTTGTTATGTCATCTTGTTGCCTGATACTATATTGGTGTATGCACTTTACTGGTGTTATAGGCCCTGCATGTAAGATGTTGAGTGGTGGTTAACACTTTCTCCATCTTTGCAGGTTCTGCTAGTGCTCTTCCGCCTCGGCCGCCCTCCTCACCTACCTCTGTGCTCCCAGTTTAGGGTGAGTACGGTTACCTGTTTGCATGTGTGTTCCTGTTTCCCCATGCTCCTTCCCTGGTTCTTCTTGGACATTCTCTCCACTTACTCCTTCGACGTGCTGATTATGGTGTGTGTTCTTCTAGTGCAGGTAGGCTGCCTTGCTTTCGCCTTGGTTGTCGCTCCCCGTGCTTGGAGAGCCACAAGTCCTGCTTGCGCCACTCGCTCTGTGTGTCCTCTACGGCCTACCTCCCTGCTCTGTGTGGCACGTGTCTGGCCCTGGTGGTTGTGCTGCTCCATGGCCCTGGTTCCTCGGCGGCGGCTGTGGCCTCCTGCTTCCCTTCCGTCGGTGTGGACGATGGTCTCCCGCCACATTAGGACTGTGGGCCACCGTTCCCCGGCCTTTGTTGCCGACCGGATCCGCGTCGCCCTGGGTATCCCTGACCCGACTGACGGCCATTTACCTGGCCCTCTCCCTGCTCGGGCCCTCTCCCCTGGGTCCCGCAGCCGGTCGTCCCATCGTCGGGGGGTTCCCCGGCTCCGTCCACGCTCTCGCTCGCCTCGTCGTCCTCCTGATCGCCTTGACGACGCCCATCGCCCTCGTCATGGTTCTCGCCCTGAGGCCGGGGTTAGCGGCTCTGCCCCTGTGCGCCCTCCCCTGGCCTCTACGGATGGGGGCTCTACTCCCTTCCGCCCGCTTCCCCAGCCCAGACGACTTCCTCTTACGTTGTCCTCTCCGCGCGCGGTTGTTCATGCTGTAGCTGGCCCTCTGCTCCCTCCTCCTACACTGTCCAGGAGGGTCCGCCTGGATGTCGTTGCTTCTCCTACTTCACCTGCTTCAGTGCCTATTCCTTCACGGTCTCGTCCCACGGTGGTGGTCCCTCCCTCCTCCGCCTCGGTGTTGTTATCTCAGCCCCGGGGATCCTTGCTCTGTTTCCCCCCGCGGCTCCTGGCCTCCTTTCACCCGGCCAGCCTTCCCACTCCCGTCGTCCTGCTCCTCCTCATTCTTCTCTTCCTGACCTTCACTTACCGTCTCGCCAGGGGGGTACCCCTCCTCTTGCCTCGGTGGGGTTTCGCGAGGTTTCGGGGTCCCCTTTCTCAGGAGCTGGTGTCGCTGGAAGAGGGGAATGGTGCTGTTTCCCCCTCGGCCGTTCGTGATCGGGGACGAGTCCCTCAACGGCGACACAACCGTCGTCGCTCGCCTTCCTTGGGCCGCGACGCTGCTGGTTCGTGTCGTGGGTCTCGCTCTCGCTCACGCTCGCCCCTGCGGGCCGACCAATCTGGGGGGGGGGGGGGTGGGTAGCCTCTCTCGGATCAATTGTCGGCTATGCAGGGCTGGGTTGTGTCACGCTTCGACGGGCGCTTGGAGTCGATGGAAGACTCCCTCTTCTCGCCCTTCTTGGCGGTGCCTCACCCTCAGCACCTCACCCTACCTACCCCTGCTACGGTCCCCCTCCCTTCTGCAGGCCTACGCTCTGGTCAGACTTCAGCCGCCCTGACATCCTTCCGGCTGTTCAGTCCCTGGCTGTGTTGACGGGTCTGTCCTCCTATGGGACAGGTTTGTGCGATGCCGGTACGCCTGGCTTAGCCATCATGCTCGGTCACCCTCTCCCATTGGAGGCCTGGTTTGCTGAGGCCTTCGACTTCACACACCGATCCGTCGACGGCTCTCCTTCCGTCCCTCCCCCGGAGTCGTCCCTGATTTTGCCTCCTCTTGTGTCTGTCGGCGGGTTGGACGGCGCGTTCTGGTCCTGGATGAGCGCGCCCGTTCTTGAACTTTGTTCTATTGCTACCCCGTTCTTCTCTCCCCCGGATCAGCCCTCTGTCGCCAAGGTTTTTCCCTTGCGACAGAGGGTGACGGACTTATTGTCTTGTCTTTAGGTTCCCTCCAGACGTCTGTTCACCACCTGCGGCTTTTCGAGGCGTCTGCGCCAGGCGATCTTCGCGAGGGTTTGGACCGCGTTCAGCGGGTCCACCTTCGGCTCGCGGTGTCTTTGGTTCCCGAGCTGAAGGCGGTTTTGTGCGCGGCAACTCGGCCCCGCACGACGGTACGGTCTTCGTTCTGCCGGCCGGCCCCCTTGGTTCTTCGTCAGGGTTTATTGTACTCTGCGCTATATACGTCGGGTTTTTTTACGCAGGATGCTTGGGAATGCTACGCTTCTCTGTCGGCGGCCCCTGCTTCCGCCACCCGACGCCGCGCTGTGTCGTTACGGACCCTGCTTCCGTCACGCACCGACGCGCTGTGCCGCGCGCGGGGTCTTCTCAGTCCCGTCCTTCTGCCGGTCCTCTTCGGGGTGCTGCTGCAAGTGCTGCCGCCTTGCACGGCCGCAGGACTGGGACGTTGCTGGCCGGTGCATTGGTTCCGCCTCGCACTTCTGTTCTTGCCCCTTTCATCCCCTCTGTGTCGGGGCTGGCCGGCCTTCCACTTCCGGCCGCCCTTCGGAGGGGTCAGCCCCGCGCCGGCCTGGGGTTGGGGTGGCCCGCCCTTTTCGACGAGGTTGGGGGGGGCGGGGGTAGAGGAGGTCAACGTGGCGCTCATGCCCGCACGGCCCGTACCGGGGGTACCTCCACGTCAACACAATGTGTAGTTCTCTGGGTCGGCCTCCTTGTTCTCCTTCTCGCCTGGGCGTACCGGGTCGCTCCCCTCCTCTCGGGTGCTCCCTCGGGTTGTTTTCGCCCTTGCGCCCCTCGGTAGCCGCGAGGGACGTTGGGGGCGGCGGGTTGCGCGGAGGGGTCTCACCTGGAGGTGGTCGTCCAGACCCCCACTCCGCTCTTGTCACCGACAACGGCCCATCTCTTCAGAGGTGGCCCACGTGTTCACTTCCATGCCCGAGCTGGGTAGCGTCGAGGGAGTTGACCGCCAGTCACCCGGTTTTCCTCTCCCGTGTCTTTCTGGTTCCGTCGCCGACCTGCGACGCGATGCGACCGGTGGTGGATCTGTCGGCCCTCAACGGGCACATCGTGCACACACGGTTTCGGATGCTGCCGGTACCCCTGGTACGCCTGGCCCTGTGCCCTCTGTCGTGGGTAGTGTCGCTGGCCCTCCGGGATGTGTCTTGGCTCGTTCCTCTCCATCCTCGCTTCCGGCGATTCTTGGCCGTTCGGACTTCCGATCGTGTGTTCCTGTTCGACGGCCTTCCCTTCGGCCTCCACATCGCGCCGCAGATCTTCTCCGCACTGGTGGGGCAGGCTCTGGGTCCTTGGTTGGTAGTTTCCGACGCCCTAGGCCTGTGCATTGGCGACACCCTCACAGTCGTTCGCAACATCGCACGGTTAGGGTTCCCCTTCGATGTTCCCAAGTCACGCTTGACCCCGTCGCGTGTCGTGCCATGGGTCGGTCTCGCATGGGTTTTGTCCGGCGCTACGGTGACCCGGGGTCTGCCGGCCGCGGTGCACCTTCGGTGGACGGTCCTCGCCGTGTTGCACTCGGTCTCCTTCCCGGGGTGGCTCTGGGACTCGTTCGTGGGTTCGCTGCATTGGGCCGCTCTGCCCCTTCCCTTAGGGAGCCTCTGGCTCCGCCGCCTCCTCCTCATGGGCACCGCGGTGTTTCCGTTGCCCCTATGGATCGGCTCCTGCCGCTCCCGCCTACCGTTCGCCGACGCTTCGGTCGCTGGGTTGCTCGGGGCTCGCTCTCTGCGGCTGTGCCCTGGACCACCCCCCCCCGCCGACGGTCTGGGTAACCACAGATACGTCGAGCGAGGTTGGGTGAGGTTCCCAATCGGACCTGGGACGTCCACTTCCCGGCAGATGGGTGGGTCTCCCTCCTCTTACCCGTCTATGCCCTCGGATTGTTGGTTCCTTTGTTCTTCCTGCGGGACCACGCGCTGGCCCTTCGGGGTAAGTCGGTGGCCTTCGGGTTGGACACTCAGACAAGCTGTCCCCTGTTTCCTTATGCGGGGGTCCTCCAGGTCGTTGACTCTATTAGGGGTCTCGGTGGAGTTGTTCTTCCTCGCGGACCGACACCCCTTCTCCTTGCATGCTTCCTCCCTGCCCGGGCCTGCCACCCTTTGGGCGGCCGCCCTGTCGAGAGGGCAGGGCGTTCTTGTAGAATGGGCGATGAAACGGACTGTGTTCGCCGACCTCGCGGCTTCCTGAGGTGTTCCGGAGGTCGCCTTGTTCGCTTCGGGGGTGCCGCGCCAGTTGCCTCTGGACCTCTCCCTCCGGCCTCGCGCTCCGGGGGGGGTCCGGACGCTTTCATGGTCGCCTGGTACAGGTGGCGGTCGATATCCATCTTTCCGCCACCAGACGCGCTGTTGATGTGCCCAGTCCTCGCGAAGCTGCGGCTGTACCACTGCTGCGTCTGGCGCCTCGCGCCTCTGTGGCCGGCACGGACTTGGTCCGCCCGGTTGCCGCGGTGGTGCCCGAGTCCGGTCCCTCTCCCTGTCTCCGGCTTCCACTTGGGCTAGGTTGGGGTCCTGCGGACCTCTTTGGCCTTCGCATCGTGCTTGTTCATGAGGCACGGTGGCTCCCGGTCCCCGGCCGGGCCCTGACTGACTTCCTGCAGCGTTCCTGGCCGTCTTCTCCTTGGGGGACTTACGGGTCCCGCTGGAGGTCTTTTACTAGGTGGCTACGGGCCACTCGCCTGCCAGTTGGCTCTCCTTCCCTCGTCCTACGCTCCTTGTTTCACCTCTTCCGTACACGTCGCTTTCCAGTCGACGCTATACGTACCCACTTGTCTGCCGTCCGGGGGGTTCTTTGGGTCCGTCGCTGGGCTGGTCGTTCCGCCTCAGGTGCTGGATTCCTTCCTGACGGCTGCCTTCCGGGATCGACCGCCTCCGCGCCAGGTCCCTCCGCTGTGGGATCTGGGGCGGGCTCTGGTCCTTCTGGCTTCCCCCACGTATACAAGGGCCGCTACGCCGGTTCCGTTGCTCGGGCGTCCACTCTTCCTTGTTGCTCTGGCCACTGGGGATCGGGTGTCTGCACTAGCGGCATTGTCACGGCCCCGGGACTGCGTGCAATTCTCCCCGTCCTTGCATGGCGTCTCGTTCGCCTCCTCCCCACCTTTTGTTACCACGCATGGGAGGGAGGCCCCCGTTTTCCAGCCTTTCGCCGTCCAGGCTTTCCGGCGTGGGCATCCTCGCCATGTGTTGTGCCCGGTGTCAGCCTTGCACTCCTCTGTTGCGTCTGTGGCGCCGCCTTCGGGTACTGCTGTGTGGGTGTCTCCTCGGACAGGTGGGAGGCTCTAGCAGGTGCAGCTGGGCCGCCACGTTTGTCGGACCGTTCGTGCCCGTCACCCTGTTTGTAGGGGTTCTGCGCGCGATGTCAGATCCTTTGCTGCCTCCTTCCGGTTCCTGCCACATCGATCCTTCCCTGCCTTCGCCTCAGCGGTTTTGTGGTCTTCTATCAATTCCTTCATCTCCTCCTACCTCTCCGTGTCCAGTGTTCGACCCCCTCGGCCGGTGATTGCTCTCGGGGGTCGTGTTTCCTGGTGCTCTGGCGAGGATCCCTGGTCTTCCCCCCTTGTCCCTCGTTCTTTTCCTTTGTTTTTTTGACAAAGGGGGGGGGGGGGGTGTATGGGTTTGCAACACTGGATTGCAAGTTTGGGATAATGTATTGTTCCAGTACATAAGTGTTTTTGCCACATTGAAAATTGTGTTTTGTTCTTGTGTTCAGTGTTGTTGTTGGTTTTTGAAGAAAAGGGATTTTGGGTACAGTACCTTTTTGGTTTCAGACAAGTCTATGTTTTTGCATTACTATGAATGACGGGCATGTGTTAAAACTGTTCTTTTTAGCTACTCCTCAGTTTTTCACTCTTTTATTAAACTCTCTTGTTTAAATTGTGTCTCTGTCATTCGTAATTTTGTTTTATGCATTGGTTTTTTTGGTAGGTTGGGCTTGGATGTCCTCCTCCTATTTGTTATGCAGCCTTGACGTTGGATTTGCCAAGACTACTAACAAATTGGGAGGTTTGACGTACCTCCCAACCTACCAAATAGGAAAACCTACTATTTGGTAGTAGTCTTGGAAAATCCAACGTACATAATACCCTCCCTCACGCCGGACCCCTGCCCATCCGCGTTCTTCTGCTGACGTGAGATGTGATGACAAGAGAGGGTCGCTCATGCGCACGTTCGACAGGGATCTGCACATGACGGAACACGGGATGGGCCTTAAGCGGTAACTAAGGTAAACCCCTTTTTCTTCTCTTCTATGCTTTTTTCACCTTCGGTGGTAGTTTTGGTTAATGTACAACGTCTCCTAGAGCAAGATAAGGAGTAGACTCTAGACGTTTTCTTTTTAACCGCGGTTGGAATGACGACATAGCAGTCAAAATAGACAAGTCGTCATTGCAATTAGGTTAATAGCCTTGACGTTGGATTTTCCAAGACTACTACCAAATAGTAGGTTTTCCTATTTGGTAGGTTGGGAGGTACGTCAAACCTCCCATTATGCCACTGCTGTAAAGAAGACAAAAACAGGTGGAAATATAAACTTCAAAGCCTCGAAAGGCTGGCTAAACCGTTTCCTTAAACGTAAAGAACTGAAAAATAGGAAAGTTTCAGGTGAGAGAGGATCCGCAGATCTGGCTGCAGCCAATGAATTTCCAGCAATTTTGAAAACAATACTCGAAGAAGGAAACTATACACGGGACCAGGTGTACAACGTTGACGAGAGTGGCTTGCAGTATAAGTCCATGCCTAAGTCAACCTACCTATCAAAACATTTAAAGCAAGCCAGAGGGAGAAAAATTGACAAGTCCAGATTTACTGTAATGTTTACAATGAATCTTTCCGGCAGTCACAAGATGCGACCAGTAATTGTTCATACCGCTGCCCGCCCTACATGCTATAAAAACCTACGAGACATGGATGATACAGGCACTTATTGGTATAAAACTGCCAATGGTTGGATGACTAGTGCCATTATGGGAGAGTGGCTACAAAATCATTTTGTGCCTGACGCTCGTATGAAATGCCGGGAATTAGGCCAACCATTCAAAGCACTTTTGTTGATGGACAACGCTCCCTGTCACCCAGAATATCTCAAATTCCTGGATCCGAATGTGCAAATAGTTTTTATGCCACCCAAGACCACCTCCATCATCCAACCATTGGACCAAGAAGTAATTTCGAATGTAAAATTCTTCTATCAAACCCGCCTCTACAACTATCTGCGTGAAAAGACAGAGACAACTGATGAACTTGATGCCATGGAGTTGGAATTAACATCTGAGGAAGAACCAGACCAACCACAACATGAACCAGCACAACCAGAACCACACCAACCAGAACCAGACAGACCACAACATGAACCAGCACAACCAGAACCACGACGACCAGAACCAGACCAGCACAACCAGACCAACCAGAATCAGGACGACCAGAACCAGACCAACCACAACATGAACCAGCACAACCAGAACGACCAGAACCAGGACGACCAGAACCAGACCAACCACAACATGAACCAGCACAACCAGAACCACTAGAACAAGATCAAATGACTGTAACACGTTTTTGGAAGGCTTTCACTATTAAGCACGCCATTGACTTCCTACTTCTTTCATGGGCTGACATCAATGATGCAACAATAAATCATGCCTGGCGTGAGCTGACGCCTCACCTCTGCGTTGCCAAGGACGATGACCCAAGGATACAGACGGTCCCCCAAGCTGAGGCTGCAACAGTTGAGGCAGCACGCGCTGTGGCAGGTTTCAACGAGGTTTCTCTGGAAGATATTCGTGAGGTGCAGGAAGCTGGCAATCAACAGTCTGCAGATGACACAGTGGAACAAATAAATTTAGAAGACGTAGCCCATGAGATGAGAAACCAGCAGCCACAACCTGAACCTGCTTTGCCTGAACTGTCAGTCGGATCTTGGCTGCCGTGGACTGCCTTAAACACAGCTTTATGGCCGAGGAGACCTGCCCACTCAGGACACAAGAAGTCATCCTCAACGTAGACAGGGCATTTAGGTTCTACGCTGATCGCTACAACCAGGAAGTTAACCAGCGAACCCAGACGTTGATGACCAGATTCTTACGCCCCCAACAACAACAGCAACAGGAACAACGGGATGCCGAACCCCAGCCTTCAACCTCCAATGATACCGACGTGCCTGACGATGAGTTTGACGGGTTCATGAGAGAGGCAGAGATAGAAAGGAGACGCTTGGCACTTCAGAGAGTGAGGGAGGCCCGGGAAGAGTCATCGGAGAGCGAGGATGATCCCGGGAATGGGAACGGGGCCGGGGCAGTGTAGCTGAACTCGCCCCGCCTCGGAAGGGGTTTGCCTCGGAGCCCCCACTCTTCAAGGCTACCTAGCCTATCTACTACTAATTTTAAGGTAAGGTTTCATATTTTTATTCATTGTTGTTCTTATATATAAGATATAGACTGTACTGTAGAGCCAAAAATGTCGAAAATAGGGCCAAAAATTTCGAAAATTGAGAGATGTCGCCCATATCTAATTATTCCTATTTAAAGTTAGTTCCATAATACGCGAATTCCCAATACGCGATGCCTCCTGTCACCCCTATTCTCGCGTATTGGGGGTCCTGACTGTATTATTGTATTTAACAGGAAGGTACGACGAGGTAAGTGGTGTGGTATAGCCTAGGTGGCAATATGCGGAAATGGATTATAAGGGCATTCCGCCCCCTCTGACCTCCTTACAAAAATCTACGGTTACTCACTCCACCTCAACTGGATTTCTACCGTTTTACCCAACCAGCGGGGGCGTGGGGACGGCAGCCCCCACCCATAATACTAGGATAGGTTAGGTAAGGTTGTTAGGTTAGGCTAATGTCTCTCTGAAACATTGTAAAATCCGTGTCACATCTAGATTGATAGACTTTGGTCAGAGGGGGCGGAATGGTCTTATAATCCATATCCGCATATTGGCACGGTAATTCTGCATAACTACAACTCCTGTTATTTTAGGTTTCATTTACTTGATTTAGCCTATATGTACAGTATTTTAATGCTTTGTAAGTGTGTATTTTATTGTTAGAAAGTGCGGAAAGCACTTTTATTAGCATTTGCATTGTTAATTGTAATTCAGATACCCCAACAATCTAGGAGTTTACTCGATTTAGTCAACTTTGAAAAGACATTGGCCTAACCTAACAACCTTACCTAACCTATCCTAGTATTATGAGTGGGGGCGATAAATCTACAGTTATACTACCCCTATTTTGTCGCTATTCTGTTGGTACTAATGGGTTAATATTATTAGTAGCAAACTTAGTATGGTTTGATGATGCGCGGAAATGTATATTTGACTTGAAATAGATAGCCTACATTGAAGTATTACAAACCTTCGCGAATCCATAAACAGGGAACGTGAGCTGGGTTTAGACCGTCGCGCACCCATAAACAGGGAACGTGAGCTGGGTTTAGACCGGTCGCGAGACAGGTTAGTTTTCGGTTAGGTTAGGTTAGGCTAATGTTAAAAATACTAAAATGCGACGGTCCTCGGTATAAACCCACTGAACCCCAGCTAGTTAACCCGTAAACGGCTGCAAAGCTCTTAAGAGGTTTTACTGGGCGATGGCGGCAAAGCTCTTAAGAGGGAGGCCTAAAAAACACATTTAAACAGCCCCAGTAGCACTAAACAATTTTTTTTTTTTTCCCCTATACCTCATATCACGGTATATTCCTGTGAAACGGCATGCATTATATCTCAAGAACTGGGCAGTGTTATAGCATATTTGTTGTTTGTACATATATATATGTATTATGTATGTTGCTTCGTAGTATACTATAAATGGAAAATATACTTGGTAAATGAATAATTAGAAGGCATCTGTGGACTCACTTTTACAATTTCCCAGCTCAGCTGGTGGGCGACGAGTGGAGGTGAGTCGAGTTGTATACCGATATTCTATTGGTCAATAAACTGGGTGTGACGTTACGAGCGATGATGGCATATGAATGGTTGTTGTGGGAGTACGTCACTGTCTAGACGGTGATGTCACAAATTCTCGCGACATTTTAACGGGTGTAGAAATGCACGTCAGTCCATATAATGAGCCTCTTTTGTTTCTCAATCCCTCTACGACATCACTTTGATTCATTTATTATCCTTGGTGTTTATAATCTCTCGGATTCGGGCCAGTTGGCCATATTTGAAATGGTGGAACTGTTGTTCAATGAATAGTGAAGTGTTTTTGCTTTATGGAAACACCTACATCTTCTATTTAACGGGATTACCAACGGAGCTTCCAGCGGCATTGTGTTAATTTGGCTGCAGACCATTATTGTCCAGTACACCAAGGGTAAGGGTTTTATACCGTCGTTATTTGGGTCCAAGCCTAGGCTACGATTACCCCAGAATCTTTAATGAATATCCTCAATACAGACTTATTTCCTTTACTTACCTCGTCAATAATAACCCATATAGGTGGAGAGGCCCTGAATTATATCAAAGAAAAAGTGATGTTGAAACATTATCTGCAATTTAGCCATGTTGATTAACTCTTAGCCCACTTAACCCCTTCAGACTCATATGACGCAGAGCTTGGCAGATTAGCAATAAGAAATAGAGTTCTCTCACTCTTATAATTACCTCTTTTGGTGACCGTCAATCTTTTATTAATTAAATACCAAACCAGCGGGGGTGTGGGGGCGGCAGCCCCCACCTAATATACTAGGTTAGGTTAGGTAAGATTGTTAGGTTACGCTAATATTACCTCTTATTTTCGTCTTTTACCCCTCAATTTCCCTGTACTTCATAGCCTTCCCCACTATCGGGGGCCGTATCTTAAGATTGTTGGATAATGGGGAAAACTTTTTTTCCGGAATCTTTAATGTAGGCCTATATCCTCAATACAGACTTATTTCCTTCACTTACCTCGTCAATAATAACCCATATAGGTGCAGAGGCCCTGAATTATATCAAAGAAAAAGTGATGTTGAAACATTATCTGCAATTTAGCCATGTTCATTAACTCTTAGCCTTTGGTGATGGGCTGGTCTATCAGAGTGAGAACTGAGCGATCTCTGCCATACCCATAGCTTACTCTGACTGTTCCTTTTACTCATATATTTTCTAGATCTCAAGTGACGGCGTCTCTTCCGTGGATTGACCTCCCAATCTACCAAGATTGGAAGCCAAAGCGTCACATTTTTCCTTTGCCCCTCAACTTTCTATTCATAATTGCTGAGGGGCACAGGGCCCTGGGTGGGGCTTTGGTTTCCCGGGCGTTGCCGCACCCTCCTCAGCTCCCCGCCATGGAGTGGCTTCGGTCACCCAGGCTTTATTGTGGTCGGCAGGGAGGGTTCTGTTGGGGCGCTCGGTTATGGCCTTGGCCTTGCTCAGGGCCTTGGGGCTGTTTGGCCAGGCAGCTTGGGGAACAACACTAACAACAACTCTTAGCCCACTTAACCCCTTCAGACTCAAATGACGCAGAGGTTGGCAGATTAGCAATAAGAAATAGAGTTCTCTCACTCTTATAATTAACTCTTTTGCCGACCGTCAATCTTTTATGAATTAGGCTAAATACCAAACTAGCGGGGGGGGGGTGGGGGCGGCAGCCCCCACCTAATACACTAGGTTAGGTTAGGTAAGGTTGTTAGGTTACGCTAATATTACCCCTTATTTTCGTCTTTTACCCCTCAATTTCCCTGTACTTCATAGCCCTCCCCACTATCGGGGGCCGTATCTTAAGATTGTTGGATAATGGGGACAACTTTTTTTCCGGAATCTTTAATGTAGGCCTATATTTATTAGTGGCCCCTCCATCATTGACGAACATGCCTATTACATAAGGCATCCTCTTCAAACACTAATCCGCCGTAGTTTGAATCTACCGCGCAGAGCATTTAAAAACTGAGGAGCCTTCATCATGAGCGCACGCGACCTCACTCATGGCTTCAGTCATTATGAATTGGGTTCTCACTACGAAAAAACTTCGTAAAAAATAAAAACAAAAAGAAAATAAGAATAACTATCTAATAAGCTTTCCATCATATCGTGGATGTACTTGTGTGGATCTCTGACCAGACGCTGATTCAGGCGTCATTCTTCCTTCTCTGCTCTGCGCTCAGCCTGCCCGGACGTGTCTCCCCACGCTCCGCTGGTTCCGCATTTGTTGCGTCCCTAGTGAGTTTTTTCTCATTTGTTTACTCCGGGATGTATCGAGTAAGGTTAGGATATGCGTAGCAGGAGTGTCCTGGGCTGGTTGCCCGCAGTGCAGTGTATTTTGGGTCGTGTGTTTGGGGCATCTATTTCGGATGTACCCTCGTGGTCCTGTTGTGGACTTGTGATCGTTTCACAGTTAAGTTAGCTTGTGATGCAGGCGGCTTTCATTACGCGTTAATTATTGCTGCCTTTTATCTTTCTGATGAGGTAAGCTTTGCTTACTGACGTTCCCAGCGTATTTTTCTTCACTTAGTGAAGTTTTTTCTGGGTCCCGAGTCAGTCTTCCCTTTGCCGGAGGTATTTGCTACAGTGGTGTGTTGGCGGTGGTTCCTGTTGTTATATTTCCAGTGTTTTGTGTATATTTCAACTTTTATGATGCCGTCTACTTAGGCCTAGCCAGCCGCTCGTAGCTTTGCCACATGTACAAGTGTTATTGTTTATTTTTATAAATATGCCCTACTGTGTCATGTGTATCCGGGTTTTAGTTGTGTATTGGCTAATTCCTCGGACTATGTTTGTTTCCTGGTTTAGTTGTGTATTGGCTAATTCCACGGATTATTGTGTGGACTTAGGCTAGTCGTGCGTGGCTTTCCTTCGTGTCCGTTGTTCGTTCAGATGGTGTCTGAACGGGGTGGGTTTCCTTCCGGCGGGTTTTTTCTCGGTTTCACCATGAAAAAAACCCGGCCGAGAGCCGTGTTGGGCCACACGTGGTTTCAACACAGGCTTGTGTCCCCGGCGATGAGGTGTCTGTGGCTCTCCAGGACTGCGTCTCCTGTGTTGGTGCCTGTTTTCAGGCTCCCTTTGATTCCCGGCGGAATGGCTGTACCCATCAAAAACATTGTTCATGCGAACATATGTTATGAAGTTTTTCTACCCGGTTTTACAAACCACAAGAAAAAACCTAGCTGTTGTGAAGGGCTTTCCTCCCCGGCGATCTTTTACAAAGAAGTGGGGACAGGAACTTATGGGGTTAACGTTTTGACATCTCACCCGGCGGGTGTACCTTGGTAGGGTGGGATGAACAACTAAGTCATTCAGTTAGTTAACCGATCCATTTTAAGTGATACGTTATGTATCGCCGCCTTTACACTTACGGCGATTGAAGGTTTAATTGGGGGTTAACATCGTTTTTACACCCGGCGGGTGCTCCTAAGTGGAGGTAATAAGGAATTTACAATTCAATTTCGATTTAACCACTTATTTTAGGGATACGTTTAGGTATCGCCGCCTTCTTACTTACGGCGATCTTTTTGTGACAATTCGTTAGAAATCAGATCTCGTATCAGCCTGCCCTATGTTATTCTACTAAAATATTTCAAGGGCCGGCGTCTTTATGGGGGGTTGTTTTTGTTCCAAAATTGAATCTTGAGACAGTCACCACCAGAAAGACTATAAATGCCATGCTGGACCGTTATATTATTGTCAGAGGGTATTCTTCACTTTCTTAAAAAAATATGTTTAGATATTCTGAGCCCCGCCGCGTAGCGAGCTGTGATCGTTGTGTCATTACATCTCGTTACCCGGTGGGTTATTAACACTTGTGTGCGAACATGTTGGGTTAACCTTATGAGCATTAATTCCTGGAAATGTTCTTTTTTTCCAGAGCTGGGCTCCGGCGGACCAATACAGACCCGGCGGTAGTTTTCCCCACCAGTCTCTGTCATGGCGACCTTGGCCCCAGTCTTTGCTTTATGCACTACCCCTACCTGTGCCGGTATCCCTATTTTTGCGCATACTCTTTGCATAAGGTGTGTTAAATGTCTAGACCGTTCAAGGGGTCTGTGGGTCATGCGTAATTGTTCTTTTTGCTCCCAATTAGCTGTAAAGGTCCTATGCGACAATGATAAGACCGCGGCGGTCGCGTTAAGAGAAGTGAGGCAACAGATGTCAGCATACACTACGATTGTTGCTCATAAGTCACTTCAATGTGACAACGTCCCTCTTTGGGATCGATTGCTCTTTGAACACCCTCCCCCTAAACGTTCCTCTCGAGTCACTTGTCATAAGCCGGCGGAGACTGGTCAGGGTTCTGTGTCTTCTGCTGCTACTCCGAAACGTCCAAGAGAGCCTACACCCCCGGCATCCGCCTCCTCGTCTAGGGCGAGATCTCGGTCTAGGTCACCTCTCAGACGCCAGTCATCTAGTCTTGCCTCTTCACCATCGAGTAAGAAGAGTAGGACGGAAAGTTCCACCAGTGGTCACGGCGATGAATCCTCCAAATCAAAGAGTACTTCACGGTCACACCGTAGCCATAAATCTTCCAAAAAGGATTCCCATAAACGAAAGACCTCCCTACATTCACCAGCTTCTAGTGCCTCTCATCGTACCTCTACCCCAGACAGAGTTTGTGTTAGGTCTCAAGGGTCCAGTGCGGTGCCTGTCCCTAAAGAGGATTTACCCATTAATATTTTAACCCTGGAAATGGAGAGTTCAGGGGGATCAGTGATTGAGAATGTTTCAGACTCCCAAGAGAGTGTAGGCCAGGGCCTCGGTGTTTGGCGATTTGCTCAGCCAGGGTCTGACCACCCACTTCCGACTCAAACGAGTCACACAGTAGCTGACGTCCACAGGGACGCGGCGATCCCATCCTCTATTCCTGACTTATCTTGGCAGCAAGGTACCCCAGCTTCGGCGGGGTCTTCTCAGGAGGATCAGGAGGAGAAAGACGAGGTTTCAATAATTTCGGAGATGGAAGGGCAAGAGTCAGGTTCAGGCTTAGACGCCGCGCAGGATATTAATGATTCACCAGTAAGTTCATCATCAACTCAATTTGTCACTGCGCAGGAAGTTGAAGGGCTACTTAGTCATGCTTTATCTAAATTTTTTGGCCAACAACAGGAAACTCCCACAGTGGACTTGGGGGCTCCCACGACAAGTTCTACGGTACGGCCTCTGATGACTTCTATTGCTTTATCTAAGATCCCTAACCCCCCCACTCTGTCACCATCAGTGGTTACTAGGCCTGCTATGGCGGCATTGACCACTTCGAATGTAAGGGTTATAACGGATGTCAATCCACCCCCTCTAGACAAGGCGCCTCTCAGAAAGGTAGCTATGCCCTTGCTTTATGGACCAGACGAGTCATGGGTCCTTTTGACCCCCACTAAACCAGAGCTCGCCCAACCTACCTTGTCAGGGGAACTCCCAGTACCGCGTGAGTGGGTCATCCAGGGCAATAAATCAAAGAAATTAAGGGCCTTGGATATTTTGGGAAATGTACTAGATGTTAACATCAAGGCTATACCTAGTTATTATCACCAAGACTATTTTGTGTATGCTACTAAGCCAGCTTTACCCCCTGCCTCAACTTCAAAATTGTTTTCAGACTGGTCTAAGCTGGATGGGTTTAATGACATTAAGACTCTGTCAGCTCTCACTCCTGAACTTGATTTGCAAACCGTCACAGACGAAGCAGCTAATCCAGTCTTGAAGGTGGGGCAGTTGGGTCCAGGACCTTGGGTAGATTGGGAGATAGAGGCTCAAAACTTTGCAACCACATTTACTTCCAAATCTTCCCACCAGATCCCCCAAGATTCTCATTCGTGGTTCTCCATGCCGGTATATTCTGCCGGCGGAGTCCCGTCAGCTTTGTTTTCTTTCCTAGCTGCCCCTAAGATTAATCTTTGTGAGCTAAAAGACCCTTTCACTACCCCTACCCCAACTCACCTAGACCGAGAATTTAGGCTAAGGGGGAAAGCTTTTCGCCTGTTTTCTCAGTACATAGTGTCTCAACAGGTAGCTAAGTCTTTACTTCGGTCCACTCAGGCAATCGCAGACGCGGATGCCAGAAGATCGGTTGAATTATCCCGGCGACTGCTACTCCAGTCGTCAATCCAATCTTTAGGTGACATACGCACCGCCTTACTTGAGGCGGTACGAGCAAGACAAGATCTCAGAATGTCTTTAGTTCGCAAACTGCCTGATCGCATTGCGAATCAGGTGGTCATGTCACCAGTGCTTACTCCCTCGTTAATGTCCCCTGAAGTGTGGCGAACGGTATTCAATATGGCACAGGCCTTTAAACACAGTCCCACCCCTTCTAAGAAACCTGCCTTTAACTTCCCCAAACCCAGGCCAACCGCTAAAGCTCAGCCAGGGGGATCTAAGCCCTTTCTTCTGCCTAAGTCCTCCCACTCCCCCCAAGGTCAGTACAGGCATAGACAGAGTAAGTTTTCAGGTCAGAGAGGACGCGGCCATAATAAGCCAGGTCAGGGCCAGTCTTCGGCCAACACCAGCCAGCCGGCGAAGCGTCCAGCACCACCAACCCCACCACCAAAAAACTAAAGTCTCTCTCACTCCCGGTGCCAACCTTAAGGCCGGAGGACCCGAGGGTAGTACAGCCGGCGAACCCTTGTCTGCTAACTGGGTCGTTCCGAATGTGTCACCAAGCATGGCCTTTAAACACTTGGGCACGGATGGTGGCACGCAAAGGCATCACTTGGCAGTGGCTCCGGCGACCTCGCTTACGTCAGCCGACTACGGCGAATTTTGTTTCTTTAGAGGTGGAGTCACTGGTCCAGGAAATGATTGCCAAGAATGTCATCATCCCGGTCCCCCCAAATTACCCTGTATTCACGTCCAAACTATTTTTGGTTCCCAAAAGGGACAGTGTTCAGATGAGACCGGTCGTAGACCTGTCTTATCTGAACCTTCACATTCACAACGAGTCTTTCAGAATGTTAACAGTACACCAAATCAGGCTAACACTTCCGCCGGGAGGTTGGATGTGTTCACTAGACCTGACAGACGCCTATTGGCACGTATCGGTCAACAAAAGATTTCAAAGGTTTTTGGCCTTACGGATCAGGCACCAAAATTTTGTTTTTCAAAGGATGCCGTTCGGTTTGAACCTAGCACCTCGATTATTCACGAAATTAGTCCGGCAAGCCCTGATGCCATTGTTAAAACAAGGGATCAGAGTGTTGTGGTACCTAGACGACTGGCTGGTGGTGGCAGAGACACAACAATTATGCATCAAACATGTCAACATATTTTTAAATCATGTCAAAACTCTAGGGTTCAAGGTAAATCTGGTAAAGTCAAACCTTGTTCCCTCACGAGTAATTCAGTGGATAGGGCTGGTCTGGGACACGGCCGCTCTCACTCTGAGTCAGAGTGTGGACAATCGCAACAGGTTTCGCAGGAAACTGTTCATGTTTCTTCACAGTCTGACTACGACGCGGAGGGTCTGGGAGTCTCTGGTCGGCTCTCTCAACTGGATTCAACTAACTGTCATGTTGGGCCGGTTGAAAGTAAAACGCTTAATATTGGAAGGCAACAAATATTTCCCACTCTTACCGGCGGGAAAATTATGGCCCATCCCGAAATTAATCCACACCTTACTAGCGGTCTGGGCAAAGAGGGAAACGTTGCACTCAATAATGTCATGGACCTCTCCTCCACCAACGGTATGGGTAGACACGGATGCGTCAGGCACAATAGGTTGGGGATTTCAGTCAAATCAGGGGCACCAGGGTCAGGGGCTTTGGTCCCACTTAGAAATCTCTCACATCAATGTCAAAGAATTACTAGTCCCCTTGTATTTCCTTCAGGCTCATGGCCCTGCGTTACGGGGCAAGTCGGTGGCCTTCAGAATGGACAATCTGAACGCAGTTCACTGTATTCAGAAACAAGGATCAACGAGGTCAAGGAGGTTGCTAAACGTGTCGGAAGAGAATTTTACTCTAGCCAACAGACTAGACATTTATCTTCACGCATCTTATCTCCCAGGCGTAGCGAACGTCTGGGCAGACGCTCTGTCCCGGAGACAGAGCACGACAGTAGAATGGGAGCTCAAGCAACCCATTTTCAACCTAATGATTGCAGAGCTCTCCCATCCACAAGTGGATCTGTTTGCGTCCGAGGAGACTCACAAACTCCCTCTATACCTCACCCGCCGGACGAAAACGCCGGCAGGGGGGCCAGACGCCCTAGTGATAGACTGGAACAGATGGAGCTCCATCTATCTGTTTCCACCGCCAGATGCATCACTAATGTGCCACGTAGTGAACAAACTACGAGATTATCGAGGCTTAGTCTCACTAATCGCGCCCCTGTGGCCGGCGCAGTTGTGGTACCAGCAATTGAAAACGTGGTGCCCGCACCCGGTCGGGTATTTCCACTTAGACACGATTGGCAACCTAGCGACCTCGCTGACTTTTGCATTATGGACATTCAGGAGGCCAAGTGGCTAGCACCATACGGTAGAGATGTGACCAATAAATTATTAAATCAATATACTCAGTCTACGAAACGACAGTATCACTCACATTGGCAAGCCTTTACTTCTTGGATCATTAGAACAGAACAGACTGTGCCATCAGTAGCTTTAGTGTTCAATTATTTAAATTATCTGTTTGAGCAGAAACATTTATCTGTGGTAACGTTAAAAAATCACTTAACTGCGATTAGAGTGCCCTTTTTTGACCTTACAGGTCTCTCCATACCGGTGGCGGAGGAAACAGGTTTTATGAGAGCTTGTTTTAAACTCCGCCCACCTCCCCGTCAGCTCATGCCCACTTGGTCTCTGGACAAAGCTTTGTCTTTACTTCACTCTCGTCTGTACCAAAATACTGCAGACTTTGCTTTACTCTTAAAAAAGGCTGTTTTCCTTTTGGCTTTGGCCACCGGGAACAGAGTGTCTGAGCTGGCGGCGATGAGTAACACACCTAATTGCCTTAGGTTTGGAAGACTTAATGAATGTATTTACATTGCACCTTCCCCAGGATTTGTAGCCAAGAATGAGCATAGTGCACACGTGTTTTCTGAGTTCACGGTGCCGGCGTTAAAAAGGGGAAAGGTGCATCATAATCTTTGTCCAGTGCAAGCTCTAACCAAATATTTGAGAGTAGCTTCTCTCAACCCCCAAGGTGCTTTATGGGTAGCAAGTACGGGTAAACGCTTACTGAAACGGCGATTAGCCTCTCCTCTGGTCGAAGTCATTAAAGAGAGTAATCCTGGCGTTGTGGGTCGGGCCCACGATTTACGCAAATGGGCAGCCTCTTTACGTTTCCTGAAATTTTTTTCAGTAGAAGATATTGCGTCCACTCAGTTGTGGGCGTCTAATCATACGTTTTTGTCTAGATACTTGTCAGTTGCTCTAGATAAACCTTCCTTACCATGTATAGCTTTAAGGCAGAGGGTCTAGGTGGCCCTGCAGTCACTTTTGTTTACTTTCAAGGGAAAGGGGGGGGGGGGGTGCAGTCAGTTGACATAGGACACCCTAGACCCCGCCGGAGTGTGAGAGCTGTGATACAATTTATGGTTAATGTGATATGAAAATTTCTCAGCGAGAAATTGTGCTAAGTACAAATGTTAGTACAAAACAACGGGGTTGTTATAGTAGTTTTAGCTGCGAAAGCAATTTAATATTAAAACAGTGAAGATCATTTGCAATTTATCTCCACGATTATTTTGGGGTTTATTATGTGCACATATAAACTGATAACTTGTTATTTTTGTCACCACTCGTTGAGTGGGGTGCCTTTGTAACTACAGATCTGTGTACAGAATCTTCAGGGTTACCTATTTTTTGTCAGGCAGGCTTCTTTGAAGCACGCACCTGCCTGAACCCCTTTCTTGTATATTCCCGGCCTACGCCGTATTAAATATATTTTTCAAAAGTAAGAATACTATGTGGTTGTTTTTATTATCTGCTTTTCTAGAGTTATGATATGATTACGAATGTCCCCCTCCAGTCTTAGAAATCAGGCATGTTCGTCAATGATGGAGGGGCCACTAATAAATTATAGGTTTGACTCCTGTAAGGAGATAAAGAAAACCTAATATTTAGTAGTGGCCCCGTAATCATTGACGACTGGGGCCCTCCCGACCGTCCCCTTCCCATTCGTTGATGTATTGAGGATTTCGGTTTACTTGATATGTCAGTGAAGGAAGAATGACGCCTGAATCAGCGTCTGGTCAGAGATCCACACAAGTACATCCACGATATGATGGAAAGCTTATTAGATAGTTATTCTTATTTTCTTTTTATTTTTATTTTTTACGAAGTTTTTTCGTAGTGAGAACCCAATTCATAATGACTGAAGCCATGAGTGAGGTCGCGTGCGCTCATGATGAAGGCTCCTCAGTTTTTAAATGCTCTGCGCGGTAGATTCAAACTACGGCGGATTAGTGTTTGAAGAGGATGCCTTATGTAATAGGCATGTTCGTCAATGATTACGGGGCCACTACTAAATATTAGGTTTTCTTTATCTCCTTACAGGAGTCAAACCTATAATCCTCAATACAGACTTATTTCCTTCACTTACCTCGTCAATAATAACCCATATAGGTGCAGAGGCCCTGAATTATATCAAAGAAAAAGTGATGTTGAAACATTATCTGCAATTTAGCCATGTTCATTAACTCTTAGCCCACTTAACCCCTTCAGACTCAAATGACACAGAGGTTGGCAGATTAGCAATAAGAAATAGAGTTCTCTCACTCTTATAATTAACTCTTTTGCCAACCGTCAATCTTTTATGAATTAGGCTAAATACCAAACTAGCGGGGGGGGGGGGGGGCGGCAGCCCCCACCTAATACACTAGGTTAGGTTAGGTAAGGTTGTTAGGTTACGCTAATATTACCCCTTATTTTCGTCTTTTACCCCTCAATTTCCCTGTACTTCATAGCCCTCCCCACTATCGGGGGCCGTATCTTAAGATTGTTGGATAATGGGGACAACTTTTTTTCCGGAGATTCTAATTAATGACAACCACTCTATAATGATGAAAACTAGCTAAAACCCCCCCCCAAAAAACTCACGAAATAAAAGTTGGCCAGGTTGCTGGATATTTTCCTTAATTTGCATGAACATTTTGTAATAGGCCTATAGAAACCTTATAAATCATATAAATAACAAATCCACAAAAATACAATCATTGAAAATAGCTGTGGTCCGTCTCCTTAACCCTCCAGCCCCGGCTATGTATTATATATATATTCCTCGAAACCCGGGTGTTTTGGCCGAAAAACGTCTAGGCTAGGCTACCGTATATTCGTTAATCAGACTGGCTTCCCGCATTCCCGCGCATCCCCAAGCGTAGCTGTGTTATTTACCTGTAGAATGGCATTAAGTAGAGCTCTCTAAGTCAACTGGTTGAGCTGTGATGATGATTTCATTGGAGATAACTTTATGGCCAAAACAGCCACTTTACACCACTTTTCGATACTTAACAACAACATACAGGCACACACGAACAAGCGACGCTCTCCTTCTTGTGGCCGGAGATGCGGGGCGTCGGTCCAGCCGGCTGTTGTTTACATGCGTCGGACCGACGCCTCGCACACGAAGCTCACAGGCTTTCAACCACTGGGCGTTCAAGAGGCCTTCCGGGAACCTGTTATATGCTTTTTTATGGGCGTTCAAGAGGCCTTCCGTGGTGAGAGGGTTAATATTGACCCTCTTTCGGAGCTCTTTCGGACAGTCACTGTTTACAAACGCCTTCTTTATGCAGTATAATCAATATTTACCCCCTGCTGGCAACATAGATGACGATTTCAATAATTCATGGGGGGGGGGGGTGAGGGGGGCACAGCCCCCCCTCAACCCATCGTGTATCCAACATTGGCATTATAACTAAGACCATGAATAGGGCCTACACTCATTTCTCAAAATCTGGAGGAAAAAACATAACAAATAAGGGTGCGAGCCTATTCCCTATAATTACCAATATATCACTTCATCTTGGGACGATACCGCTCTCGCAGAATAACCTTACCGTTCACGAGGCAAATACGGGGGTGGGGGATACTAATTAATATTGATAAATAGAAACGGTTTGAATATCAAGACGCAAATTACACAGTGCACTAATGACATTATAATACACGTTGTGTGAAACATATACACCGCTGATGTTAAATTAACCGGATGTAAGATTAAGCGGGTGTAAGATTAAGCGGGTGTAAAAATAAACGGGTGTAATGACGATATGTTGGCCGAGGGCTGGAATGACGTCATCGCTGAGGCCCGCTTTGGCTGATGACGTCACGATAATCAACAACCAATCACAAGCAAGGATACACAACGTCTTGGCTTGGTTAATCAAGATGGCTATATTCTAGTTAATCTCCGTGTTTCAACCCCTCTCTTTCCCTGATATATTTCATACCCTCCCCAGCTATCGGGGTTTAGTATTGTTGAGGTAAGTGAAGAAAATAACTAAAGAGATATGAGGATATAAATAAGGATCCTTAGTTAATGGGCAAACAAAATACGGTGACTACCGCTACATAGGATCTTACCCATATCACTCCTCCACATCCCCTCCCTTCCTTTCCCCTCCCCCTTCAATTATCACCTATTTTCCCTGTTATTCCCTAATTTGTTGGTATATTTTTGTGCTAACATTAGCAAACTGTGTGGAGGATGTGCTTACGTGCCTAGCGGGTGTGTTACACAACCGAGTGTGTGTATGAGGAGGCTCAGTGTGGCTTGAGGCCTCGTGGAGGGAGGGGTTGCCTCAATTTTCTCCATAATTCATGAATGGGCTGGTCCATCTATATTCGCGATTTTGACCAGAAAATTATATATTTTCACTTGTTTTATTGTTGTTACAGGTTACTATCTTCATAGTGAAGGTAAAATAGGTTCATATGAATAAGTAATAACGATATTTATCGTAAAATAACGATTATAGGCCTGAATGGAGCCAATATGCTCTCCCATGGGGAGCTAGTTCAATACCCCCCCCCTCGCCGTTTTTGGGTTAATAATAAATGTACCAACCAGGACCAGAGGGTTGTCAAAAAAAATGTTTTTTTCCAGAAAACACCAGGAATGGGTTAGAAATGAAGGAAAACCCACAAAAAACCGATCCCCTAGGTCATTAAGGGGTCCTACGGTGCGCCCGAAAGTCGGAATTAACATGGGGAAATGGGTAGGCAAAAACAGGTTTTTGCGCGCTCACGCGCACGCAGTTGGACTTTGAGAGTTTTCAACCATCGGGATTGTTGCGTGGGATACTTAACCTACACAGTTCCCATACAAATCTGAGTCCTCTAGGTGCCATAGGCCCGGAGTAATTAAACCCCGACGCAACATAGGCCTATGCGTCCTGGGGTTGAGGGTAAAATACATTGCCGACGCACTGTTTGCATCGCTGGGGTTCAGTGGGTTAAACAACACTGTATATCAAATAAAAAATAAAAAACAACAAATTACCTGAAAAACTCGTAGGCTATCTAGTTGGTGATAAATGTTTTATCAAAATACGTTTTATTTCAGTTTCCGCATCTGCTGAACCATCCAAAAACACGCTAAAAGGCGTATTTTGAAGGGGGGAGGTGGTGGGGGGTAGTGGGGAAGGGGTAGTATAACTGTAGATTTACTGTGGGGGCTGCTGCCCCCACTGATTGGGTATTAAAACTACAGTATAAACAAATTATGGGATAAAGTCTATGGTGTTTAGGCTACTCTTTACCAATAAAAATGTACAGACTTCTTGTAGGTGAAGCTCCACTCTGATTGGCTACTAAACATCGGGTAGGAGCCTCCAAGGAGGCTAGAATGTAAACATAGTGACGTGTCCTGGACTGGCTGTACAACAATAACTCTGATAGGCCTAGGATAATGTTATAGCCTAGGGGAGTGAAAATCAAATTGACAAAACAAGAAAAATATTACTTATCCGCACATCACTAAGGTCCCCTGAGTAAGGTAATAGCGAAAAAAAAAAAAATAAATAAAATGTGACGTTATGAGAAACAATTTATTAGGGAAAATTGGCACCAATAGATTCGCCATATTTTTCTCCATATAGGCCGCATGGAGGATTTTCGTTATCAACAAATTGAAAAATACCCACTTCACAGACAAATACTCAAAAAATCTAAGTCAAAGCGGGGGTGTGGGGGCGGCAGCCCCCACCTATAATTTACTAGGATAGGTTAGGTAAGGTTGTTAGGTTAGGCTAATGTCCTTTCAAAGTGGTATAGGCTAGTAAACACTAGCATAGCCTATACCCGGTCAGAGGTAAGAAGAAAAGTCCTGCAGTAGTCTCCTTGAATGCTACCAAAACAAAATCGGTTCAATGTTATTTTAATAGGCCTACCACAAATTTTGTTGATATATTTGAAGATAAATATTGAATTTATATGCTCTAAAGATCATAATAAAATTTGTTTTAACCCTCGGCAAAACCTAATAAAAAAGTATGGTACTAAAATTTATTTTTCGTAACAAGGTTGTTGTCAATACGGTACTTTCAGTCATCGATAGCTCTAAAGATCATATGAAAATGTGTTAAACCCTCGTAAAAGCCTAATATAAAAGTATGGTACTAAAATTGGTAAAATTCTAGTTTCACGTACACAGCGACAAAAGGGAGGCGCCGTTTTAAAGGCATAGCTTCCCGACCAACTATGAAGATCAGGGAAATTTCTGGGTAAAAGACGTAATATAATGATAATAAACTACATTAACGACATTAGCCTAACCTAACAACCTTACCTAACCTAGTATTATGTAATAGCTATGCTGCCGCATAGGCCTATGGGGAGATTTTTTTTTTTTTTTTTACAGTAGATATAATTCCTTATAATGCATTTCCGCCGCTTTGGACATATATAGGAATTAAGTATGGTATATGACAACTCTAAAGTAGCCATAGAAATTTATGAGTATGCTGTGAAAGCGAAACTAGAATTAAACCCTAAAATTTAATTTTCGTAACAAGGTTGTCAATACGGTACTTTCCAGTTATCAATGTAGGCTACAATCAAGCTGAAGATTGCAGAGTAAACACCATAGACTTCATCGATTTTTTGTTTTCAACTTCGTATAATCGACAGCCAATTTTTTTATTTTTTATTAAGGGATTAGTACTTAACCAGCGGGGGTGTGGGGGCGGCAGCCCCCACCCATAATACTAGGTTAGGTTAGGTTAGGCTAATGTCTTTTCAAATCACTATGGGGAGCGAGCGTGTCTCAACATCGATCGATAGGCCTAATGGGGAAAATAGGTTTTCCCGAGATTTCTAATTAATTACAAGCACTATATATTGATGCAAATTACCAATTTTGTTTATAGGCTAAAAAACACTCGGGAAAATTTGTGGTATTAAAATAAAAAAAATCCAAAAAATCCATGAGACAGGAATCCCGTAATCGAGTTGTTGTTCTGCAGAATAGCCTAGCCTACCCCGCAAAAAATAAAATAGGCCTAGGGCCTAGCCTAAATAAAATAAGACGTAAACAAAACGGCGAGCATGCGACTTATGTAAACAAAAACCGTTACCAAATATTTCTGAGAAAATGGCGTTCCTCTATAGGCTATCAGGAATAGCCTAGGCCTAGTGACAACAACAACCACCATTACTGGACATAGCCTAATCTGGAGATTTAGCCTACCCTAAGTGTTATAATATGGTTAATTTTGTAATTGCCGTGCCCCTACTTTGATGAAATACTTTTGATTGAATCTTACCTTGCTATTAATTGGGTACAAGCAATTCACGGAGTTATTGAAATCGCCCTGTAATAAATTGTTATTGTTATGACATTGTTGCCAACTCACGTAATCCGCGTTTGTCACTTTAGAGGCGCGTTTTTGGACGAAGAGTCGTATTGGCATAATCCTGTGTAGCGCGTTTTTCAAAGGCACAAAGAGGCATAGATTACCAGACAGGTTCTAGACAGGCGCCCCCTTGCCACACGTATGTGTCACTATGTGAGCGGTGTCGATGCCTATACCAGGGTAAGCTTTTCGTACTGCATTACTGCACGTAAACAACATCACTAGGTGTCTCTCGCGTAGAGCTGGAAATTCATCGCCAAGAGTGGCAGGTTCGCCCGCTAGCCCCGCCTACTAGACCAGACGAAGCATAGAGTAAGAATACCTATCTCTGGTGAGAAGTATGGGGAGAAGGTGGCGGAGATCAGATGCCATAGTGAAGGGGTCCAGCTAACGGACTCAACGGCCCTTTGACCCAAGAAAGAAGAAGAAGAAGACTTGTGCTATTAAATTGTAAATAATGGAAGATCGAGTGGCACTAGACTTTATGAATGAGGAGTGATCTTCAAGAATATGAGGACAGTTGAACTGTATATGAGATAGGCCTAGGCTACATCAGATATGGCTTTCTCTAAGGAAGGGCTGGACCCAGATTCACTAACGATCCGAAACCTCCCTTACGTCTCAACGCTGGTATTCACGAAGCGTCGTAGCGGCCATCTTTGATCGTAGGAAACTCCTAAAATCCCCTTTCGCAAAGGGTGGTCCAGACCACCCTTACATGAATTTGACCCGGATATAGGTACACAAATATCGATAACACAACCCGCGACCATAACAAATTCGTCTGCAGTGGGAGGTGGTGGGATTTGGGAATGATGACGAAGCAGGGAGGAGTGAAAAAGGTGATAAAGGGGAAGAGAGGGGTGAGCAGGGACTCTGCACAAGCAGGTAGGTCTAGGAGGAGGGCTGGTATCGTAACAAGGGGGGAAGAAAGAGGAGGGGAGGAAGCTGAGGAAGGAAATGGGATAGAGACCGATGAAGAGCAAGAAGCAGAGGTGCTAGATGATGATAGTATGATACAATGTGAGAAATGTGAATGTTGGGTGGAAGCGACGAAGATGGATGCCGAAGGCAAAAGAAGGGATAGTATTGAGAAAAAGGGAATGCTGTGCAGGATGTGCCTATTAATTACAGTGGAAGTTTTGAAGGAAAGACTGGAAGGGGTAATGAATAGGTTCAGAGATCAGGTAGTAGTAACAGAGAGGTTATTAAAGGTGTGGGAGAGTAGCAAGGATAAGAACCGAGGGGATAACAACATAGAAGCAGATCAAGACACAGGAAATGAAGGATCTGAAAATGGGGAGGGAAGCGGAGAGGAGACCACAGAGAGTCAGAGAGCAGAAGATGTAACAAAAGATGTGGAAGTAAGAACCAGAGTGAGAGAGGAAATAAGCACAGAGATATATGAAAGTGAGAGAGAGGACATAAGTGAGGGGAGGATTGGGGAGCAAATAAGAAGAATAGATGAGGCATGCGAGAAAGAAAAAAAACAGCAAAGATGGCAGGTGACGAGAAAGGGAAGGGTCGTGAAGGAGACGCAGGAAAGTGAAAGGGGCGAAAACATGGGAGAATGGGAAGAATGGTCGAATGCATTTCTGGGAAGCCAAATAACGAGTCAAAGGTCACTAAAGAACAGGGAAAAGAAGGAAGGGGTAAATGAGCAGAACGGTGGGGATGGAGTTGGAAAAGAAAGAGAGGAGGGAGAGCTGAGCTTGACAGATATGGACGAAGAGGTAAGTGAAATAGACTGCATAGAAGAGCGGAGAAGGGATAAACAAAGAGAGAGGACGGTAGGAAGGGAGGGAAGAGGTACATAGAGTACAGGTAAACACAAGACCCAGGGGTAAGAGGGGGGATGGGGAGAGAAGGAGCAGTGGGAGAACACAAGTAGAGCCCGAAAAAGGGAAGAGTAGGAGCGGTAGGGAGGCGGAAACAAGGGAGAGGACAGTAGAAACGAGTGCGGTGAGGGGGACAAATAAAATAGGAGGAAGGGGAAAGGAAAAGAGCTAATTTTATGCTGATTATATGCTATATGACGGTAGAGGGAGGGCTGAGAGAGAGGGAGGAAAATCGGAGAAAATACGAAGTAATAAGGGCTGTGATGAGAGGAAACGAAGATGAAATCATAATAATGGGGGATATGAATGCTCACACAGGAATCTTAGGGGAACAAATCAATAGGAATGGGAAGTTATTGATAGACCTATGTGAGGATGAGCAGTTAGAAAATTTGAATATGGTAGAGGCAGAGGGGAAAGTAACATGGAGAGGAAGAGAAGGGAGGAGGTCAGCTATTGATTATATATTAGTGAACAGGAAAGCAGGAGAGAGAGTGATAGAAATGGTAGTAGATGAAGAAAGAAACTTTGAAATAAACAGTGACCATAACCTGCTGAAACTAAGATACAGCATAAAGTCTCACAAGGAGAAGATAGAGAAGTGTAGAGAGGCTAGTAAGCCAGAAAGATGGAAAATGAAGGAGGCGGAGTGGGGGAGGTTTAGGGAGGAAATAGGGAATATGGATATAGATGAAGTAGGGGGAGGGAGTGCAATGCAAATTGATAAGAGGATAGAGAGGGAAATAAATAAGGTAGCAGAGAGAGTGTTAGAGAAGGAGAAAATAGGGAGGAAAGGTAGAGGAATGAAAGGATGGTGGAATACAGACATTAAGGAGGCGAGGAAGAAGAGGAAAGAGAGGAATAGGATTAGGAAAGAGTTGGAGAAGGGGAAAATATAAGTGAGGAGGAAATTCGAATAGCAAGGGAAGAATACGAGAGGGAAAGGAAAAACACAAAAAACTTAATAAGAGGAGCAATAGAGAAGCATGAACAGAAAGAAATTGACAGGATAAAAGAGAAGGGGGACAAAGGAAAAGCTGAGTGGTATAGATGGCTAAAAAGAGAAAAAAGGAGGGAAAAGGTAGTAGTGGAGCTGAATGTAGGTGGGGAAAAAGTTAGGGATGTAAATAAAATTGGAGAGGAAATAAAAAGATACTGGGAGGAAGTGGGAGGGGTAAATGACCAAATAAGAGTAGGGCAATGGAATATTGAACTAAATGAGGAAGAAATAGATGAAAATATGAATGAGATGGTGAGTGAGGAGGAGATTAGGAGGAGTGTGAAGAAGCTGAAGAGAAACAAAGCGGCAGGACCGGATGGGATAACAGCAGAGATGTATATTGAAGGAGGGGAGATGATAGTTAGGATGTTGAAGAAGCTATTTGATAAAATATGGGAGGAGGAAGAAATACCAGCAAGATGGAAAGAAGAAAGGGTCACATTGATTTACAAAGGAGGAGCAAAAAATGTGCACGAAATGGGGAGTTATAGACCAATAACGGTAATAAACATAATAAATAAGATATTTTATGGGATACTAAAGGAGAGGGTAGGAGAGTATGTAGAAGAAAGGATCCTACTTAGTGAAGAGCAAAATGGGTTTAGGAAGGGGAGAAGAGGAACAGACAATATATTTATATTAGATGAGATTATAGAGAAAAAGGCAAAGCAAGGGAAATGTGTGTTTATAGTGTGTTTGGATGTGGAGAAGGCATATGATAAGATTAGTAGGGAAGTTGCAGAAGCAGTGATGGAGAAACTAGGAGTGAGTAGGAAGATAAGGAACATGATAATGAATATGTATGAAGGGGCGGAGACAGAGATTGTGTGGAAAAATATTGCAGTGAAAGGAATCAGGAGAAGGAAAGGGTTAAGGCAGGGATGTAACCTGTCACCATTAATTTTTGCAATGTGCATGGAGGAGTTGGTGAGGAGAATTAAGAGTAAGGGTCAAGGAGTGAAAATAGGGCAGTATAGGCTAGCAATTCTGACGTTTGCTGATGATGTTGTGTTGACAGCAGAGACAGAGGAAGATATGGGGGAAATGTTACAGGAGGCGGAAAGGTTTGGCAGAGACCTAGAAATGAAGTTCAGTGTAGAGAAAAGCAGTATGATAGTAGTAAATGGACCAGAGGCAGTAGAAATGAGGTTAGGAGGGGAAAGAATAGAAACAAGGGAGGAAGTGAAGTATTTAGGGGTATGGATAGGGAGGGAAGGGCGACAAAGGACAATGAATGAGAAAATCATGAAGGTGGAGCAGTGTAGTGGGAAACTGTGGAATGTGACAAAAACCAGAGTAAATAAATATAAAATAGTAAGAGAGGTGTGGAAGGACTTTGAAGTGCCGAGAATAATGTACGGGATGGATGTGAGAGGGAGTACAGGGGGAGAAATAAATAGACTGGAGACGGGACAAAATAAAATAGGAAGAATGGGGTTAGGAGCAAGAAGGTGGACAGCAAATGAAGCAGTGAGAGGGGAGATGGGATGGAGTACGTTTGAGGAGAGAGTGGCGAAGGCGAAGTTGAGGTACAAGAGTAGGGTGGAGGAGATGGAGGATCATAGGTGGCCAAGGAGAGTAAATGAATGGGGGGAGGGGAAGAGTAGATGGGCAAAAGAGTGTAAGAGAAAACTGAAAAAAATAGGAGTGAAACAAAGAAGGGTGGGAGAGGAGTGGAGAGATGTAGGGAGTAATACAGGACTAGGTCAGGGAAGGAGACTAGAGAAAGAGATAGGAACGAGAGTGAAGGAAGTAGGAAGACAGGAATGGAAGAGAAATATGGAGAAGAAAAGTACACTGATAAGATATAGAAGCAAGGGGAGACCGAGAAAAGAGGAGTTCTATGACGGAAGTTGGGGAGCTGAACTACTGTTTAAGGCTAGGGCAGGAGCATTAGAGACAAATAGGAGAACATGGAGGTGGAATGGGGGGGTGAAAGAGTGTCTACAGTGTGAGGTGGGAGGGAGGAGAGTGGAGGAGACAATAGAACATATAGTGACAGAGTGCCAGGGGTATGCAGAGGAGAGAGAGGGGTTGGAAAATGAGTTGAAACGGGTGGTAGGGGAGAGGGAATGGGAAGAGCAGAAAGAGGAGGAGGATGAGGGTGTAAAATTTGTGTTAGGTCTCGAGACAGAAGAGGGGGTAGATGGGGAAATGGGGAAAATAATGAAGGTAGTGAAAAGATTCCTGGAGCAGGTGTGGCAGAAGAGAAAACGGAATAGGATAGAATAGGGTGAGGGGGAGAAGGGGACCAGAGCGGGGGAGGAAGAAAAATGAGATTAAATAGTAGAGAGGGGAAAAGATAAATTAAGATAAGGAGAGAACAAGATATTGGGGGGTGGAGGAGGGGGTAAAATAGGGAGAGGAGAGTTCTGCTTAAGTTATATACTTCAATTCTTTGTCTTTAACTATCCTTTCTACGACTACATAATTTCTAAACTAATTCTTAAATCTAGCTCTAGCTGTTTCTGGAGAAGTCACCGGTGCATAGGTGAGCTGGCTTTGAGAGGGGACAGCAACTCCACAAAAAGAAGAAGAAGAAGAAGTAGAAGAAGAAGAAGAAGAAAGAAAATAGCTCTTTATGACACACTAAGTCATTATTGAGGCAATAATAGCGCAATATGATTATTAACTTGTGTTTACTGCTCGCCCTTAAAAGCCACCAAGAACCAAGAACTTGTGTTTACAACACCATTAAGGCATTTAATACAAAGTATGAATATATTTGTATCCTTAATGTCTTATGACAGGCCGAATTAAGCTATGAATAGCCTACATATGCCAGCCTAGACCTAGTCAAGGTTAATTGATGCACAAATGCATGTGCTGCGACAACACGTAGCCTACGGCCCTACCATTAGTAGATTTGGTTCAATGTTATTTTAATACCACGAATTTTATTGATATATTTGAAAATAAATATTGAATCTATATGCTCTAAAGATCATGAGAAAATTTGTTTTAACCCTCGGCAAAACCTAATAAAAAAGTATGGTAGGCCTACTAACATTTATTTTTCGTAACAAGGTTGTCAATACGGTACTTCCAGTTATCGACAGCTCTAAAGATCATATGGAAATGTGTTAAACCCTCGGAAAAACCTAACATAAAAGTATGGTACTAAAATTTAATTTTCGTAACAAGGTTGTCAATCGGTACTTTCCCGTTATCAATGTACAATCAAAGCTGAAGATTGCACAGTAAACACCGTAGACTTCATCGACTTTTACCTTCGTATAATAGACATCAATTTTTTTTTTTTTTTTATTAACCAAGGGATTAGTACTCAACCAGCGGGGGTGTGGGGACGGCAGCCCCCACCCATAATACTAGGTTAGGTTAGGTAAGGTTGTTAGGTTAGGCTAATGTCTTTTCAAATCACTAGCGGGGGGAGGGACGTGTCTCAACATTGATCGATAGGCCTAATGGGGAAAATAGGTTTTCCCGAGATTTCTAATTAATTACAAACACTATATATTGATGCAAATGAACAATTTTGTTTATAAAAAACACTCGGAAAATTCGTGGTATTAAAATAAAAAAATTCCGTAGATTTTAACCCTCATTTATTGCGGAAATGTTTTATTCCAACTAGTCAACTACCCACCACCTGAGTTAGATTAGGGTAGCCTATTCCTCAACAAATTTGAAAGTAGGCCTATCACAGGAACAAAATGATGAAAAGAATTACCCTAGGCCTAGCCTAAAAAATTAATAAATAATAAATGCTGTGTGAATAATTTTGTTTAGCTTAGCCTAGGCTATAACCTAGGTTTATTTTGAAAAAGTTAGGGCTATTTAGGCTAGACAAGTTGGCCTATGTATGGTATTTTGGTTAGGCTAGCAATGCCTAGCTGGGTTAGATTAGGGTAGGCTAGCCTATTTCCTCAACAAATTTGAAAGTAGGCCTATCACAGGAAAAAAATTATGAAAAGAATTACCCATGGCATAGCCTAGGCCTAGTCTAAACAAAAAATAATAGGCTAGCCTATATGGTGTTGTGAATATTTTTGTTTAGCCTAACCTAGGTTTATTTTGAAAAAGTTAGGACTATTTAGGCTAGAAAAGTTAGGCCTACGTATGGTATTTTGGTTAGGCTAGCAATGCCTAGCTTGGTGTAGCCTAAGCATGGTAAAGTAGAAGCCTAGCAGGTTAAGATGGTGTTTGCAGGCATACCATCCTCATTGTTAACTAGCCTAGCTGTTATTAGTCCCATGCTGGTAATATATTTGATGATGGCAATAAGTCATGGGAGGTGAGGGGGACAAAGCCCCCCTCAACCTATCATTATTTCCCATGGCCAACTGTTGGATAATAGATTGAGGAGGCCTATGCTAGGCCTATTTTGAAAAGGTAGATAGGCCTTGAGGTGTTGTGAATACAAAAAAATTACTCTAGGCCTATTTTGAAAAATTAGGTCTAGGCTAAGTCTGGCATTTTGGCTTGGCTAGAACTGCCTGTGTAGGCATAGACATAGTAAAGTCTGGCATTTTGGTTTGGCTCGCCCTGTCTAGGTGTAGACATGGTAAAGTAGAACAATATACTGTGGTTAAGGTATAAATAATACACTCCCAACTAGCCTAACATATGATTATCAATGATCAATCCGTCGAAAATCCTTTAACTTGGGCCACTAACAGGCTTCCCTGTAGCCTAGCTAGGCTAATTTCTTATCATCAATTCACAAGATACTCTATTCTTCTTCCTGCTGGCTGTGGTGGATCGAATTAGCCATGCTAAAAAATGACAAGCTCATAAATTAAAGTATATTAGGTTCTTCTTGGCGCTTCGGTCATGTGGGTGACATATTGGTTATTTACAAAGGCCAAGCGCCTGATTGGTCAAGAGAAGCCTCGGTGAAAATAACCGAAAGGGAGCTGTAAGGGAGCTCAACGATGCGTTCGTGAATACACTTTCCGCACTCCCTTAGGAACGATCGTAGGTTGCTGTACGACATCGCACGCTACGACCGTTAGTGAATCTGGGTCCTGGACTTGCTCTTGGATGATTCTGATGATGCAGAGGTGCTGTGCAGGGTGTCAATCCACAAAATATGAATTGTGTTATCATTATGATTTATTATTTTGTTATCATTATAGCGCGACAGAGCGGCGAAGGCGCAAGCTCTAGGGGGGTCCGGGGGCATACCCCAAAATTTTGTTGAGAATTTATTTGTCTAAAACAGTATTTCCTGCAATCTAAAAGCAATCAAGATGGAAAATATGGAGACCAAAATTGTGTCAATTTACCTTTTTTGTTTCTTAACAAAAAAGGTTTGGGGGAGTTTCTGTTATCATTATACAAAAAGTTCATTTGCGTTATCACTAAAAAAAAACAGCGTCGGTTGACACCCTGGTGCTGTGCACTGGCTGGCTGAAAGTTGTTCAGTGCACTGTTTTTGGCATCCACATCTACAGTTGAAGGACTACCCTTTTCAGTTGATGATGATGGCAGCGATGCCTAACCTAGGCCTATATTATTGTACATTAGGCCTAGCCAACTGTAGCCACTGAAACCCCAGGGCCCAGCTGCCAGCACTACTTAAGAGCCTTTTCCATGTCAAAATATTGTTGGTAACTTTGGTAAGCTATGCTAGGCCCATTGGGTGGCTGAAACAAAACAAATAATAAAATAATAAATCATGGCACCCTAAAGCTACTGGTACAGATTGTCCGTGAGTTAGCCTAGCCTATTCATAATTCAATCCATAGGCTAATTCATTAAGCTTATGCATACCAAACCTGTAGGATGCTTTAGTTTTAACACTTACTATTCCTTATCTCCCATTGTGAGATTTCTGGTAGGTAGGCCTACAAAAAATAAAATAAAAAATAAAGGGAATATTTGCTGAGGAGCTAACTTCTGCTTGGTAGAGCCATGCTTGGTGGAATGATAAATAAACAGATCAACTCATTGGCAACACCGATTCACACTTTTGATTTATTTCGGTACTAGGATAGTGGACTTTTCATAACCAACAAACTACAAATAATTGATTCTGATCATTCTGTTATTATTAATATTACTTCTGTTCACTTCATAATCGCATATATAACTCATATAACGTTAATTAATGAGATATTATTACGTTACAGGTAGGCATATGATATCGTGAGATGGTGTTGCCGCTGTTGCCACCAGCAATAATTTAGCATTTTTTTTTTTCACGTTTAAAATACTAATCGTAAGGTGTAATTGCAATTGTACACACGTTCTTTCTCCAGGATATAATTTAGGCTCAATAACGCTATAAAAATTATAGTGCTTCACTGGAAACAAATAATGCCATTTAGAGTGGCAAATTCAAGATTAAATTCTCGTCCTGTGATTGGTTGGTTCGCTGGCGTGACGTCACAGCTTTGGTATATGGTTCTCTATGCTTCTGACCAAAGACTACCAGACAAGCTCGGGAGGCTGTCTGGTTGTGTCTGGTAGTCTATGCCTCTTTGTGCCTTTGAAAAATGCGCTAAAGATACAGTCCTTGACAACTACCTAACTCAACATGTAACCAGCATAATAAGAACAAGAGGACAACATCACCAGTACCCTAGACCTTGTAATAACAAAGAACATCAACATAGTTGAGGAATTAACCATAGACCACCCGTTAGGTTGCAGTGACCATGCAGTCATAAAGTTTGATTACCCAATAGAATTTTACTTTTTTAATAGCTCCAAACAACTTCACTATAACTGAAATGCCGGGTGAACTAGGCCTAATTTTTCAAAATAGGCTATTTTTGTATTCACACCTCGAGGCCTATCTACCTTTTCAAAATAGGCCTAGCATATGCCTAGGTTATATAATATTATAGCCTATATATATTTTTTTTTTTTTTGGCTATAGGCTAGTCTAGGGTAATATATTTTTGTATTCATAACACCTCCATTTTTGTTGAGCCTCCCTCAACCCATTATTGTATCCCACGGTTGGTAGCGTAACAATTTACCCAACATCTGGCCATGGGATACAATAATAGGGTGAGGGGGGGCTTAGAAACCCCCTACCATCATCATCATCATCATCATCTCCGACGCCTTGCTTCCCCCTGGGAAACCCCCACTAGAGGATGGCCATGACAGAAACGTCTCCAAGCTACTTTGTCAAGACATGCCTCCTTTGCCCGTGCCACAATGCCCCTTCCACTACGTGGAAGTTTTTCTTAAATATATTTTTCCACTTTCTTTTCCCACACCATAGGTGGTCTTCCACTACTAGCGGTTCCACTCACCTGACTCCCATATATCTTTCTTGGCATTCTGTCTTCATCCATTCTCTGAACATGACCATACCACCTCAAAGTACTTCTCTTTATCCACTCAACCACACCACAATCAATGCCCAAAGCCTGCTCTTCCATTCCAAAGGACTCGTACACTTCCCTATTACTTGGCCCATCTAGCCTATTCATGCCAGCTGCCATTCTGAAAAAGCTCATCTCCACAGCTCTCAGTTTGAAGAGGTCCTCGTCACTTGCCGTCCATGTCTCGCTTCCATACGAGAGTGTTGGGAGCAGCACACTGTTTCTCAGTGACTTTTTGACTTCCTGGCTAACCATTCTTCCTTTGAGAATACTATCAAGTTCTCCAATCACTTTTCTCCCTTGCATTTTTCTCTCTTTTATCTCACTCTCCCCCCTATCCCCCCCTACCCTTCATGACATTGTCATCATCATATATTTTACCAGCAGGGGCAAATAAGAGCAGTCAAATTAGATGCGAATATAACGGAGTGTTCGACTATGTAAACAAAGCGGACAGTACACCCGCTGACACAACTCTTACCTTGGTAAGGGTGGTGTTAGCGGGCGTACTGTCCTTGTTTAGATGAAGTTGCAGGCTCGGTTATGTTCGCGTCTAATTTGACTGCATTTAATTACATAATTATCCCACGGTCAGCTGTTATTTGCCCCCCTGCTGGAAATATATATGGTGATGACAATAAGTCATGGGGGATGAGGGGGGTAAAGCCCCCCTCAACCTATTACCCAACAGTTGGCCTTGGGATATAATGATAGGTTGAGGGGGGCTTTGTCCCCCTCACCTCCGATGACTTATTGCCATCATCAAATATATTACCAGCATGGGACTAATAACAGCTAGTTAACAAGGAGGACGGTACGGCTGCAAACACCATCTTTACCTTCTAGGCTTCTACTTAACTATGCTTCGGCTACACAAAGCTAGGCATTGCTAGCCTAACCAAAATACCATACGCAGGCCTAATTTTTCTAGCCTAAATAGCCCTAACTTTTTCAAAATAAACCTAGGTTATAGCCTAGGCCTATAGCTAGGCTAAACAAAATTATTCACAACACCATTTATTATTTATTTGTTTAGGATAGGCCTAGGCCTAGGGTAATTCTTTTCATAATTTTGTTCCTGTGGTGGGGAGTTGGAATAAAACATTTCCGCAATAAATGAGGGTTAAAATCTACTAATGGTACGGTAGGCTACGTGTTGTCGCAGCACATGAATTTATGCATCAATTAGCCTTGACTAAGCCTAGGCTGGCATATGTAGGCTATTCATAGCTTAATTCAGCCTGTCATAAGACATTAAGGATACAAATATTATCATACTTTGTATTAAATGCCTTAATGGTGTTGTAAACACAAGTTAACAATCATATTGCCGCCCCCTTGCCACATGACTCGTTGCTGCCGTTTGTAGGTGGAGCGGCCAAGGTTCTTGGCCGCTCTCCCTATCACCTCCAACTAATTTTGTAATGTCCTTTTCTTTCTCCTCCTTTCTAGTTTTCGTTTTTCCCTCTTCCGCTTTCTCCTGGGGCTGTCATCAGAGGCCGGTCTCCCACCCTTGAACTTTTGTGGTCCCGTCCCTCCCTTCCCTGTTTGCTTCCTTCCTTTCTCTTTAACTGCTTCGAAGGTTCTAGTTTCCTTAGGGCTTCACCTTGGTGTCTCTGATCACTGCTGAGTTGGCAGAGTCCACCTGGTGACAGGTGCTGCTGGCCAGGGCTCGCAAGGCTCGTTGCTGGAGGATAGGCACTATAGGGTTGCTTTGGGGTTTCTGACTCCCTTCTCTCTTCCCAGTGAGTGTGTCAGGTGACTACGCCGGCCCCGTTCTCCGTGGGACAAAGCTGCAGGACAAATGCCCGGGTTGTACAAGGTCCCTAGCTCAAAGCCGAGACCTGTCCCATCTCAATTGGCCGCATTCTGGGTTTCGTGGCCCTGCGGAGGTCTTTCTCCCTTTCGTTGCCGGGGGCACCTGGTAACCGCAGTATCTTCTTCCATGCTTTACCCCCTTGCTATGGTGACGACTTATGCTTTTTTCCCTGTTCTTCCCTGTTTATGGCTTCTGCTTTAGTGGTTCCGGTGAGTGAGCCCCTTGTGGCATGCAGCCTGCCACTTGGGGGTCTGTTGTCTGGCTGTTAGTCCGGTTCACCGCGGGAGCACGGTGAGTCGGGGATGGTTTTGGGTGTTCTCGACCGGCCCGCTGAAATATCCCTCGGTCGTCGCTCGTCCCTTTCGTCCATTACCGTTCCGAATCCTTCTACTACCATTCCGTCTTCGTCACGTCTTTCTCCACCCTCCACTACCCAGGATTTCATCTCCTCCTGTAGTTATTTCTGCATCTTCCTCTTCTTTCTCTTCTCCCTCTAGTCATGTCACCCTCGACCCTTTTCTGCCCTCCCTCCCTCGTTCTCTTTCCTCTTCTTCTCCAGTTTCGTCCTCTTCTCGTCCTCTCTCTTTGCACCTCCTTCCTTTACTAAGTTTTTCTCCATCCCTGCTTCTGCGCCTCTAGCCGGTGATGACCTCTTCCACCTGCGTCTCCTTCAACAGGTGGGAAAGGACGTCACCTTCCACTCCCGCCATGATACCTCCCGTCTTGTTACCGTCCAAAACAAACTTCAGGCTACTGCTATGTCCTCTTTCGTCGATTGTTCTGGCACCCCCATCCCGGCTCAAAGAGATCAACGACTCAACTCCTGTACAGGGACTGTCCTGATCCCCGCTTCCATCCGTCTCGGGGGTCGTCCATTCGCGGATTGCGCCGACCTCGTCAAGGACATCGTTGTCGCTCAAGACCACAAGGTGGTTAGTGTGGTATGCTACACTGGGAGGTTTGACGTACCTCCCAACCTACCAAATAGGAAAACCTACTATTTGGTAGTAGTCTTGGAAAATCCAACGTCAAGGCTATTAACCTAATTGCAATGACGACTTGTCTATTTTGACTGCTATGTCGTCATTCCAACCGCGGTTAAAAAGAAAACTTCTAGAGTCTACTTCTTATCTTGCTCTAGGAGACGTTGTACATTAACCAAAACTACCACCGAAGGTGAAAAAAGTATAGAAGAGAAGAAAAAGGGGTTTACCTTAGTTACCGCTCAAGGCCCATCCCGTGTTCCGTCATGCGCCGATCCCTGTCGAACATGCGCATGAGCGACCCTCTCTTGTTATCACATCTCACGTCAGCAGAAGAACGCGGATGGGCAGGGGTCCGGCGTGAGGGAGGGTATTATGTACGTTGGATTTTCCAAGACTACTACCAAATAGTAGGTTTTCCTATTTGGTAGGTTGGGAGGTACGTCAAACCTCCCAATTTGTTAGTAGTCTTGGCAAATCCAACGTCAAGGCTGCATAACAAATAGGAGGAGGACATCCAAGCCCAACATACCAAAAAAAACAATGCATAAGACAAAATTATGAATGACAAAGAAACACAATTTAAACAAGAGAGTTTAATAAAAGAGTGAAAAACTGAGGAGTAGCTAAAAAGAGCAGTTTTAACACGTGCCCGTCATTCATAGTAATGCAAAATCATAGACTTGTCTTAAACCAAAAAGTACTGTACACAAAATCCCTTTTCTTCCAAAACGAACCAAAACATGGATCACATAAACAAAACACAATTTTCAATGAGGCAAAAACACTTATGTACTGTATACATATAACATAATCCCAAACTTGCAATCCAGTGTTGCAAACCCGTACTTCCCTCCCCTCCTTTTCTAAAGAAAACAAAGTAAAAGAAAGAGTGACTAGGGGGGAAGACCAGGCAACTTCGCGAGAGCCCTAGGAAACACGACTCCCGAGAGCTATCACAGGCCGAGGGGGTCTAACAATGGACATGGAGAGGTAGGAGGAGACGAAGGTATGGACAGAAGACCACAAACCCGCCGAGGCGACGTCAGGCAACGAACGAGTCTGCAGGAACCGTAAGGAGGCAGCAAAGGATCGCACATCGTGCGCAGAACCCCGACAAGCAGGGTTACTGGCACGAATGACCCGACAAATGTGGCGTCCTATCTGTACCTTCGAGAGCCTCCTACCAGTCCGAGGAGACACCCACACAGCAGTACCCGAAGTCGGAGCCACAGACTCAACATAGGAGTGCAAGGCCTGCACCGGGCACAACACATGGTGAGTATGCCCACGCTTTAAAGCCTGGATGGTGAAAGGCTTGAAAACGTGGGTCTCTCTCTCATTCTTGGCAACAAAATGAGGGGAGGGGGCTAACGTGACGACATTCAAGGACGGGGAGAAGAAGCACATGCATTCCTGGGACCGCGACATGGCAGCGAGTTCAGACACCCTATCCCCAGTGGCCAGAGCGACAAGGAAGAGTGTACGCTCCAGCAACTGAACCGGTGTAGTATCCCGTGTATATGTGTGTGAAGCCAGAAGGTCCAGAGCACGCCCCAGATCCCACTGAGGAGGGATCTGGCGCGGAGGCGGTCGCTCCCTGAAGGCAGCCTTCATGAAGGAATCCAGCTCCTTCGGAGGAACGACCAGCCCAGTGACGGACTCAAAGACCTCCCGGATGGCAGACAAGTGGTTACGTATAGTGTTGACTTGAAAGCGACGTGTACGGAAGAGGTGAAACAAGTAGTGTAGGACGAGGGAAGGAGAGCTAACAGTCTGGCGAGTGTCCTGTATCCACCTAGTAAAAGACCTCCAGTGGGACTCGTAAGTCCCCCAAGTCGTAGACGTCCATGAACGCTTCAGGAAGTCAGTCAGGTCCCGTCCGTGGACTGGGAGCCACCGTGCCTCACGAACATCCACGATGCGAAGGCCAACGAGGTCCGCAGGTCGCCAACCTGGCTCAAGTGGAAGTTTGAGAGAGGGAGAGGGACCGGACTCAGGCACCACCGCTTCAACTGGGAGTACCAAGCCTGGGCTGGCCACAGAGGCGCTATTAGCCAGACTCTGCCGCGGTACAGCCGCAGCCGCGAGGACTTTGCACATCAACAGTGCGTCTGGTGGCGGAAATATGTATATCGACTGCCACCTGTTCCAGTCTTCCATGAAAGCGTCCGGACCCCCCTCCGGAGTGCGAGTCCGGAGGGATAGGTACTGAGGCAACTTGCGCGTCTCCTTCGATGCGAACAAGTCGACCTCCGGAACACCCCAGGAAGCTGCGAGGTCGTCGAATACAGTCTGTTTCATCGCCCATTCTACAAGAACGCCCTGTCCTCGCGACAGGGCGTCCGCCCACAGGTTGGCAGTCCCGGGCAGGTAGGAGGCGTGCAGGGAGATGTTGTGTCGGTTCGCGAGGAAGAACAACTTCTCTGAGATCCCCAACAGAGTCAAAGACCTGGAGGACCCCTGCTTTTGGATACAATGGACAGCTGTCTGATTGTCCATCCTGAAGGCCACCGACTTTCCCCGAAGGGCCAGCGCGTGGTCCCTCAGGAAGAACAAGGGAACCAACAGTTCGAGGGCATTGATGTGTAGGTGTGTGTGTCCCACCCATCTGCCGTGATGTTGATGTCCCAGGTTGGATTGGTAACCCCACCCTACCTCGCTCGACGCATCTGTATCTACCCAGATCGTCGGCGGGGGGGCGGTCCAGGGCACAGCCGCAGAGAGCGTGCCCCGAGCAACCCAGTGTCCTAAGTGTCTGTGAATGGTACGCGGGATCGGCATGAGCCGATCCATAGGGGCCAACGGAAACACCTTGTTGCCCATGAGTATGAGGCGGCGCAGCCTGAGCCTCCCTAAGGGAACGGTCAGAGCGGCCCAATTCAGCGAACCCACTAACGAGTCCCAGATCCTCCTCGTGAGGGAGACCGAGTGCAACACGGCGAAGACCTTCCTGCGAAGTTTCACCGCGTTTGGCTGACTCTGGGTCACCGTAGCGTTGGTCAGATCCCATTCGAGACCTACCCACGTCACGACACGCGACGGGGTCAGGCGTGACTTGGGAATATTGATTTTGAACCCTAACTGTGTGATGTGTTGAACTACTGTGAGGGTGTCGTGGACGCACTGTTCTAGGGTGTCTGAAACTATCAACCAGTCGTCCAAGTAAAACAGGATCTGGAGGCCGCCCCTGAGGAGAGGATCCAGAGCCTGCTTTACCAGTTTCGAGAAGATCCGCGGCGCGATGTTGAGACCGAAGGGAAGTCTGTCGAACATGAACACACGATCGGAAGTCTGAACGGCCAAGAATCGCTGGAAACGAGGATGGATAGGAACGTGCCAATACGCATCCTTGAGGTCCAGCGACACTACCCACGACAGAGGTCGCAGGGTCAGTCGTACCTGGTGCACCGTCAGCATCCGAAACCGTGTGTTCACGATGTGCCCGTTGAGGGCCGACAGATCCACCACCGGTCGCATCGCGTCGCAGTCCTTCTTCGGTACCAGAAAAACACGGGAGAGGAAAACCGGGTGACCGGCTTTCACCTCCTTGACGATTCCCTGCCCGTGCATGGACGTAATCACGTCGGCCACCTCCGAAGAGACAGGCCGGCTTCGTTGACAAGAGCTGAGTGGGGGTCTGGACTTCCATCTCCAGGTTAGACCCCTCCGTGCAATCTTCCGCCCCCACGTCCCTCGTGGCCACCGAAGGGCGCAAGGGCGAAAATAACCTGTGGGAGCCCCCGAGATGAGGTGAGCGACCCTTTCTGTGAGGCGAGAAGGAGAACAAGGAGGAGACCGACCTGGAGAACCTACACATTTTTTTGACGTGGAGGGTCCCCCGGGACGGTCCCTACGGTCATAAGAGCCACGTTGACCACCCCTACCCCCCCCACCTCGCCGAAAAGGGCGGGTCACCCCATCCCCTGTCCGTCGTGTGTCTGACCCCGTCGAAGTGCGGCCGGAAGTGGAAGGCTGGCCAGCCCCTTCTCGGCGGGGATGAAAGGGAGCAGGAGCAGAAGTGCGAGGCGGAACCGACGCTCTGGCCGGCAACTTCCCTTTCCTGCGCCCTTTCTTGGCGGCAGCAGTGGCGGCAGCACCCCGAAGGGGACCGGCAGAAGGACGGGACTGCGAAGACCCTGGTCGCGACACAGCGCGTCTTTGCGTGTCGTAAGCAGGGTCCGCTGACAGAGAAGCGTAGCGTTCCCAAGCATCCTGCGCAAAAAGCCCCGATGTATATAGCTCAGAGTATAACAGACCCTGACGAATATCCAAAGGGGCCTTCCGGCAGAACGAGGAACTTACCGTCTGGCGTTGTCGAGTTGCCTCGCACAAAACCGCCTTCAGCTCGGGAACCAAAGACACCGCGAGCTGAAGGTGGATCCGCCGAACGTGGTCCAAGCCCTCGCGAAGATCGCCAGGTGCAGTCACCTCGATAAGTCGCAGGTGGTGAACAGACGTCTGGAGGGAACCTAGAAGACAAGACAATAAGTTCGCCACCCTCTGCCGCAAGGTAAAATCCCTGTCGACAGAGGACTTATCTGGGTGGGAGAAGAACGGGTTAGCAATAGCACAAATTTCAAGTTTGGGAGCGCTAATCCAGGACCAGAACTTGCCATCCAATCCGCCGACAGATACCAGAGGAGGCAAAAGCAGTGACGACTCTGGGGGAGGGACTGAAATAGATCTGTCGACGGAACGGTTGGCAAAGTCTAAGGCCTCAGCAAACCAGGCCTCCAATGGGAGAGGGTTATCGAGCACGACGGCTAAGCCAGGCTTACCGTCGTCGCACAAACCCGTCCCATAGGAGGACAGTCCCGTTAACACAGCCAGGGACTGAACATCCTGAAGGATGTCCTGGCGGCTGAAGTCTGACCAGAGCTTAGTTCGAGGAGCAGACGGGGGCTTGGGCTTCACCGAAAAGTACTGAAGGTCAGTCCTTGTCGGGTACGCCCGCACCTCCACGTCGGCCACCTGACCATCCACCCTGATCGCCCTGAACTGCATTTTTACATTAATTTGGACCGACCAGTCCGAAGGTAGGGCCCTCTCACCTGACGGGAAGTCGGTAGCACGCTCCGGGTGGGAGGCCTGCACCCCCTTCCAAACAGCCAAGGAGCCATAGAGGAGCGGCATAGTCCGCGACGGGACCTTGGCCTTTTGGATGGGGGGCAAGCGCGGACCCTGCCCTAGCAGACGGAGGACCCCCGCATGTGAGACAGCAGGGGCAACCACCTGAGCCAGGGCAGGAGCAGTACTAGCCGACGACCGGGCAGGCGGAGAAGCAGGGCGAGAAGGAATGTGGTCCACCGCAGAGGGGAGGGGGACCAAAGCAGGGGTAGGTTGGGTGAGGCGCTGAGGTTGTGTCACCGCCAAGAAGCGCGATAAGAGGGATTCTTGCATCGCCTCCAAGCGCGCGTCGAAGTGTGACACAACCCACCCCTGCATAGCCGAAAATCGATCCGAGAGAGGCGACCCCCCCGAAGATAGTTCGGCCCGCAGGGGCGAGCGTGAGCGAGCGAGAGCGAGACCCACGACACGAAACAGCAGCGTCGCGGCCCAAAGAAGGCGAGCGACGACGGCCGTGGTGGTCCTGAGGGTCTCGTTCCCGATCACTAACGCCCGAGGGGGAAACATCACCATCCCCCTCTTCCAGCGACACGTCAGCCCCCGAGAAAGGGGACCCCGAAACCTCGCTATACTCTACCGAGTCAAGCGGCGGGGTACCCTCACGGGGAGCCGGCAAGCGAAGATCAGGAATAGAAGAAGGAAGAGGAGCAGGATGACGGGAGGGGGAAGGCTGGCCGGGTGAAAGGAGGTCAGAAGGAGCCGCGGGGGGAAACAGAGCAAGGATCCCCGGGGCTGAGAGAACAGGGCGGCCCGACACCGAGGCGGAGGAGGGAGGAACCTCCACCTTGGGACGAGACCTAGAAGGAAGAAGAGGCACCGAAGCAGGAGAAGTAGGAGGAGAAGCAACTACATCCTGGCGGACCCTCCTGGACAGAGTAGAAGGAGGGAGCAGAGGGCCAGCTACAGCATGAACATCCGCGCGCGTAGAGGACAAATGAAGAGGACGTCTTTTGTGCAGGGGAAGCGGGCGGAAGGTAGTAGAGCCCCTATCCGGAGAGGCCAGGGGAGGGCGTACAGGGGCAGAGATGCTAACCCCGGCCTCAGGGCGAAAACCATGACGAGGGTGAACGGCGGAGTCAAGGTGAGCAGGAGGACGAGGAGGGGCAGTAGAGGACGAGCGACGAGGAGAGCGAGCGAGAGCGTGGACGGAGCTGGGGATCCACCCGACGATGTGACGACCGACCACGGGACTCAGGGAGGAGGGCCCGAGCAGGGAGAGGGCCAGGTAAACGGCCTCCAGACGGGTCAGGGATGCCCAGGGCGACGCGGATCCGGTCGTCAACAAAGGCCGGGGAACGGTGGCCCACAGTCCTGATGTGGTGGGAGACCACCGCCCACACAGACTGAAGGGATGCAGAGGCCACTGCCGCATCAGAGGAACCAGGGTGATGGTCCACCACATCCACCAGGTCCATACACGGGCCACACAAAGCAGGGAGGTAGGCCGTAGAGGACACACATTGAGAGTGGCGTAAGCAGGACCTGTGGCAGTCCAAGCACGGGGAGCCACAGCCCTGGCGAAAGCAAGGCATCCCACCTGCAACGGAAGAACACACACCATAAGCAGCACGTTGACGGAGTAAGTGAAGATAATGTCCAATAAAAACCAGGGAATGAGCATGGGTAAACAGGAACACACATGCAAACTGGAAGTCGTACTCACTCTAAACCGGGAGCACCGATGGAGGTGAGGAGGGCGGGTGAGGCGGAAGAGCACAAGCAGAACCTGCAAAGATGGAGAAAGTGTTAACCACCACTCAACACCTCACATGCAGGGTCCATAACACCAGGAAAGTGCATACACCAATATAGTACCAGGCAACAAGATGACACAAAAAAGGGTCACCGGGAAAGCCAACTATAACCGCAAATTTGCGGGCCAATGGAGGCATAACCGTACTGACACAACCCTCCCGCCTCACCGCGAGACCCCCCAGCGATCTCCGCAAATTTGCGGGGAGCCGAAACGTCCGTGGACCGAATCGAGCACTTCGCAAATTTGCGGGACCGGCCGAGATGGTCCGGCGCCGAAAAAGCGAGAGGAGCGTCTAGGGAAAACCAACACAGGCCCAGAAAAAAGCGTCGACTCCTTATGACTCCAAGCGACGATGGCCATCAAGCTGAGCAGTGTCTTCCTTGATAATATCCTGACTCAACCGGTCAAGGGAGAGGCAAGGAAGACACACCAGGGGAGAGGAGGCACATCCCCCAGGAACCACCCCACCCACAGAGATAGAGCAAAGCCCATGAGGAGAAGTGGCAGGAAGGGTGGTTTGGCACAAACAGGGGCCCCCGTAGGGTACCCCAGGATTGGGCAAAAGGGAATGAAAGGATGGAGGTGAAAACAGTAAGGGAACACAAAAACCAGTAAATGAAACTGGCGAGAAAAAGGGTGGCCTAGCCGTGAGGAGAGAATGTGTCAGGGGCGAAAAACCCTGTGGTGTGAGGGAGAGGCCCCCGTGGGGTACCCCTGGATATCACGAACCACCAAGCGCCCAGGCCCTTGAGACACAGTGAAGGCTCGAAAGGGGGGACTCGGGAATAACGCTAATAATGCGGCCGACACAAACCCTACAAACAGCACCGCCACCACGAAATCCCAGATTGTGAACCAACTGTACACCTAGGCTATGAAAATATGAAACCTCATAGGGCATAGCAATTCCTGAATGAGAAACAAGCTAGGCTAAAATAAGCTAAACTATGCCCAGACTAACAGGAAAAAAGAATATGAAAAGAGAAAGGAATGAAAAACACATACGAGGAACGCCAGGCGCCCCCGTACCTTCGGTAGCTATTTCCACACGCGTCTCCATTAAACACACTGAGGAGCCCATTTACGTGTGCCCTAGATCACGTAACATCTGTCTAACAAAAAGAAGGCCAGAAAAGCCGAAACGAACCTAAAACAGGGTGAATTGAAGGAGCACAACAAAAGCGGACTCAACAATGGCGACGCGTGAAAAAATGATAACAAGAGAGGGTCGCTCATGCGCACGTTCTACAGGGATCGGCGCATGACGGAACACGGGATGGGCCTTGAGCGGTAACTAAGGTAAACCCCTTTTTCTTCTCTTCTATACTTTTTTCACCTTCGGTGGTAGTTTTGGTTAATGTACAACGTCTCCTAGAGCAAGATAAGGAGTAGACTCTAGACGTTTTCTTTTTAACCGCGGTTGGAATGACGACATAGCAGTCAAAATAGACAAGTCGTCATTGCAATTAGGTTAATAGCCTTGACGTTGGATTTGCCAAGACTACTAACAAATTATCCCTCCTCGCGACCTTCGCCGCCATCCCGCTAACATTGCTAAGATCTCTTTTGATGGACTTTCCCTTCCTGCCCATGTTATTGTCGGTGGTACTCGCCTCCCCGTGACTGCGTCTCTTCCCCGTCCACTCCAGTGTCGCAGCTGCTGGCGTTTTGGCCACCCGGCGAAGTTCTGCCGCACAACCGCTGAGAGCCCACTCTGCCCGCGCTGTGCGCAGTCCGGACATGCCGTTGGCGAATGTCAGTCAACGTCCCAGTTCTGCCTTAATTGCCGCGGGTCTCATTCGGCCGACTCTAAGATTTGCCCCGTTTATCTGTTAGTCTGAGGTTGCTGTCCTCAAAGCGCGACACGGCCTTATGCTCACCGCAGCCCGCCAAGAGGCTCGTCGCTTGGTCTTCACCCCTCAGTCATTTTCCAAGACTCTGTCTCCTCCCTCCTCTTCTTCGCCTCCCTCTACCACGCCCCCCCCTTTTTCTGGTTCCTCGGTTCCTTCCACCGCCTCCGCTCCCTCCGTCCCCCCGGTCGCGCCAGTTTCGTCATCTGCCTCCCTTCCTTCTACCGGTGCTTCTCCCGGATTTTCTCCTTCCTCCTCTTCTGTCTCCTCCGTTCGTCCTTCCGTCTCTTCCTTTCCTGTCCCTTTGTCTAACACTTTCTCTGTTCTCAGTCCTTCTCCTACTTCTGCCCCTTCATCTTGCTCTCTTCCTTGTTCCTCCTCTTCTAGTCTCCCTCAACGCTCTCACCGTTCCAAGCCTCCCCCCTGTTCTCCGTCATCTTCCTCTTCTAGTAGCCCCAAATCTCCTACTCGCTCTAAACTTCCCTTCTCCTCTACCAAACGGGCTCCTGTGCTCCGTTCTTCCTCGCCCGCTTCCTCTTTTAAACATAAGGGTGGTCTCCGTGATGTGCGGAGCTCAAGTCCCTGCGAGAAGAAGAAGAAGTCACCTCCTTCTCCTTCTGTTTCCCTTTCTCCTCTCTCCGTCCAGTCTCCTCCTCCTCCCATCACTGCGTCCCTAGATTTCTCCTACGAAACCCTACCTAAGATTGATGAATTTATCCGTTCTTCCCACCCACTACCTTCAACTGTTCATGCCGAAGTTCATCCTACCCCCTCTTCTCTCCCCCCTACCCCTCTCCCGCCTTCCCCTGCCCTGTCCTCTTCCTCTACTCCCTCTTCTGGCCTTCCTCCGGGCCCTCCTCCTCTTCCTCCTCCTGACCCTCCCCCTCTTTCTTCTCCTGCCCTTACCCCCTCCTTCTCTTCCCACCCGCCGTCTGTCCTTCCTACCTCTTCCGGCCCTCCTCCTTCCTCTCCTCTTTCTCTGTTAGACCTCCCTATGCCCCCCGGTTTCAAGTCTTCCCCTTCAACATCTTCTCCAATTCCTGCTATTATTTCCCATCGTTAGCCTCTCTTGGCTATATTTTCCACCCACGGTGTTAACTGTATTTTGTAAATATGTTGTATATAGTGTACGTCTTTTCTTCCCTCTTGTACGCGTCTTCTTTTTAATCTTTTTTGTCTTTTTAATGTCCATTTTACAATGGAACATTCATAGTTTTGCAGCACATCGTGTTGATCTTCGTTCCCTTATCTCTAGGTTTAGCCCACTTGTTATTAGTTTACAGGAATCACGTTTATCTAATGCCCCCTCCCCAATACCTCTTTACTCCTATATAAGTTCTCCCCATTCCCAGTATGCTACTTGCCTCCTCGTACATCATGATGTCCCAGTGTCTCCGTTAACTATCCGTACCTCTCTTAAATGCACGCTTGCCAGAGTGTTCCTTTCACGCTGGCTTACAGTAGTTTCCATATACCTTTCCCCCTCGATCCCGATCGATGTTCCAGAATTAAACAGGATCCTTTCTCTATTACCTCCACCTTTCCTCCTTTTAGGGGATTTTAACCCTCTCACCACGGAAGGGCTCTTGAACGCCCATAAAAAAGCATATAACAGGTACCCGGAAGGCCTCTTGAACGCCCAGTGGTTGAAAGCCTGTGAGCTTCGTGTGCGAGGCGTCGGTCCGACGCATGTAAACAACAGCCGGCTGGACCAACGCCCCGCATCTCCGGCCACAAGAAGGAGAGCGTCGCTTGTTCGTGTGTGCCTGTATGTTGTTGTTAAGTATCGAAAAGTGGTATAAAGTGGCTGTTTTGGCCATAAAGTTATCTCCAATGAAATCATCATCACAGCTCAACCAGTTGACTTAGAGAGCTCTACTTAATGCCATTCTACAGGTAAATAACACAGCTACGCTTGGGGATGCGCGGGAATGCGGGAAGCAGTCTGATTAACGAATATACGGTAGCCTAGCCTAGACGTTTTTTGGCCAAAACACCCGGGTTTCGAGGAATATATATATAATACATAGCCGGGGCTGGAGGGTTAATTGCAGGCATTCCCTGTGGGGTGACTCTACCGTTAATACACGAGGTCGTTCCCTTGAGGCTCTGATTCGTACACACGATTTATTTCTTTTAAACACTGGTTCCTCTACGCATTTTGATAGCGGCACCCGTACCTTCTCATGTATTGACTTGTCTCTGTGTTCCCCTACACTATCCTTGGATTTTACTTGGAGGGTCTTTAATGATTACTGTGCGACTGACCACTTCCCGATTGTCCTCTCCCCTACGTCTTACTCCCCAGTGCCGCGCCCTCCCCGTTGGTGTTTCGATCGTGCCGACTGGACATCTTTCGCTGATCTCGCCGTTCCGCCTAATCCGACCCCTGCTTTCCCGGACCCTGATGCCATGCTTACCAGTTTCCTGATGTTTGTGCTCCATGCTGCCTATACTTGTATTCCACGCACCACTCGGAGTATGTCTTCTAAGTGTGTACCGTGGTGGACTGCTCAGTGCACTTCGGCTTTACGCAATAAAAGAGCCAAGTGGAAGAGTTTCCGTCGGAAAAAAGGCTCTCCATATGAGCGGGATGCGTATACTCTTTTCAAACAGGCTAATGCCGTCTTCCGTCGTACAATCCGCTCTGCAAAAATATCTAGCTGGATGTCGTATGCCTCTACTATCAACGCAGATACACCAGTTCCGCAAGTCTGGGCTCGCGTCAGGAAGATTGCAGGGAAACATGCACCTACGCCGGCCCCAGTCCTCCATACCAACACTGGCATTGTGGGCGATCCGTCTCTGGTGGCCAATATGTTGGGACAACATTTCAGCGATGTTAGCACTGGCTCCCATCTCCCGCCCTCCTTCCAGATGCATAAACGCCGTTGTGAACTTAAGCGACTTGACTTCGCCTTATCATCTGATCAGTTTTCAATGCCCCCTTCTCCCGGGCTGAGCTTGAGTCTAGCCTGGGAGCCTGTAAGGATACATGTGAAGGCCCTGACGGTGTCCATTACTTGATTCTGAAGCACTTATCTCCACCTGCGCTTGGCTTTCTCTTATCCATCTACAACCGTCTGTGGTCCACAGGCTTTTTTCCGGCTGAGTGGAGACATGCCATCCTTCTCCCATTCCTTAAGCCGGGTAAGTCGGGCCATGCACCAGCAGATTACCGTCCCATTGCCCTGGTCAGTTGTGTAGGCAAATTATTAGAACGCATGGTTCACTCCCGCTTAATGTGGCTCCTGGAATCAAGAGGCATCCTGTCACCTTTTCAATATGGCTTTCGCAAGGGCCGTAGTACTTTGGACCCATTATTGAGATTGGCGACTTCTATCCGCGATGCCTTTTCGGACACTAAGTCGGTTTTAGCTGTATTCTTCGATCTTGAAAAAGCGTATGATACTGCCTGGAAATACAACATCCTTCATACCCTTTTACGTTCTGGTGTGTCTGGCAACATGGCGGTATTCTTGAAGAACTTTCTCCGTGATCGTACTTTCCGAGTCAAGCTTCAGAATACATTCTCACGAACGTACCCCCAACACGACGGTGTCCCACAGGGTTGTGTTCTTAGTAGCATCCTTTTTATCCTAGCTATTAATGGTATTATTTCTTCTCTCCCTCTTGGTGTCCGTGCTTCTTTGTATGTGGACGACTTCGCTATTTACGCTGTGGGTTTGGATATCGCTGCCCTACAAAATCTCATGCAGAAGGCCATTGATGCAACTGCGCAGTGGGCTACGGCCCATGGTTTTCGGTTTTCGCCCTCGAAATCTTGTGCCGTCATCTTCACAAAACGCCATACAGTCCCGCATCCTGTTCTTACATTGTATAACCGCCCTCTGCCTTACAGGTCCTCAGCTCCATTCTTAGGTCTCATTTTCGATACTCGGTTGACATGGTACCCGCACATTACTTCGTTACTGACCTCCACCACCCGACGGCTTCAACTCTTACAAACCCTTAGCCACTTGTCTTGGGGTGCGGACCGGACGACTCTTCTGCGCCTCCATACAACGCTTATTCTCTCCAAGATCGATCATGGCTGCCAGGTATATGCCTCCGCTGCGCGTACAAACCTTAAGCGCCTAGACTCCCTTCACCATCACGGTCTGCGCTTGTCGCTAGGGGTCTTTTCGCTCTACTCCGGTTATTAGCCTTTATGCTGAATCAGGTGTCCCACCGCTATCATCCAGGCGGGATAAACTGACCCTTTGATGTCATCTTCGCCTTCTGCAACACAGTTTGGCTAGTTTTCCTCCCACGGCTTCCGGCTTAGCCCCATCAGTGTCTGCTACTTCGTTCCCCGGTCGGGTCTCTGCTTTACTAGCCTCCTTCTCTTTTCCCATTCCATCGGTGCTACCCCTCCGACAGTCAGAGTTCCCCCCATGGCTACTCCCTCGCCCTACCGTTTGTACAGCTGCCCTCCCCCCCTCTAAGGCCTCTTCAACCCCACAGTTGCTTTATGCTCAGTTTGCGGAACATATGCTACGCCACTCTTCAGCCGTTCCAGTGTACACTGATGGTTCCAAGACCTCCGCCGGTACAGGGTTTGCGGTTGTGTTCCCGGACCGGACCTTCCAACGTCACATCCAATCATGTGCTAGTGTCTTTACGGCCGAGTTATTTGCTATTTTATTTGCCCTACGTACTATTTTTTGTTCACACCTGCATACCTTTGTAATTTTTAGTGACTCCCTTAGTGCTCTTCAGAGTATTCAGTCTCTTCCCGCTGTTAACCCCTTAGTGCTGGAGATTCAAGAATGGTTGTTCCGCATCGCTACTAAATTGAAGTCCCTGTCTTTCTGTTGGGTCCCGAGTCATGTTGGAGTGCCTGGCAATGAGCGGGTTGATTTTTTTCGCCCGCTCTGCTATTACCTCTCACCGACTTGTGCCACGACGTATTCCTGCATCTGATTACTTCCCGCGTGTTACTCAATTACTACGTCAGCGCTGGCAGGACGACTGGACCTCCATGAGGGTGTCTGATGTCAAACTGCATTCTGTCAAACCTTCCGTCCTACCTTGGAAGTCTTCCTCTCATCGCAATCGTCGATGGGAGACCGCTCTAGCCCGTCTTCGGCTCGGCCACACCAGGCTCACGCATGGTCATTTGATGTCCTGTGATGTCCCCACGCTCTGTCCTTGCTGCCATATTCCAGTGTCTGTCCAGCATCTCCTGATCGACTGTCCGTGTTTCTCCAATGCCCGACGGCAGGCATTCCCCTTCATATCCTCCCTTAATCGTCCCCTTATCTTAGCCGATCTGCTTGGAGAGTCCCCCACTTTCTCCCTCCCACATCTTATGCGGTTTCTCCTCCATACCCGTCTCCTTCAGCTTCTTTAATTAGTGTTTCCTAGTCTTCTTCTCCTCTACTCCGGATTGCGCCCAGCCCCACTACACCTCCGATGTTTTTTTTTTTTCCACAAAGTTTCTTTTGGTGCTACATAGTCTTTTTAGGCTTGGTGTGAATCCCTATTTTAATAATAATAATCATATTGCCTCAATAATAACTTATGTGTGTCATCTTCTCTTCTTAAAGAGCTATACTGCAGACGAATTTGTTATGGTCGCGGGTTGTGTTATCGATATTTGTGTACATATATCCGGGTCAAATTCATGTAAGGGTGGGTCTGACCACCCTTTGCGAAAGGGGCTTCCTACGATCAAAGATGGCCACTACGACGCTTCGTGAATACCAGCGTTGAGTCGTAAGGGAGTTTTCAGATCGTACGACCGTTAGTGAATCCACCTCCTGGTCTCAGATCGGGAGGCCATGGAGGCAGCTCTAAATTTCTTAAGCCTGTCCCTGGCCCCGCCCCTCAAATGTACAACTATTAGATTAGATTAGATTAACCTAACCTAACCTAACCCTAAAATATAACAAAAATAACCAAATTAACAAATATAACAAAATTAAAAATATAAAATACACTAAATTCGAGTGGGATCGAACACTGGTTTTCCCAGTGGAAGGCGGGAGCTATACCGACTGAGTTACGGAGCGATCTGGCAGTATCGGTTTGAAGGCTATATTTAAACGCGGGGCGGGCCAAGGGAGGTGAGGGGCGGGGCCTAGGGGCCTAGATTCTCACGCATGCTCAGATGGAGTTTTGGAGAGGCTTTAGAGCTGCCCCCATGGCCTCCCCTCAGATCAGATGAAGTATTGAGGGATAAGCCTTTACAACGGCACCTCGTATTTACATTCTACTTTTCCTATTTTTCTGAAGCGTGGAGAGAGAGGTAGCTGTTGGAGTGGCTTTGTTATGTGTGTTTTTAGTCTGACGTCGTCAGGATGTTCCCTGACTGGGTGCGAGCATGTGAAACATGCTAGGACGTACTACCACACCCACTAAATGTCCGCCGTGGCAGGGATTCGATCCCGGGTCTTGCAGATTCACACGTGAGCGTGCTCACCACTCGACCACCACGACTCTCCAGACAGGACAGTCGCGCATCTACACAGTCACACTAATGCAAGATCTCCTTCGTAAGCGCTTGAACCAGTAACCTGAGTGTGCCAGTTCGGATCGCTACAGAAAGGCTGTCGGACATGTAAAATACCCTTCCCCCTTAATTAATTTATGGAAGTGTAGCATTAGGAAATAACTTGTTAACACTAGATTAGCGGGCTAGCGGTTTATTTATATGTACCGCCCAGCGGGGTGTTTTTAGCCAAAATAGGGCTGTTTACGTGATAATTTTCATGCCTAAATAAGACCCAGAGTGTAAAACAAGTATCTATCCCTGAAAGGGCATAAACAGAGCTTTCGAATGACACCATAACGATCCTTTTATGATGGCTAGTTTTCTTGCAACAACCGCGCAACGCGAGTGCAAAAAGCATGTAATTCGGCACTTTCCCCATACAATTCCGTATATAGCGAGTGAGAGAGGGAGGGAGGAGGTGGGATTCGTGTCAGTAGGTTCGCCGCGGTGGTCTGGAGCAGTCATACGCTCGCTACTCTCCTGCCACCACTTGTCTCTCTCTCTCAGCAACATTACGTGCTGAAATTGCCACACGACCTATGTCGAGCGCCGCCAGATAGTCCAGATTTATTATACTCGACTTATGTTGCGCGCCGCTAGTTAGGGGTTAATTATAGGTCTGGATCGGCCAACCAGGCAGTAAGGCTCTCACCTCTTACCTCTGGCTGTGAACCTACCAAGAATAATCTAATAAGGATAGAGCTCTTAACCTAACAAGTGCGCATGGGGGTAATTGGAAACGTCCCCCTGTGCTGACGTATTTGAGGTGTTTCCGTCACTAAAATATTCATTGTACCATTAATAGCATTAATACTTATCCATATGCGCCTATTATGGGTTGATTATAAAGGTATTAACCTGAAACAACAATAAAACGAGTGAAAACAGCGTTTGGATGGTCAAAATCGGAGATATAGCCCGCGAGTTGTATAATGTATGGGTGAGGCAAGCTGCTTTCCCGCCAATTTCCCCCAAGGCCACTGAGACACAGTCGATCGATACTCTCTCTCTCTCTCTTGCATTCGCTTGCTATCAGTGATGACCACACCCTGCAACCGGATTTCTAATGTTAGCACGAAAATATACCTCAGAATAAGGGAATAACAGGGAAAATAGGTGATAACTGAAGGAGAGGAGGAAAGTGGGGAAGGAGGGGAGGTAGAGGCCTGAGATTTTGCATGGCCCAGGGGCCCAATTTTTTTTTTTTTTTTTTCGATGTCAAAAGTTTATTTTTGTTTTCTCTGACTCTTAACCCGGGAGCTGCGGGGAGACTCTTAAGAGTTCCCCCGGCGCACTGCGGGGAGACTCTTAAGAGTCAGAGAAAAAAAAATCAACTTTTGACATCGAAAAAAAAAAAAAAAAAAAAAAAAAAAAAATTATTTATTTTTTTTTTTTTGGCCCCTGGGCCATGCAAAATCTCAGTCCTCTACCTCCCCTCCTTCCCCACTTTCCTCCTCTCCTTCAGTTATCACCTATTTTCCCTGTTATTCCCTTATTCTGAGGTATATTTTCGTGCTAACATTAGAAATCCGGTTGCAGGGTGTGGTCAGTGTGTAGTGACGGAAACACCTCAAATACGTCAGCACAGGGGGACGTTTCCAATTACCCCCATGCGCACTTCAGAGGTTAAGAGTCTCCCCGCAGTTCCCGGGTTAAAGGAGCTCACAATTGATCCTTAGTCTTGGCCAAGCACCCCTGAAGATGGCTCTGCCATCGGTGGTACATCGTCTGCACACTTACAAATGTCACTGGGAGCTGCCAGATGGCATGGCGGCAGATACAAACATGGCACCAAAACAACATGGTCACAGCTGTGTTGTTTGTGGAAATTTCAAGCGAAAGCAAAAGCATTTCATATATCACTTCTTTCCCAAAGGTAAGGTGAAGTGCTTAGTCATAAGTAGGGTGTATCTACGAGTTTACAGTATACAGTATACTCACATACGAGTAGGCCTATATATAATCATGGCTGACTGAATCAAGATTCCAGAGACATCATCTTGGTAAATAGCTGACTCAAAAATACTGGCATTTGTGTCATTACAGATGTTTGTTATGGCTCAAGAACCTTGACATCAATCTGAAGACGAAAACACCTGATCAGCTGAACAAGTCCCGTGTTGTGTGAATCAGCCACTTTTAAGATGACCAGTATAGCGGGGTTGGTCGTCTGACGTCTGATGCTCCACAATTTACAGATGTTTTAAATAATATAAATAAATAGCTTAATCTAATCACGTATTATATGCCATTCATATGATCGGTTATCTTTAATGTAAGACATACCCTCAGTTTTATGTTCTTAGTTTTTGTGGAGTGTGAGGTTGGAATTACTTGCTTATAGAATACCATTCATGAATACACAGAAAAGCAATACACGGTAGTGGAGAAATTCCCCTAGCATTGTATTGTGCTGCAGTGGTCGACCTGAATAGTAAACACGTAACATCAAGAGAAAATATATTTATAAACACGTACAACATGAGGCAAAAGATGTGTTCCACACCTTTGGTAATGTTGTTGCTGAAGGTATGTGTATTTATTAGTGTATGACGTGTATGGGTAAAGCTGCAGAAACATATATTACTCGAGAGATAGTCACTGGGATGATTGCTGTAATTGTCTCGCATATTCCTTCGTGAGAGTCTGAGAGATAATTGCGTACCGGTATGTCTTTATTTACTCCTCACCAATTAAGCAGTGCAAGTAATATGAGGACCTGTATGATTCACAGTGTGTGTGTGTTTGATTATTTACTTTTCAGTAAATGTACGAACACTATGGGGAACATATATGAACAAAATCCATACAGGCACTGATACAAATTTAAATGTAAGGCACAAAACCAATACAAGATATAGATATTGAGTAACCTACACATATAGCAAATGGATTATATTAGATAAAGTATTTTATACAGAAAAAGGTGAAGTTGCTGCACAAATACTAGATTGTATACATGGAATGTAGCACAATATATTTAGTAGTAGCATATGGACTTTAAGGTAGGACAATAATGATAATGACAGAATGGGGATCACAATTAAAACATCATGAGTGACAACAGTAGCCTACTATTTAGACATAGCCTATAAGAGCTATTATGGAATGTGAAAAATTATGCGATATTGAGTACTGCAAGCGGTAGCCTATATATATTAGAAACTATATAGTTATAGCTCGAATATAATCGTTTTCTAAAGAACGGTACATTCTCTATTGAGGGGTATAAACTGTATGGTTACTGTTCGAAATTAACCGTTCTCTATTGATGGGTGCTTGACGTTAGATGGGGTAAGTATCAGAGGTATACAACCAAAAGCAGAGAGTCGCCTCTCCTATACTCTCCTTGGAACCGACTCTGGTGATTATTCGGGGAGATGACCTCTACAACGGCCCCCCCCCCCCTCCTATTGCTTTTGACTTATTTGTATGTTATTTTAGCTCAATTAATTGTCTTTTTGTTTTCTTAATTTTTCTCTGTGTATAACCACATTCTTTGTATTACTCTTTTAACTTCTTGTTTATTTTTGTTGTCTCCAAATAGTAGTTCTGCCAACTTATTTTCTATGTATGGTCGTTCAAATAGTTTATTTGTTACCCTCAGCTGTTGATAATATTCACAGTGGAGTATAAATTGTTCTAGGGTTTCATTTTCTTCTTCGCATGCTAAACACTTTGTATCCTCTCCGTTAAATCTTTTTCTATCGTTTAGTTGTAGCGTATTCGAGCGACATCTGAATAAAGTTATCGAAGATGGAGTATTATCATAAAATTGTTTTTCTTTTATTTCACTTTTGTTATATTTATATAACTTTACGCTACTTTTTGCTTCCAGTTCTTGTTTCCATCGATTTGAGTCGAGCTCTTTTATTACATTTTTTTATTCTTAGGTCGCTCATAGACATTATTTCTACTTCACAAACATTGACACTATCAAATATACTTTTCATGTCTTTAACCCATTCGTATTTTTTATGTGATCTTCTCATTTCTTCTAAGACTGCCTTTTTCACTGATCCTTCTTTTTTATGTAAGTATTTCACAAAGTTTATTTTATTTTTCAAAATTCTTGATATCATATCTGATGCACCAATGTCCCGTCTTAATGTGCACACAGGAGTATGGATAGGAGCCCCCAAAATATATATATAAACTTTGTTCTCTATGGTTTGCAGTTTTTTTATATCAGTTTTGTTATAATTAATTACCTGATTGCCATATAATACTGCTGGGAGTGTCACCGATTTCCAAAAAGCCTTACCTAGTATTAACTTATTACAGCTTTTAGCAATTATAGATGGTACTTGATTAGCTAATGTTTGTGCTTTATTAATCATACATTCTTTATGGTATTTAAAAAAACCCAATCTTGTTGGTTATGTTGACTCCTAGATATATAGCCTAATTCTATCTTACTTTGATGCCATCAATTTCGTTTGTTTTTTATTTTTTATTATATATTAAAATGTTACTCTTTTGTGTTTATCTCTAATCCATATTCTTTTACAACCCTGTCAATCGTCTGTATACTTAATTTAGTTTCTTGTATAGATTGTGTTAAATTTAAACCGTCATCTGCGAAGATCGTATTAAAATAGAATGCTAAATCTGAGTTTCCTATTCCTGTGTCCTCCAAATGTAATAAAATCATATATGTTACTAGCTTAAACAGGGATGTTGAGCGTGTGCATCCCTGCTTAATGCCACTACTAATTTCTATTACTTTTGAAACATCTGAGTTTAATTTTAATAATGTCTTAATTATCTCCATTGTATAGTTTTGAGATCATATCTATTAATCTAGGGTGAATTTTAAAATGTATCATTGCCTTGATTAATTTTTATCTTTTAATTGAGTCGAAGGCTTTACTGAAATCTATCGCTGTTACTATGAGGCTTTTTAAAGCTGCTTATTACACAATATTTCAGAAGGAACAAGTTATCCTCAATTCGACTAACTTTAGTAAAGCCAGACTGGCTGTCTAATATTGCACGGTTTTCTATTAAATTATGTTGTATTTTTTCTCTAATTATAGTCATAAATAATTTGTAAGATATATTTGAAAGGGCTATCGGGCGTAAGTCTTTGGCTGAAGGTTTCCTACATTTTGGAATTAATTTAGTATCTGTTTTCTTCCAATCTACTGGAATGCTTTGTATGCCTTCTATTATCTTACTTAAACTAATCCTAATTGCAGATATACAAATGTTGCTGTTACATATGAATTTATATAGTTCTGGTTTTATTCCATATGGACCTGAGGCCTTTTTTGGTTTTAGTTGTTTTAGATAGTCTCTTATTTCTTTATCTGTGATCTCTGTTTTTTTCATAGGGTTTATTTTATGTTTGGGTTTAAAGTCTATGTCAAAGTGTTCCTCAAAGTGGATTGGTGCTGTATACTTTGAATTCACCTTCATCTGTTAATATGATTGTATCTTGATTGTGGTAGTGCTCATAGACTGTTTTGGTTATTGGATTCCATATTGTGTTTGTCTTATTTTCATGTTTTTGATAGATTGTTATCAATATGTTTCTAATTCTTTTTCTGCTTGATTTTGTTCCAATTTTAGACCTTCGTTATAAATATTTACCTCTTTTTTATCATTGTCATTACTGTTTCCTCTTAATTTATTTATATTCTCCCATAATTTTGTATTACCTTTATCATTTTTTATCTCATACGTCAGGTTTAATTCATGTTTTCTCATTGCTTCCCTTATAAGTTCTTGTACTTTGTGTTTTGGTTCTAAATACTTATTATTTAGTATTTCTTTTTTATCTATATCTACTATAACTGTTTTCTGATCTTAATTTCATTTCTTATTTTTTCATTAATTCATACAGGTTCATATATTTTATTCTCGTTATTTGTTTTGAATCTGCAGGTCTTTCTCATATTTTTTTCTGCAGTCAATTATTTTTGTGTCCACAAAGTCTATATTCAAACTGTTGCTATCTAAGGCTACTAAATCTTTCTCTATTAATTTTCTTCTACATATTTTTTTTATATTTTCATCACTAAATTGAAGATATAGCTTTTAGTTATCCATGTATTACTGTAATATGGTATGTTGAGCCAGTATTAGTTTTTAATTTGAAGGTTACCACTATAAGGTTATGATCCGAGAGATCATAAGTTTCTTTATCTTCATCTATATTAATTGATTCAAAGATATTATTCATTTCTTTATTTATAAAAACATAATCAATTACGCTTTTCATACCTCTCTCAGTCCATGTGTATGTGCCTACCCGTTCGTCAACATCATTTTTACTGTGTTCATACGTTTCGATGAAATTAGGAGCAGGCGTAATATGTACACTCATGTTGCGCCTCGAAATTCTTAAGTAAGATGGCTCCAAACTCATCGCCGCCAACTCAGACACCCTGTCACCCGTAGCTAATGCCATTAGGAAAATGGCTTTCGTAAGTCGTAACTTGAAAGGAGGATCATGACAATATTTACGGGAGTGAAGCATTTCAAGGGCCAGATCAAGAGACCAGATGGGTGCGAGTTGACGAGGAGGAGGGTGAAGCCGGAAGCAAGACCACATGAACCCCTTCTCCTTCGCCTCTGGTACGGACAAACCAGTTAAATCGAAAAGAGGTGTCCGAATTACTGTGAGGCGATTCCTTAATGTGACAACTGACAACTTTTTGTATTTCAAATAGGTAATTTAAACAATTAAACACCAGAGCCCCCGAGGACTGCAGTTGGTCAGTTTCTACGATCCAGGTAGTGAATGACTGCTAATAAGATTGGTACTATTTGTGTTGATAGAGCATACTGAGTAATCAACTTGTGAGTCACGGCTCCCCAAACTGGCCTAGCCACTTGGCCTTCTGAATAATCATAAGGCAAAAGTCAGCGAGGTTTTGAGGATGCCAATTGTGTCGAAGTGGAAGTACGAGATCGGGAGCGACACCGGGTTCTCGCACCACGTCTTTAATTGATCGTACCAAACTTGAGCCGGCCACAACGGCGCGATCATCGAGACCATGCCTCGGTAACCCCGTAGTTTGTGAACTACTTTGCACATTAAGGATACGTCTGGAGGTGGAAACAGCTAAATGGAGCTCTCCATTTGTTCCACTCTACCAGAAATGCGTCTGGACCCCCCCCTCCCCGCCGGAGTCTTACTCCGACGTGTGAGAGACTGAGGCAGCCTGTGGTTGGCCTCTGGCGCTAACAAATCCAATTGCGGATGGTAGGGTTCGGCAAACATCTCTTGAAAGATGATTTGCTCGAGAGCCCTTTCTACTTGAGTGCTCTGCCCAGACGTTCCGACAACCCTTGTAACACTCGAGATCTCACTGACTCTTGCTTCTGACTGCATGTCACTGCAGTCAGATAGTCCATTCTGAAGGCCAGGGATTTTCCTGCCTGGCTCATGCCGTGCTCCTGTAAAAAGAATAGTGAGACTAGCAACTCCTTGGCATTGATATAAAGATGATTGATTTGGACCATAGATCCTGACCCTGACCTAGGTTTGACTGGTATCCCCATCCCAGGGTACCTGACGTGTCTGTATGTATCCAGACCGTCGGAGGAGGTGCTGTCCATGTCAAGGAGGAGTGTAATACCCCTGGCTTCGCCCAAGCCGCCAGGAGGTTGTGGATTAAAGTTGGAATTTTCTTCAGTGTTTCTGCTGGTAACAGCAGAAAGCACCTGTTTCCTTCCAAAATAATTTGTTTTAACTTCAGACGTCCTAACAGAACCGTCATGTTGGAGGTAGATCATTTTGGATTGTGCTACAATTAACCAATTGGCTACGTACCATAACACCATGATCCCTTGTTTGAGTAATGGCAGCAAAGCCTGTCGGACTAATTTTGTAAAAAGTCGAGGTGCTAGATTTAATCCAAAGGGCATTCTTTGAAAGACAAACGTTTGATCCCCGTTATGCAAAGTTAGATACATTCGAAAAACGTTTGTTGATTGGGACATACCAAAAGGCTTCTGTGAGATCGATGGAACACAGCGAACCCTGCGGCGGGAGTGTCAATCTGATCTGATTCATAGTCAGCATCCAAAACGACTGATTGTGAATATGGGTGTTGAGAAAAGAGAGGTCGATCACTGGCCTCATCTAAACACTGTCCCGTTTTTTGGCACCAGGAACAACCGGGATGTGAACATAGGCTGTGACAAAGGACTGGGGATAATAATCTGGTTTTGGGCCATCTCCTTGACGACGGATCCCACCTTCAATAACAACAAGATTGAATTCTGTGGGGATACATAAACGGGGTCGCCGAGACCACCATCAGGAGAGTCCTTTGCAGACTACTGTCCTTGCCCATGTCCGCCGGGGCCATGCCCGATGAGAATCTCGGAAGTTGCCAGTCGCATGACTGGTGTTGTCCGGCAGTACTACTTTTGTTTCCAACTCGCCTTGCTTAGGCACTGGGAGTGAGAGAACCTTGTGGTGTCTCAGTTTATTGAAGAGGGGGTTATGACTCTGATGTTGGAAAGGGGTGATGAGAGGCCTTGCTACCATCACTATTGGATTTACCCTTAGACTGACCCCTAAACCAACGCCCTCTGCCCCTGGATTGGCCTCGTCCACGAGATGTCCCGCCACTCGCAGGGGTTGTGTAAGTCTTTGATGACTGAAATGACTGGGATTGACCACAAAAGGAACTCTTAGCATTAAATATAGAATTTAACAGACTGCTCACTCTTTGACTTAGAATTAGTGGCAGGTTGTGAGTCCAGAAGTAAATCGACAATGCGCCAGGCATCGTCTGAGGCTAGGGTTTTGGAGAAAACATCTGATCAAATCCGTCTTCCACCGATCTCTGCAGGGAGTCTGCTAACCAAGTACCCCCTCAGGTCTTTACGGACCCGTACCGCCTCAAAGAGAGCAGCCCGGATCTCGCTGAGAGACTGAATGGAGTTTTGGAGAAGAAGGCGCCTAGTCAGAGAAAGAGCCTTCTGGGTACTGACGTCTGTTTCTGACTCAGACGTCCTGGCCAGAGAGGCTGCAAGTTGGCAGCTGAGTAAGTATTGGGATGCCAGTCTCCAGGCTTTCTGCCTCATCTTGTAGTCTTTATCGATCTGAACCTGTGTCAGAGGACAAAAAGGTTCAGGTAACTGGCATAAAGAAAGTTTAGAGGCCCCCAAAAATAAAAATTATTTGGAGTTATCCCTACCGCCTTGCCTACCGTATTTGAAAACCAATGATGGTCTTGCGGAAGCAGATGACTGCTTTTGTTTGTTATTGTGCTGGTAAACAGCTGGGCCTCTTGTCTCCCTGCAACCCTCGGCCCTGACTCCCTCCCTTTGCATCTGAACTAGTGAAGATCCCGTAGGGTTCCTGAAGGTTATCGAATTTAAGTCTGGGGTCAAGCCCTGTAACAGCATTATATCGTTAAACCCAACTGACTTAGTCCAGTCGGAAAAATAATTTTCCGGCGGAAGCGGGAGGCAAGGCAGGAAATAGCATGGACACACAATAGTCAGGATTATAAAATGTAGGAATGGCCCTGACGACAACATCAAGTATCTCTCCAGATTGGTTCTTGGCCCTTCATTGCTTAGCCTCATTTGCCTCGATAACCCAATGTTTCAGAATGGGACTCACCCGTGACTGTGGGTTGTGCGACCTCGGGGCGTAAAGGCTTAACTACAGACCAAGATGCATCCAACTCATATAAAAGTGGCATAAGGCCCTTTTTACTAGGGATGGATTTATTAAGGGGGGGAGAAAGCAAATCCGAGAACTGCAGATTGGATGGCAAGATCGCCGTAGCCCCCAAAGTGGAAGGGACAGGAGTGACAGTAGAGGGAGGTAAAGTTAAATACATCAACCTGAGGTTGAACAAGTACGTGCCCTAGGGGTCGCACCCCTGGGGCTACTGGTACTGGAACTGATACCTGTCGCTCACCTATAACCTGTCTCATAAGATCAAATAACTCCACTTTCTTGGTCTGACTGGGACGCGGACTATGACATTTCTGAGTCCTGCGTTCCCGAATGCCGGGAAGATGGACGTTGGCCAGACGCCATTTCTTCGGCGTGTACACCTTGGTGGTGTAAAGTAGATCCCGGTGACCGGGTCAGGGAGGGAGGGGGAGGGGGGGGGGCAGTAAAGCCTCCAACCAAGACTCGCCGACCCGGGCAGTGGAATCATGTGTTCTTGTTTGTGAGTCGTCGAGACCGTCGAACTCAGAAAGGTCTCGAAAGTTCAGATCTGGTACGTCCTACTCGGAAGGGTCTTGAATTGAGGTGGGCAGGTTAGAAGAGCTCGTACTCCTGCCGGATAGAACACATGCTGCTGCCCCTCTTCGTTCCCAATACCGGCAAAGCCATGGTTGCGGGTTGTGAGGAATGGTAAACCGGTGAAATGGCCTGAGACATGACTAGATGTGTCTCTGGTTGCCTCCCTGCCTGACGAAGACTGTTTAACCGGTTTATGTGGAGGCTGCGCCACCACCTTCGATGAGGAGGAGGACTTCCTAGACCGACTCTTCTTGGACTTGTCATCGCCTGCAGAAAGTGCGGCGTCAAATCAGAGCGAGACCTCTTAGCCGCTTGTTCAACAGTAGGCGACTTGGGTCTATTGTCTAGGTGAGCGGGACCTGTCACGCCGGCTAGACCACAGAGGGGCGTCCGGCGGATTTGAGGTCCTAGGTTGCTTGGGTTGGCGGAAGGAAGACTCACGAGCAGAAACCCCCCAGGAGCTGAAGTAACTGACGCCCCTTGAAGCAAATCTTCTAATATATGGTCATCTGAGTGTCAAGATTTTGTGGGCTACCGTCTAACAGTACGTTACATACACTGACTGAATATGAAGTAAAATAGTCTTGCACCGACTATCTGCATGGTTTTAAATAAGCATTGCGGAGGGCTGAACCCTCGGGGCATGATTGGGAAAGCCAACCACCACGAGATCGGTCTAAACAAGGAACACACTTAACACATAGAGAGTGCCCGATGACTGTTAAAATTGTACAACCCAAAGCAGCACAAAAGGAGAAAGTACTCCTATCCATGATAAACTTCCTCCCGCCAGGGAGATAGCCGACCGTCCTAGGTGTCCTACATGCGAACCAGAGGGTGAGAAAGATCCAAGAATCAATGCTCATAAGGACACGCTAGGTCGGCAAAGCTTAATATATAATAAATATATCTCCAACGTTAAAGAAATAGAAGAGTTGAATAATACTATACAATCTTAGTTCCCTTAACGTTAATTACATTCCCCAGAAATGTAAGGGAGTAGTGAGTAGCCTACCATGTGCTACTTATATAATTTCTTACCTAAGTGTAACACTGACCCTATCCCGTATTGTGACGTAAGAACTAAATCCGGCGACAACGCAACTATAGATCTTAATTCTTAACCCCGGCGGACCAGCGCCTTTCATGCGAGCAATACAGATAACTGAAAGCTACAAGATAGGAATGGGTGAGTTCGTTTCTCGGCTCAGCCGTTAAGATCCCGGCGGACGTGGCTCCCCACGATGCACCCCCAGGATAAAACGTCCAAATGTACCAAGCAATGAACGTTTGTACCTGTTAAGTTATTTGCGGCGGAGATTAATCGGTGATAAAGGAGAAGGTATAGCCGGACCTCTAAAACACCTTTGTAGTTACATGCCGGCTCAGCCAGAATCAAACTATACACCGTAAACAAAACAGACAAAAATCCATGACAATCCTGTACCAGACGGCGGATGTTTTGAATTTAAACATAACTCTTAGAAGTTTCCCGGCGGAAAAACCACGCAAAACAACTAGAGACACGTTATTAAGTCTTACTTTACAAATCCCGCCGGAAGGGCCAACCCTTCATTATGTGGCATAAACAACGTGAAACATACATGGCATGGTTATACATGAATAGTAATCAATACATCAATAATAACACACCCTCACCATATATATACAGTAATAACCTACATGAGGCCAACTAGATGGGGGCAGATGGCGATGAATTAGTCACTGTAGCACAAACCTGCGAACCACTGAAGACCTCACCAACACGTAGAATCACAAAGAGTAGGTTGAAGAGCAGTATGGCTCTGTGCAGGACCCCTCAGCTAAGTGAGACAGTCCACGAGCACTAGCCCAAGAGGCATACTTGTTGAACACCCAGTGGACCGAACAACAGGCCCCAGTTCACCCTATAAGAAGCCTCATTACTACACAGTGAACTAATAATGAGCTAGGATAATAAAAAACAGCACTTAGGAGCCTCGCCTTAGCACAACGAGGACTCCGGCTAACACGAATACGATAGACCCTGAAAAACAGTCTCCAGGAGTCCAGGGCCCGCATTTAACACTTCACATCCTACACAAGTCGATAAGCTACCTGTCCTCAGCACATAACATGTAAAGATGAGCAAAGACTCAACGAGAGGAGGTGACGAACAAGGCAGGACAGGAGCGTCAGGAAAACACGTCCTTTCAATGGGGGCCCGGGAGAATTAAGAGCGAGCTAGTGCTTCGATGAGTGAAGCGAAACATACACAAACAGCAGATGTATGAGAAGCGCAATGCTAAGATCAAAGTTTAATTTTGTATTTCATTATTTTTTACTAGTTTTTCTAGTAGTGGTACCCACATCATAAGGACGAGTCCGCGAGTGGTTTTTTCAAGAGCGTTTCGCTCACGATGTATGGCAATCGTATTTGGTCTCTCCCGGGCGGGAAGTTTGAAAGACAAGCTTGAGTTTAAAGGTTGGCCATTACCTATGTTAAGGTGCATCGTCAATGATGAAGGGGCCACTAATAAATACATATTTATGAGATTATGAGATAGGCGATAGCCTTTTGCAACGGCCTCCCTTTTTTGGGGAGGGTCTGTACGCCGCCACATTCCTTACCCCCTGTGCATGCACGAAAATTTACCCCCCCCCCCACCCCTTGGCCCCGCCCACTGCCCAAAATGTACAAATATTATATTAGATTAGATTAACCTAACTTAACCTAACCTAACCTAACCCAACCCTAATATAATATAATATAACATGACATAACACAAATAACAAAATAGAAATATAAAAATACACTAAATCCGAGTGGGATCGAACACTGGTTTTCTCAGTGTCGGGCGAGAGCTCTACTGACTGGGCTCCAGAGCGACCTGGCAGTAACGGCTATATTTAAACGCAGGGCGGGGCCAAGGGAGGCTTACATTATCGCGCATGCGTATGGGGTAAGGAATGTGGCGGCGTACATCCCTTCCCTTTTTTTCCTCCTCAGGTCTTCTTCTTCTTCTATTGAGCTCGCCCGCCGACCGTGCAGATCTACAGGGCTGACCTTTGTATCGGTACTGGCTCAGAAACGTTAGTAAGAGGGAAAGTTTAGAGTAGAAGGATAGTACTAGGGACAGTTTTTTTGGACCTACCTACCACGTCCTCCCCCCCCCTACCCATTTCTCTTTCTCCATATCCTCTCTAGCGTCCTCTTCATCATCTCTACGTCTTGCTTTTCCATATCGTTTGTTAGCCCCAGTAATGCCCCTACCCCTCTATCGTCTCCCTGCTTTATTTCCTCCCACCTTAGTTCCCCAACTCTATTCCTCATATATCTCTCCAAATCGTTTCTCTCCTCTTCATACTTTGTACATTCTGTTACTATGTGCTCTATGTGCTCGACTATTGGGTCTCCTCCTAGGTCACATTGATTACAGTGAGGTCCTGTCCCGTTCCACCTCCTAATTGTTCTTTCATTTGTCTCTAGGGATACTGTCCTTGCCTTAACCTCTCCGCGGCGCACAGGGGGTTTTCTACAGGGTAAGACTGTGCGCACCTATGATGATTTTGGGACCTATTGCCAATTTCGATAAAAAGTACATCATCGTGTAGGGAATGTTTGCGTGCATCGGCCCATATATATTTGACCCCCCAAAAAATGTCTGGGGGGGGTAGGGGAACGGTCCGTAGTTGAAAAATGTGGAGCGAATGGCACCGCGCGGCTAGATTGTCATCGAGCGGCGAGATTTCCCTGCCGAATATTTACGCGCGCAGGGGATAGAAGGAGAGGGAGGAGGGGGTGGGTTACCGCGTATTATCACGTATATCTCCTTTTTCGAGCCCTTTTAGGCTATTTAGAGTATGTATACATGTGTAGGGCACCCATATAACAATGAATATGCCTCATAGTGACCAAAAATTGCAATATATAAGGGAATTATAAGAGAATATTTAGGCGGGAATGAAGATGTGTTGGAGGTTTGGCGGCAATTTATGAGCTGAGAGTGTGGTTTACGCCATACATATCACGTATATCTTGTACGTAGAGCACTGTCACGCTATAATACAGACTTGTACGTATGTATACGTGCCATATATCAAAATATATACCGCATATAAACCAATTCATGCGATATTTACGCACATTATCAATGAGTTTCTATGCGTGAACCAAGGTGTGAGTGAGTTGTGGTGGGAATGAAAGGGGGAGAGGGTGTGTTACGCCATAAATATCACGTCAATCTTGTATTTAGAGCACTCTCATGCTATAATAAAGACGTGTACATATGTAGGCGTCCCATATAACAAGGAATATACCGCATATAGCCCAATTGATGCGATATTTACGCAAATTGTGAATGTGTTTCTAGCAGACGGAAGCCTGAAAGGGGGGGTTGGGGGTGGGTGGGTGGGTGGGAGGGAGGCATGCAGGGGTGCAGTGAGTGAGTGAGTCGTGGAGAGATGGAAGTCAGGCAGATCTCTAGATAGATAACCAGCTTAGTGATAATTGTGGAGGCGCCCCAGGCGTATTGATGTTTGGTATTTTGACCCTTATGTCTACCAGATGGCTGGTGTTCGTTGCCATCAACAGGTCTACAATAACATGAGTCAGGAATGGAGAGAGAGAGAGAGAGAGAGAGAGAGAAACTGAGACATGCGTATGTCGTACATATAAATGGACTTCAGAATTGCATTTTTATGCAAGCAGACATTGCATTTTAGACACATGTGAAGTACCACAGAAACATGTAGGCCATTGACTGTAAATAAAGTACTATATTTATAGACCACCAGCGACGGTGCTGAGTCAATACAGGCAGATTGCCTGTTGTGATAGAGGGCTAAATATAGACTGGTGTCTCCTTACACCTGCGAAAGGGTAGATTGCCACCAGAGAAACGTTTACTTATTTATTTCGAAGTAATATGCAATCTAAATGTATATTCGAGACCTACTGCAATTATTTGTATGACAGTCATGACTATGTATAATCCAATATACGCGCGTAGGCGAGACATAAGAAAGCTGGTTGAGCAATTTTCGACACCCACACAGTTATTATTCATTTTTATTTACAATATTATACAATACAAATGTATTTGTGAAGAGTATTTTATCCATTATTGTATTTATACCAATTTTGTTCCCAGACAGAGCTGCTGTAGCTGGAGAATCAAGGAGCGGCAAGGGTCACCTCGTGACCGCCTGACCGTGTGAAAATGAGTGGAGTCACACTGAGAGGGGCAATTTTGCTGAGTGTTTGGGCAATTTTTGACAGAATAAAGTTATATAATTACTAATTCTTGACAGAGACAAACTATTATAAACCTTGGCATGATATAATTGATAATCCCATCAATTTACAAACGTAAATTGGTGGGATAATTCATTTTTTTTTGTATATTGTCATTTCGATTGTAGACACGAAGTTTTGAGTGATATTTGGTATGAGCTCCTGTGGCATGGTTGGTAAGGTCGCGGACTGGAAAACTCAAAGTGTCGTAGGGTAGTGGGATCGAATCCAGGAGGGGGTTATGGGGAAGGTTTTATATTGTCTAGAAACAATTTTATAAATTTTTTTTTTTACAAGATCATGCCATTGTATTCAAACAATATGAAATATTCATAGAATATATCATATTGTAAGAATACAATGACATGACCTTGTTTTCTTTTTTTCTTTTTTTATTGTTTTATTTTATTATCATAGTAGGTTTGACATGATTTATTGAAACATATTTATTTTTGTACAATTCATTTGAGGTAAGAAAATAATTATATACACATTACTTAGGCTAATAACAAACATATATATTGATATACTAAAAAAATAAGGCATATTACATGTAAATCTTTGAAACTTATAAACTAAATAATGAAACATACAATTATATAATGTAAAAGCTATATCACAGGGACATCTTTGGAACTTATACATTATATAATATATATGTTACATTATGAGGTAGCGTGATCAATTAGGTCAGGTCAGGTAAGGTAGGGCGCGAGTCCAGGGCAGGGCAGGGCAGGAGGCGAGTCCAGGGCAGGGCACGGGGCGAGTCCAGGGCAGGGCAGGGCAGGGCAGGGGCCGACACTCAGTAGTTCTTGAAGGTGTGGTAGTCCCTGAAGCACTCACCCAGGCAGAGTGCAACTTTGCACTCGGCGCACATTGAGGTGACTCTTTTGGTCACATGGGGTTTCCTCACACTGGAGCTGCAGACGGTGCACTGCACCTGCCTGTGACGAGTGCCAATCAGCTCGGTGTTGGTTGTGTAGTGTCTTTCGACACCCAGCTGGATGCGGTCAGGAACGTGATCCCCACGCCATGCCGTACGTCTGTGAGTGGTGGTGGCATACTTCTCCAGGAGTTGGTAGGAGACGTTGTACACGAACTCCCGGAATTTCAGCTTCTGGTTTGGGGCCATATCCTTCTTCACCAACCACAAGTTGTAGGCGTTCAGCATCGTTATGTCAACTAGGTGGAGGAAGAGCTTGTGATACCACTTCACAGTCTTCCTCAGACACTCAACACCTGACAGCTGACAGTCAGACTTGTCCACCAGGCGCATGTTTTTGGTGTAGTCCACTACCATGTCGGGCTTGTAGATTGTCTTCCTGGTTCGGTAGTGGATTTTGCCAGAATCCACCTGGGCACCTGTGTGGACGGTGGAAAGCAGGTGGACGTCTCGCTTATCCTTCCACTTCAGGGCTATCAGTTTCCCACACTTCTCGAGCTGCTTGTATTTCTGCCCCTTTCGTCGCCTTCTTCGCACATGCCTCTCGCGGTGTTCCTGGGCCAGGTCGTCTTCTGAAGGTGTGTCACTGGAGGAGGCATCTGTGAGAGGAATGACATCACCTGTGAACTTTGGCATAAACTTTCTTGTCTTTCTGACAGTCCCACATGACCCCGTTTGGTTGTCATAAAGAAACTGGCAGAGAGCAGGAGAAGTATACCAGTTGTCAGTGTAGATGATGTGGCCTTTGCCCAGGTAAGGTGCCAACATTTTCCTGACGATGGCACCTGACATGCCCATGGGGTCATTGGCAGCGGCTTTCGGTACGTCAATGTCAGTTCCTGTATACACGATCATGTCAAGCACTATTCCAGTTTCACAGTCGCACAACACGAAGAGCTTGATTCCGAACCTATGCCTCTTCAAGGGGATATACTGCTTGAAAACAAGACGTCCTTTGAAGAGCACGAGCGACTCATCAATCACCAAATTGAGGAAGGGGTAAAAGTATTTCCTATACCTCTCCAACAACATGGTGAACACTTCCCGAACTTTCCATATCCTGTCAATCCTGTTAGGATTTTCGTTGTCTGCAAAGTGCATAAATCTTAGCAGCAACAAAAATCTGTCACGAGTCATGAACTTATTGAAAGTTGGGGTGGCGATGAGAGGGTCGTGCTTCCAGTAGTGTTGCAACACATGCTTCTTGATCAGAGGCATGAGGAACAACAAGGCAAAGAACGTCAGAAATTCTGCCACAGTCGTATCCACCCAGCCTCGTATTCTCGCTTTTGGAGAAAGGACGTCCAATCTGCCAAACACCCACCTGTAGTAGGCGTTTGTTTGGGCAACGATGTACGTCATTACCTCCATGTCGAAAAAAGCGAGGAAGAAGTCGCTTTCGTTCGCTTGATCATCACAGGGCCAGTCGTCAGTTGTTCCTGACGTCCCAGGATTGAACTGGGGCACGTCAGGTACAAAATTGACCCCGTCAGACCAATCGAACGAAGGCATGCCAGGGATCGGAATGTCGTCTGCGTCTTCTTCTGCGTCTGAAATATCGCTTCCATGGTCGCGATACAGCACTTCATCATCATTACCCTCCTCTTCACTCGACAGACGATGCCCTTCCTCGTTTTCGTCACCGACGTCGGACTCACTCCCACTGTCCACTCCCAAATCCCCCCACCCTTGGTCCCGTGCTAGGGCTTCGTCGTCGAAACCCGGGCTGCCAATGTCCTGCGAATCACCATCAAACAGCAGGGCGGCATACTTAGATGGTGTAAGAGTTTTCCGGGTCACTTAGGCACGTGCGGGAGTCTTATGGACAGGGACAGCAGAGGTGGTGGCAGGGGCGGCGGCAGGGGCGGCGGCGGCAGGGCGGCGGCGGCAGGGGCAGCAGTGGTGCGTGGCCTTGATGGCAAGATGATGGTGGTGCCTGTCGCCCTTCTCTCTGTTCCTTGGGCAGGGGCGGCAGGGGCGGCAGGCAGGGGCAGCAGGGGCGGCAGGGGCAGCAGGGCCGGCAGGGACACCAGGGCCAGCAGTCGCTTTCCCAGTCGCTTTCCCTCTCCCTTTCCCCTTCCCCTTCCCTGTTCCTTGGGCAGGGGCGGCAGGGGCGGCAGGGGCGGCAGGGGCAGCAGGGGCGGCAGGGGCAGCAGGGCCGGCAGGGACACCAGGGCCAGCAGTCGCTTTCCCAGTCGCTTTCCCTCTCCCTTTCCCCTTCCCCTTCCCTGTTCCTTGGGCAGGGGCGGCAGGGGCGGCAGGGGCGGCAGGGGCGGCAGGGGCAGCAGGGGCGGCAGGGGCAGCCGGGCCAGGGGCGGCTGGTGGTGTTGGTGGTGGTAGGGGCACTGTGGCTGGCGTACGGGTTCTTTTCCCTACGCCCGTGCCTTTCATTTTTCCTGCCCCCGCAGGTAATGCAGCCCTAGGGCGGCCTCCTGCGTCGCTGGTACCGGTGGCAGGGGTGGCAGGGGTGGCAGTGGTGGCAGTGGTGGTGGTAGTGGTTGTTGCAGTGGCCTGGGTCGTGGTGGCAGTGTCCCGAAAGACCAATGACCTCTGTGCCATTGCCCTGCTTGCACGTGTTTTACGTGCTTTTGGTGCTGGTGATTCGTCCTCTGAGCTGTAGGGCGTGTCGTACTGGTAGCTAGGGTCTTTGGCAGCCACCCTCTGCCTTCCACGGCGGCTAACACCACCAGAAGGAGGGCTGGTTGTGTCATCAGGGAGCGAGCGTGAGGGACGTGTAGGCTCCATGACTAGTGCGTGGTTACTGGCGCGGTGGTGCTTGCACGAGTGCGGGGCGAGCGTTTGGCGGGGTGGTATCGAGAGTTGACATGTAGTACTATACCCACACCAATTTTCAGCCGCCTGGCTATAAACGCGCGGTTTTGGTACGTGTTCAAAGTCTCTGCTCTTAAGAGTCTACCCGCAGTGCGCCGGGGGAACTCTTAAGAGTCTCCCCGCAGCTCCCGGGTTAAACAGCAATTTAGATCCCCACCCCCCATCATAGAACAGTTCTCTAGCTGGCTTCTCTTTCTCTCTGTAATACGACAGCATGGCTTTGTTTTCTACCCCTTCCCTCCATTTCCTTCTTCTCTCCTCTTGTATCCCTTTCTCTATCTCTCTGATACATCCTCTCCCATTTTCAATTATTACCCAATCCTCCCTCCCATTCCGTTTTCTAAATTCCCCTCCCACATGGTCCTGTATTATATTTATCCTTTCCAGCCTTCTTTTACATTCCCGTTCCATTTACTTCCCTCGCTCGCCCATCTGTACACCTTCTTTGGCCACCTATTTTCCTCCATCCCCTCTAGCCTCACTTTGTACTTCCCTTTAGCTTTCCCTAATTCTGTCTCCGGATTTGAAAATTGGTGTCACGTTCGCCAAAAGCCAGTCATTGAGAAGTTCTACGGTGTCTATAGTTTGCGAGAATATAACCTGCAGGATAGGAGCAAGAATAGCAGCATTCCCCTTACATTTCCTGCAGGGTATATTGTCTGGTCCAGTCGCTTTGTCAGTGTCTACCTCTGATAAAAGTTTCTCGATTCCACGGGTGTGTAAAGTCAGTGGAGGTATGAGTGGGTGTGGTGATGGTGACTGAAATACAGGAGAAACGAGAGAACCCCAAGAACACCAATGAACAAGCAAGAGAGAAACAAGGAGAAACAAAATCGAGAGAGACAGACAAACACACACCAGAAGAAGCAAGGGAGAAAACAACACAACACACCACAACAACGTCAGGGTCAAGGCGAGAGATCCCGACCAGGAAAGAAAATTGTCGCATCGCAACACTAGAAAAAGCCAAACGAAAAAGAGAGAAAAAGGATGAAAGGCAGTGAAAGAAGAAGAAAGGAATACGCCGTGATAATCCCCGAGTCAAGGCCACGGACTCCAGCCAGGAGGGATTACTGCCCCATCACCACAAGGGGACAACGAGCCCCAAAATGGCCGACACAAGGCAGCGACAGGCCACCCCCCCGAGAGTAGTGTATTCACAACCATTCTAAAAACCCTCCATTTACACTATGTAAAATACCTAGAATAATTATTGTATTTAATTCTATATGTTAATTATGCAACCACCATCAAGAGAGGGGTACAAGAAAGCCACCTCGTATCTCTCTACCCCACAATGTTAGTACAAAGGAGTACAAAGGAAATCAAGCAACAACAGATCCAGTGACCCTTCTAGGTTGCTTGTCCTCCAAAACACTGAGGATCAAGTGTCCAAACAGTGGTTTAGAGTGGGTAAGGGAACATTGGAAAGGGAATTACTGCCCTGGAACTAATGTCCGTGGCAGGATTAGGAAGTTAGTAGGGGACAGATGGGTTAGTAACTGAGGGGGGGATAAAATAAAGTTATTCATTTACAAACGCAGTCAGTCGCGGGTTTGATGCGAGATATTTGTCTAGGCGGAGTTTAAATGAATCAACGGTGCTGCAGTCTATAACGTTTCGGGGAAGCCCATTCCACAAGTTGACAACTCGATTGAAGAAGAAATTCTTAGATTCGTGCGAGTTAAAAGATTTACCAATAATTTTGCAACCGTTTCCCCGCGTGTAATTAGATTGGTCGATAGTGAAGTACTTACTACAGTTCATATTGTCGATGCCTTTGATGATTTTGAACACTTGAATTAAGTCGCCTCTTAATCTGCGCTGGGTTAAAGGAAATAGATTTAATTCTCTAAGACGCTCTTCGTATGGTTTGTTCTTTAGGCTAGGTATCATTTTGGTAACTCTACGTTGAACTCGTTCTAGCTTGTTTATATCTTTTTGGTAATAAGGGCACCAGGATTGAACGCAGTATTCCAGAAGAGGGCGGACTAAGGAATTGTAAAGGGTTAGGATAACTTCTTTGGATTTATGCTCAAATGACCTGCCTATAAAGCCAATTATTTTGTTTGCCTTCTTAACAACTTCTGAACATTGTTGACTCGGTTTTAGGTTACTCGATATTGTTACTCCCAGATCGGTTTCTCTGTTTACATTGTTATGTAAAACCATGCCCCATATTCTTACCTATTATCTCTCTACCTGACGAGGGTATATGTATGTAACCACTATGCCTATTATTTTTCCTTCTCATGACTAGATGTAGGCGACACCAACAGCCTCCTCTCCCATGTCAATAAAACTTATAGGAAGGAAGACACCTATTTTTCTTTCACCAATTTTAGCAACTATATACCTGTAAGCCTCACGCCTTTTTTTTGTTCTGTCTACTAACTATACGTGTGCAGCCAGGCGAGAACTAGCCCCCCACCATCCAAGGTTAGGACGTGGGGATGCCTGGCAATATTATTGAATTAAAATATATATTTTACTATGACCTATATTATTATACTAAAACGTATATAATTTGACTATGACCAAATCTGAGACACTCCTCTCAGAAAGAGATAAAAGAAGGAAGACCCCTCGTATCTCTCTACTTTACGTGTATTTATGCAAGTAGCCCCCCCCCCCCCTGCCCAGTTATTCCCTTCTAGCAAATAAGGTAGATGTAATTATGCAAGAATTATGTTCCGCCATTCAGGTTGGAGAAGTAAGGTAGGCTACACGACACAAATTGTTGTACTACGAGGTATGAATTTGACGACAACTGTGTACACCTTTTCTTGCACCCCCCTGTACCTCCAAAACTTAAACTCGCCTCACCTAGTTTCTGGCATATCCGGCTCAAACCAGATTCGCTTGACCATCACGACCAAAATAGCAGAGGGTCAAGTTGCCTGACAACCAAGCCCCCCCCCCTTTTCACTTCCCCTTTTCCCCTCCACGCCACAAGAAAACCCCAACCCAGGATAATACCTAACCCATCTCGACCAAAAGTGTTAGATCCAAACTATATCCAAGTAAGAAGCAAATCCATACTCCCAGTTCTCCCCTGAATAAAACTTCTTAAGATACAGAGTATTGCAGGTGTCCTACAAGGGAGCAGCCACGTCAGGTCACGGAGAGACCCTCACTTCCCCCCCCCCCCCCCCACCGGTCGACCCTGGAATAGCGACGTGCTCCTCCCCCTTGACCCCGGCGAAAGGACCACCAGGAGAACTCTGCCTTGCAACCAGCTCCACACATATACGGGTATGTTAGATGCGTTTTTATTACCATTCCACATTATCCAAGAGACGTAGGATGAGGGAGGAGCTATCCAACCCCCTCGTCTTATACCACCATTACACGGCTACCTCAAAAGTAAAGTGACTTACTTTATAAGTACAGGCACCCAGCCAGCTAGCCTTAACGAGCAGAGTGCCCCGCCCCCACAGACCTCGAAAACAACCCGGTGAAGAACCTCTTGCCAACAACACTTCCATCACATGTCAGTATATGTTAGATGTGTATTTTAACCCTATTATCTGATCCAGGACACGGGAAATAAGGAACGAATTATCCAGGCGACGAATCCGCAACGGCCACCATGCACAGCTGCCCCCCAAAATTAAAGGAACCACTCCAAGCCGAGGCAACACCCCAGCTCAAACTTCCCCCACACCTCCACCAGCTTGCCAACTTGAAAGCCTGTTATCTTCATCCCTAAAAATTGTTACGTCTACTTCCTCCTTACTCAATTAAGTTAGCTCTACAATAGTGCCCCACATGTAAAGCTAAAACTCCCCTCTCGCATTTCTAGAAAACCCAGATAACAGCAAATCCACCAGCCAACAACCTCGGCAACACCGGGCAGCCCTGATATATAAACCCTGGGAGGAGGAAAACTCAGTAAGTAGAAATATCGCTTCTGTACGATCGGCAACCCGCTCTCTGACTGAAGACTATTTAACCCTCTCACGACCATATGACGCAGAGGTTGCCAGATTAGCAATACTAAATAAAGTTCTCTCACTCTTATAATTACCTCTCCAAAATTAGTTTTCTGCCCACAGCTAACTCAAAGACAACTGCAGAGGTTGAAGTAACTAAACTAAAGGTTTCTAAATACCCCTGATGGTAACAAAGGCTTTAAAGTATCCCTAATAGGCTCAAAATTGCGTCAAGAACGTGAGAGGGTTAATGTACCCCACTAAGGACTAGTTACTGACGAACGGCAACTCGGAGTCTGTGATACTATCAGTGACATATATAATAATTTATGGATCTTTATTAATCGTGGCAACCCATCGGTTAATATCGAGACCTTAAAATAATATACATATACCCCAAGTAAGTGTATTAAAAACTCATTGCTGGTATGATGGCCTCTTCCACTTGAGTTGTATCATCATTTATATAGTGCAACAAGAACTACATACGTATAACTAATTATTTCTGGCCACCCAGAATTTAATATAGTTATTGATATTAGTGTCTTACCTAACCTAATACAAATATTGAAAGACGAAGGCCTCCTTACCTTTTAATACTTTATTATCTTAGACATCTTGCTTAGTACTTAACTTACAGAGATCTAGGAGAGAAAGACCTGTGGAGTTTAAATAGTGGACCCGTAACTATATACGGATAACTGAATATTTTTGGCCACCCAGAACTTTAATATAGTTATCCATATTAGTTTCTACTCTCACCTAACAAGAATATTGAAGGACGCAGGCCACCCTACCTTTCAATACACTTGTTATCTTAGATAGTACTGGCACTTAACTCACAGAGATCTAGGATAGAAAGATCTTTTGTGTTAGAAGGGTCCATGCGAGGTACTCTCAGGAGCACTTAGCATATATAGATCCTAGGCACACTTTGTCTGTGGCAACCCACCAGGATTTGTGACTAAAAGGGTAACACCGCCCGAGTTCTTTGAACCTCTTAAAAAGATTAGAGACTGTCAAGAAGAGTTCCTTGTACCAACTCCTCTTGCATTTGTCCGATGGTGTGTTAATCCGGCCTCAGCCTGAAACACAACATTTAAAATCCTCGCCCCAAGAGTACCTGAACGGAACTTCATCACCGGTTAACACCTTAAGAACGGGTGGTGGAGTATATTTCACTGTGCCGCCCAGCGGGGGGGTTTTACCATAAATGGGGTTGTTTCCGTGCTCTTTTTCATGCATAAACAAGACCCAGAGCGTAATACAAGTATGTATCCCTGAAAGGGCGTAAATTGAGCTTTCCAATGACACCCCAACCCTCCTTCTACGATCACTGGTTGTCTTGCAACGATCGTGCAACCGAAGGGCAAAATTGCTAAAATACGGTAATTTCTTTATATAATTACGTATGTAGCGAGGGAGTGAGGGTGGATGTAAGTGGAGTATATCTCAGTCGGTCCACGGCGGCCGTCGCGAGCGGTCATGAGGTAACCCAGGCTCCTCCCGTCGCTCGTCTCTCTCTCAGAGCCAATATTGCGCCAAAATTGCACACAGACTTAAGTCGGGCCCCGCCACATAGTCCAAATTTTTCGATACAGACTTAAGTCGGACCCCGATAGACAAGGGTTAATAACCCCTCTGTAACTTCTTCACACGACTGGACCCCCTGGACGGCCCACGGAGCAGCCCAGGAACCCTCAACGACAACAGATCGAGAACCTAAGAAGATAACCCAACAGTGCACTATTAATTATCATTTGTATCAGTGCGGAGATACCTTACCACAGGATCACTTGCTCACCTGTGCTCCCCCTTAAGTTATTTGCTAATTATGACAAGTATTTTAAGTTTGATTACTAGAGCTCCCTGTTTATTGCCAAAGAATTTGCACCAGTAAAAATACTACGAGATAATTATCACGACAATATTTACCCTCAGCCACATAATGAGTACTTCCTAATAGGGAGATTATGGTATAGATATTCTGAGATCCCAAAAGCTTACGGGATAGGTCGTAAAGTAAATTAATCTGTGACGAATTCCAGTACCGCGCATTAACAGCCAACTAAGTATACACATTTTGTTACCTAATCACTCTCTCGTATTTCGTGAAAACCAAGACCGAAAGTTAGATACGCGTCAATACAAATAACTAAGCATCAGGCATAAGCAATGAACTTCACAATATACTTATGAGAACTTAACCAGTGCCCCTCGAGTGACTCTCTTCAAACCTTGTATTTTGTGCTTATCTCAGAAGAATAATACCTGAGCGTTGAAAGTGGTAGTGCACGCTCCATCCAGATCCACGATCGTGCTAGGAGAATTGAAAGACCAAACTTGATACTGAGTCTCTTGCTCCTTTTATGTTTTTCCAAAGTGAATTGATTTTTTTTCTATACCAGTGAGTGCTACTTATATAAAGCTGTATTACAAATCACATTCCGAAATTATATCTATGTGTTCTATTGATTCCTTATATGTATGTGCATGAAACCTGATATTCCAGTCTCGAAGAACTCACCTCAATTAATCAATCGTTAATCCTGTATAAAATCAGGGCATAACAGTGACAGTTCCAGCAAGTCTGCATGTTCTTGTGTAAATACTGACTGGAACTGTGAATCAAGTGCATGTGCTTTATCTTGTGGGAGTGTGACCAGGGAATCGTTGTGTCGTAATGTTGTTATACCAGTCGAGTCTTGTTTGCGTGCTTTGAAGAAGCTGTAGAATTTTTTGTGATTTTGCATGTTGTTTGTGAGGAAAGTGGTTGTGTAGTTAGTTACTGTTTGTTTAATATTTATTAGTGGCCCCTCCATCATTGATGATATGCATTTATACAGAAGGCCCCCTTTCAAGCCCTTGCGTTAGCTGTTTGAAACAACCGCCGCGAGGAGAGAGAGAGAAACCACATCGTATGGGTACACTTATTCTCTTACGGAATTGTCGTTATGATTGGGTACTCACTACGAAAACACTTCGTAAAAAATAAAATAAAATAAAATATTAGAAATACTATAAACCAAGCTTCCCATAACTTGTGGATGTTTTCCAGTGCGGAATATCCTCCGTGAGACACTACTTTCTGTAGCGTCATTCTGCCTTCCTCTCTCCGCGTCCGTGCCGAGTGGACGTGCAGAACCGTCTCTCTTCATTCTTCTTCGCCTGCCTCGTAGTGAGTCCTTGCTCATTTGTATCTATCTGAGACATTATCGAATAGGTTTAGATTAGTGAGAACGGTCGTCCCCATTGGCACAGTCGCAGAAAGTGTATTTAATTTAGGGTACTATTGTGTTATGACGTCCATGCGGTCCGCGTCGGCCCTGGGCGCCTCATGTTAACTTTTTCTTTTCAGCATTAGCTTTGCCTTTTAGCTAGTTAGGAGGCTGTGTTAATGCGGGGCTCCTCTGCTTAGCCATCTATCTTTTTTTTCTTTTTTTTTTTTCTATGTGATTGAGGGAGGCAAAAGGCAGAACTGCCTATAGTGAGTGCCTGCCCCATAGTTGAAAGAGTGACAGGGCCAAAATCAAGGGACGTTCGAGCCAAAATGCCTGGACACACAGAGTTTGAAGCAATTTAAGTCATAGGAAGAGGGAAAGACTGATTCTGGGAGAGAGTTCCAGAGCTCCGCTGTTGAGTAGAAGAAAGTTTGAGAGTAACGTTTCACTCTCGGGTTGGAGAGTTGCACAGAGTAGGGGTGGGATTGAGTTGCAAGACGGGTACCACGTGCCTTACGTAAAGGAGGTGGTATACCATATTACCAGTCTTGCTAAGGCAGCCTCCCAGAAGCTGGGTGTGCTCAACCGCCTTAGGGGGTTCTTTTCCCCTGCACAGCTTCTTGCTCTGTACAGGGGCATAGTGCGCCCTTGTATTGAGTATTGTTCACATGTGTGGGGAGGTTCCTCTCACACCGCTCTCCTAGACAAAGTTGAAAGGAAGGCCTTTCGTATCATTAACTCCCGTCCACTCACTAACTCTCTGCAATCTCTCTCTCTCCGCCGCAATGTTGCATCTCTCTCGCTATTCTATCGCTACTATAATAATCAGTGTTCCTCAGAGCTATCCCAGTGCATACCACCTCCTTTACGTAAGGCACGTGGTACCCGTCTTGCAACTCAATCCCACCCCTACTCTGTGCAACTCTCCAACCCAAGAGTGAAACGTTACTCTCAAACTTTCTTCTACTCAACATCTGAGCTCTGGAACTCTCTCCCAGAATCAGTCTTTCCCTCTTCCTATGACTTAAATTGCTTCAAACTCCGTGTGTCCAGGCATTTTGGCTCGAACGTCCCTTGATTTTGGCCCTGTCACTCTTTCAACTATGGGGGAGGCACTCGCTATAGGCAGTTATGCCTTTTGCCTCCCTCAATCACATAGAAAAAAAAAAAAAAAAAAATACACTGGGAAAGCTCTGAGGAACACTGATTATTATAGTAGCGATAGAATAGCGAGAGAGATGCAACATTGCATCTGTTGGTATTGCTGGTGTTTTGGGCGTTTTTCTGACGCTCTCGTCCACGTGTGCCCCACGGGGTGTGGAACGTTACGCGAGGCGACGTGTGGTAGCCTGTTGCTATGTCGTCGTGGGGGGTTAGGCTTCACATGTTGTTCATGTTGCTTACCCTTTGTCTCGTGTCTAGCCTCGTTTAGGGGTATGTGTTTGTACTAGGCTTTATTATTTGATTATTGCTATAAATAATAAGAGTAGTCATTTATTGTTACTTTCACTCTCTTTTGATGCTATTTTACATGTGTGAAGAGTGTCAGGTTGTGTCCTGACATCTCTGGTCTGTCTTGTGTGGTTCTAGCTGGCCCGGCCACACAAGGCCACACAAGAGGGTGTTGTCCCTCCGGCGCACTTTTGCTAGCTATTGGTGCCGGAAACTCGCCTTGGCGAGTTTGGAATCAACCCAAGACCCAATTTGTTTCATACTTTTTCATCCCCCGGCGGAGGGGCTACTGCTTGGAAGGCTTTTTGGCTGCGCCGTCTGGCCTAACCTTACGGAGATCGTCACTCGGCGGCTTCAACCTGGGTTTTCGGCACCACGGGGGTTGAGCCCAAGTGAGATCCTCGAACTAGGTCGTTTAGATCGACTAGTTGCACTGCTTATTCCTAGGGATAAGCAGTGTTTAGGGCATGAATACTGCGTATCATCAAGCAGTCCTTTACCTTCAGAGAAAAAAGGAGTATTTTCAGCCGGACTGATATGACTCGCCTATACGTATGTCCCTCCGGCCGGGAGTCCATCTACAACGGAAAGGCCTATGGTTGGGAGGTCAACAACCGTCCGTAAGTAAACGACAAGGTTGTGACTAGTGACATTCTTTAAGAATGAGACAATCAATCGTCGGTAAGGCGGTGAGATTGTTGTTTTTAATGTTCTTAAAAGAATGAGACAGTATAGGTCAGTGATACAGAATAGCGTTGATGAGTAGCCTTATGTTTCCCAGGAAAAGCCAAGGCTTTTCACGAAAGGTACGAAGACCAATTAGACACACAGTTATGCTAAGTTCTTATTTGTACTTCCCAGGAGTAACCCAGCAAGGTTTCTCCAGATGGGTACGAAGGAAAATTAGAGTAGCTGGTGAGCTAGGTCTGGTTTTCCGGCGTATTCGACATACGAGTAGGAGTGTTGAATGTCTTGGGTTATACTTATGAGCATTAATTCTTGGAAATCTTATTTCCAGGTTACACTCTTAGTTCTCGCCGCCGCACCCCGCAGTGGGGGGGGGGGGGGCACGCCTGGAAGAGGGTCGGGCATGAGTTATGTGACCCTTTGTTCTACACCTACAGGTATGTACTTTCTCTTCTTCAATTAGAAATGGATTGTGGTTGTACCGTGGTTGTTTAGCGCTAGTGATATTTAGCTATACCCAAGTAAAGTGGTGTATGTACTAGCAGTCAGGATGACACACTAGGCCTTGGGCCCTATTGGTCAAGGGGGCACTCTTCCATAACTATCCAAAGGTGACAGCCCAGGTATCAGGATACAACACTGTCTTTGTGGAATCGTTTTTCATGATTACCTCCCCGATTAATTAACGGAGACGGTTTTAACCTACCGAAGGCGGGTGCCCAACCCCGAAAGGGGTTGAAATAGGGGAGCTATCCCCCCGCCAAAGGCGGCTTTCTAGGGCCTTTCCTAGCTGATGCTGAGAGGATTGGGTTCTAGTCATGTGGTGATGGGCTGGTCTATCAGAGTGAGAACTGAGCGACCTCTGCCATACCCATAGCTTAGTCTGACTGTTCCTTTTACTTATATATTTTCTAGATCTCAAGTGACGGCGTCTCTTCCGTGGATTGACCTCCCAATCTACCAAGATTGGAAGCCAAAGCATCACATTTTTTCCTTTGCCCCTCAACTTTCTCTTCATAATTGCTGAGGGGCACAGGGCCCTGGGTGGGTCTTTGGTTTCCCGGGCGTTTCCGCACCCTCCTCAGCCCCCCGCCATGGAGTGGCTTCGGTCACCCAGGCTTTATTGTGGTCGGCAGGGAGGGTTCTGTGGGGGCGCTCAGTTATGGCCTTAGCCTTGCTCGGGGCCTTGGGGCTGTTCGGCCAGGCAGCTTGGGGAACAACAACAACCTACCGAAGTTGGGGGCGGTTTTGTATTAGACTTCCCTATGAAGCCCTAGGTTTAGTGGCCGTATTAGTAATCAAGGCACACTCTACTGACTATCCACGTGTCAGAGGGTCTAGTTTGGTCTATGCACTACTAAAAGTTAAGTTTAAGCTTAAGGGTGAAAAGGATGAGGGGGGGGGGGGGAGTTTCCAGGGAGCTCAGGACTCCTAGACCCTCCGCCGGACTGTATAATAAGAGCCGCCGGACTAGGTGAGAAGTTCACGAATTAGGATACTTGTTAAGTCAAGCAGGTGATACGGCTAAAAAAAAAATACTTTTAAGTTTTGGATATCTATCATAGTTACAATTATAAGATATTAAGTATAAATTGTACAAAGTATAGGGTATGTACAGTCTAATGTTATTGACATAAGACATAATCAAATCATTGACTGGTACCGTTCCATTGTTGGACAGGTAACAAAGAATGTTCTTAGAAACCAACTTTATTGAATCACAAGGTTCTATTCCTTAACCCTTATTTAGCGGCGAGCAACATAAGTCGAGTTAAATAAAGCTGGACTCTGTGGCGGCGCTCGACATAGGTCGAGTGGCAATTTCAGCACGTAATGTGGCTGAGAGAGAGAGACAAGTGGTGGCAGGAGACTAGCGAGCGTATGACTGCTCCAGACCACCGCGGCGAACCTACTGACACAAATCTCAGCTCCCTCCTCCCTCTCTCACTCGCTACATACTCAATTATGTACTGAAAGTACCGAATTACCTGCTTTTTGCACTCGCGTTGCACGGTTATTGCAAGAAAACTATCCATCATACAAGGATCGTTATGGTGTCATTCGAAAGCTCTGTTTATGCCCTTTCAGGGATAGGTACTTGTTTTACGTTCTGGGTCTTATTTAGGCATGAAAATGATCACGTAAACAGCCCTATTTTGGCTAAAAACACCCCGCTGTGCGGTACACATAAATAAACCGCATAGGCCGCTCGTAAGGTGTTAACACATGTACCTGGAAGACTCCGGGACCGGTTCTACCAGTTGGAAAGGTTCGTGTCCACTACCTCGCAGGCCATCAACACTAAGCTTACGGTAATCCTGGGGGTAAGATCCTAGCATCAAGATTTAACTGGGATTGGTTAATCCGTGATAGACCCTTCTCGGCCGACAACCGGATACTTATGACCCGTGACAGCAATCAGAACTCCATTTTTAGGTTTAACCCGGGAGCTGCGGGGAGACTCTTAAGAGTTCCCCCGGCGCACTGCGGGGAGACTCTTAAGAGTCATAGAAAAAAAAAATCAACTTTTGACATCGAAAAAAAAAAAATAATTATATTTTTTTTTTTTTTTTTTTTTTTTTTTTTTGGCCCCTGGGCCATGCAAAATCTCAGTCCTCTACCTCCCCTCCTTCCCCACTTTCCTCCTCTCCTTCAGTTATCACCTATTTTCCCTGTTATTCCCTTATTCTGAGGTATATTTTCGTGCTAACATTAGAAATCCGATTGGAGGGTGTGGTCATCACTGATAGCAAGCGAGTGCAAGAGAGAGAGAGAGAGTATCGATCGACTGTGTCTCAGTGGCCTTGGGGGAAATTGGCGGGAAAGCAGATTGCCTCACCCATACATTATACAACTCGCGGGCTATATCTCCGATTTTGACCATCCAAACGCTGTTTTCACTCGTTTTATTGTTGTTTCAGGTTAATACCTTTATAATCAACCCATAATAGGCGCATATGGATAAGTATTAATGCTATTAATGGCACAATGAATATTTTAGTGACGGAAACACCTCAAATACGTCAGCACAGGGGGACGTTTCCAATTACCCCCATGCGCACTTCAGAGGTTAATTGGACGCTGTTGTTGCCGGTAGTGGAGAAGGTTTACCAATAGTATTCTCCCTACCTCACGACACGTCAGCACATAACGACGGGGTCAAGTAACAAGTCCTTGTCACTAACTTCTCAGGCATTTAATTACCATCTCTGAGCAGGCTGCAAGAACAACGAACCTAACACCCTATTTCCGGCGACTCGTTAGGGTTCTCATTACGCCCTCCAATACGTCATGGAGATCAGTGAACTCTTTGGCCTCTCGGAGAGGGTCCCGGCTTTCTCAACTGGACGCCAATGGCGTTCGGTAACTTAAGGGGTCACGTTATGATAGGTGCGTTCACCCCTGTTTTTACGTGAGAAAGGTGATAACGGGTAACAACCTAGGCTCGGTGGTGCAGGCACTTAACTCTGGTCACGGGCACGGGTTTAGTTACGTCAGTGACCTCTAGCTTCCAGTTTTCCTTCCCCTGTGGATGGGTACGGAACAAGGAAGGTTACACAACATGTTTTGAAAAAGATTGGAAGGATGAACCTTGAGTTTCCCGTTTTTTCGGTTAATCAAGATAACTCCACGTAGGTAGCCCGCCGGGGTTCACTATCTCCGGGCTTTGGCACCGAGTGGGGATGGACGTTTATCGTACCATCTTTTTCCCTGGTTTAGCATGAGAAGATTTTCGGTTGTGTGTACCATCGAATATCATCAGAAGCATTAGCCAGCCTATTTCCTAAACAAGATGTCTTCCTACTTGACCTACATACTCTGCGTTTTTGCGGGATAAGCATCACAACACCAGGGTATGATAATCCGAGGATCTTTTTGCTTTAAAGCTAATTTCAGGTGAAAAGACCAGAGCTGAACCAGGACAGCATAAAACCGTAAACTCTACCGGACAAGTGGTCAGGTTAGGTAACTCCTTCCAAGTGCTGGCTCACCCGCCAATTAGTACAAGTGCTAGTCGGGACAACTTAAGCCCTTACTAATTTTCACTCTGCATAGGGCCCTCTCCCCGGTTGTCAATGGAGAGTGGGGGCGAAATCTACATTTTCCTATCCTACCGGCAGATATGATTTCAAACCTTCCGGTAAACTGGTTGTAGCCCCGTAAAGTTTAACACTGACTGCCTCCAAGAGACAATAGCAGTCACAGGTTTTTTCCTTTTGCCCTTATCAGACCGTCAAATATTTTAGATCAGGATTCCGGGTAGACCGGATGTGGCCAAGTAGATCGTAACGCTGACTGCCTCCCCGGTACGGGAGGAGTCACAAACTTACTAAGCCCTACACTAAACTTAGAATTTAGCCGTAGGAGTCACCTAAAATAGAGCTAAAATTGTCCGACTAGTCTAGACTGCCATACCCTGACGCTGTCATGCTGATCAAGCAGAACAGCGGGGTAGGAATTCCAGAAGTTCAATACTACGATCAGCCTAGAGTAGGCCTGACCAAAGTCAGTTTAGACTATGGTCAGCCTCCCGCTAATTCCCACCAACTCACATTCTAAATCTCACCGTCCAAAACGATATCTCAATCCATGGTCCGGTATGAGAAGCATAGGTTCGGAATGTCGTTCTGCCGGACACACCCTGTTTCATAACGATGCTCTTCTGGACGTGTAACCAGTCTTAACCCTCCAGCATCGGCTATGTATTATATATATATTCCCCGAAATATGGGGGTTTTGGCCGAAAAACGTCTACGCCTAGGCTACCGCATCTTTGTTATTTGGCTTGCTTCCGCATTCCCGCGCATCCCCAAGCGTAGATGTGTTTCGTACCTGTAGAATGGCGTTAAGTAGAGCTCTCTAAGTCAACTGGTTCAGTTGTGATGATGATTTCATTGGAGATAACTTTATGGCAAAAACAGCCACTTTACACTACTTTTTGATACTTAACAATAACATACAGGCACACACGAACAAGCGACGCACTCCTTCTTGTGGCCGGAGATGCGGGGCGTCGGTCCTGCCGGCTGTTGTTTACATGCGTCGGACGTACGCCTCGCACACCAAGCTTACAGGCTTTGAGCTCATGGGTGTTTAAAAGCCCTTCCGGGTAGCTCGGGTGTGTTTTTTATGGGTGTTTAAGAGCCCTTCCGGGTCTGATGGGTTAAGCACTTTTAGTGATAAGCAATGACGTCCCTTAAGGGTTGACTCTGACTATCTTGAAAAATTTCTCGTGCCATAGTGGGATACTGGTCCACTTAACCCGGGCGTAGACTAATCTCACCGGGTTCACTCCGTTCACAACGCATAAGTAAAATGCAATAAGGGATTCAGATCAGGCTTACGTTTCGGTCACGTAATGGAAGACGTTGTTTGTCCTGACAGAAGCCTTTTGGCATGTCCCAGTACATGACAGGTTCCAACAATTAGTTGCTATGACATCGGTACGAGGTCACTTTCATGGAAGTCCTCTCAAAACCTGTACATGGCGCCGGGCATCCCTAACAATTTAATCCGACAGGATCTGTTTATTCCTGGATTATATCGAAGGATTACAAGAATGGGGTCCCTCGCCGTCTGGCTCATGAGGGTTGCACACCTAGAGATACCATGCCTCAAGTAGGCTTGCTTATCTGGATTCACCACCCTCGATAATCGGACAGGTGGACATTCCAGAGGTAAAATCGTGGAGGTAAACGAGCGGTTACCGCTATCAATAGCGGAACACTCGTAACAAGTCTGAATTCATTCCACCACTTTCTAAACACTCTGAGTTGAACCAGCAACGAGGCTTTCTCTGACGCGGTCTTTTCCTCAGCCTACGGAATGTCTGATACCAAGGCTTCAGAAACGTGGGGTTTGGGGTTAATCAAAACTCTGGTTCAGGGTCATTTGTTCCACACCACGGCAGTGCACTTCAAGGCAATTGATTTCGGGGCCACTACTATACACCTGTATTAGGTTTTCTCTTCTCCCCTCCGGGAATCAAACCTACATTCTCGTTGTAATGTTTTCTGGGTATTTTTGTAGTGTTCCCAGTGTTCTGTATCGTTGTATCGTTTAGCTGTCTTGTATGCTTTTACCTTGTTTCTATGTAGTCTTCTTAATTGTCTATTGAACCAAGGTGGAGACTGGTTACATGTAACAGTTTTCTTGGGTATGTGTTTGTCCATTGTGTCCTGAATAAAGTCACGAAGTCTAGTCCAGTTAACCTCAACAGTATTAGCCATTGGGTTGTTGTTGTTGTTGTTGTTGTTCCCCAGGCTGCCTGGCCGAACAGCCCCAAGGTCCTGAGCAAGGCCAAGGCCATAGAGTGCCCCCACAAAACCCTCCCTGCTTACCACTAACAAAACCCAGGTGACCGAAGCCACTCTAAGGCAGGGAGCTGAGGAGGGCGCGGAAACGCCCGGGAAACCAAAGCTCCACCCAAGGCCCTGTGCCCCTCAGCAATTATGAAGGGAAAGTTGAGGGGCAAGGGAAAAATGTGACGCTTTGGCTCCCAATCTGCCAACTTTTAGGTTGGCAGTAAGGAGGTCGATCCACGGAAAAGACGCCGTCACTTGAGATCTAGAAGATATATAAGTAAAAGGAACAGTCAGAGTAAGCTATGGGTATGGCAGAGATCGCTCAGCTCTCACTCTGATAGACCAGCCCATCACCACATGACTAGAACCCAATCCTCTCAGCATCAGCTAGGAAAGGCCCTAGAAAGCCACCTTTGGCAGGGGGATAGCTCCCCTACTTCAACTCCTTTCGGAGTTGGGCACCCGCCAAGTTGTTGTCAAGGAAGGTGTCTCTAAAGTTAGCTAAGTCCTTGGAGATGTTAGGTTTAATGTTTGCATCAACAAGTATCATGTCATGATCACTAAGCCCCGGCAAGACCCGTGTTCATGTTATAAGTGAGGTGTTGTTCATAAGGAACAAGTCTAGTATGTTGGATGTGACCCAATGTCTTGTGTTAGGGTTATTCCTTATTACACTAACTTGCATACGTGTTGGTTCGAGTACTGTCTGTGAGAGTGAGTGGGTGTTGATTATGTCAATAAATGTTTCGTGTAATGATCTTCTGTCAGTCTGTGGCAATATAATTTCGCTGCCATGGTTGTCATTCTCCAGTGTCGTGTATGCTGTCCAGTTAATGTCCGGTAAGTTGAAGTCTCCAGCCAACCATATATTTTTGGAGGGGTCAATTTTAGATAAACATTCGTCAAGGGACTGCAGGTATTCTACGTTAGAATTAGGGGGCCGGTAAAATGATCCTATATATAATGTCCTGCAGCCCTCTATCTGTGCTTTAATCCATATAATTTCTGAGTCCGCGCTAAGTTCAGTGGCTGGTGCCGCAACTAGTCCTGGCTTTGTCGCTATCAAAACTCCGCCATGGTTTCCGTCCTGTCTGTCTTTCCTGTGTAGAGTCATTTTATAGGGGCTGTCCTTCGGGAAGACTTCATTGTCCAATATGTCAGGGTTGAGCCATGTCTCTGTCCCTATAATAATAACAACTACCTAACTCAATATGTAACCAGCATAAAAAGAGCAAGAGGACAAAATCAACTCAGTCAGTACGCTAGACCTTGTAATAACAAAGAACATCAACATAGTTGAGGAATTAACCATAGACCACCCGTTAGGTTGAAGTGACCATGCAGTCATAAAGTTTGATTACCCAGTAGAATTTCACTTTGTTAATAGCTCCAAACAACCTCACTATAACTATTGTAAATGCAACTACGACAACATCAGGAGATTCATGGACAGGGACTGGGAAACAGCAATGATAAACCAAACCATCAACGAAGCATGACACACATTTAAGCAAACTTATGAAGAATGCATACACACACATGTCCCAACAACAGCAGATCAGGGCAGAAAAAAAATCAAAGACACCGCTGCAAAAGCAATAAAGAAGAAAAAGTGTGCATGGAGCAGATTTCAAGAAAGAAGAACCACGGAAAGCTACAGACAATAAATATATCAAGGCCAGAGACGATACCAAAAGGAAAATCAGAAAGGAAAAATGTAGCTATGAAAAAAAAAAACAGTAAAAGACATGAAAAAGAATCCACGGGCATTCTACAAATATGCTAACAGAAAATCAAACGCAAAGAAACCAGTCAGCAACTTGAAACAAAATTACGGAACAACAACACAAACCAACGAAGAAAACCGCTGAAGAACTGAAAAAATATTTTTCCTAGGTATTCACAGAAGAAACGGACCGAGAAGCGATAATTTTCAACCAAAGCCTTAAGTGCTCGCTGGTGTAGTGACTAGCGTCTTGGACTTCCACCAGACCCATTTGATCTTCAAGCCCCGCGTCAAGTCACACAACACCAAGATCTTAAGGTGGACGAGTTCACTGTGACCAGAATCCTAAAAGACCTGGACACCAATAAAGCATGTGGCCCAGACAATATACACCCAAAAATCCTAAAAGAAGCTGCAAGCAAACTCTCCAAACACCTCACAATCTTGTTCAACAAATCTATAGCAGAAGGAGCTCTACCCCAGGATTGGAGAAATGCAATTGTAACACCCATCCACAATGGAAACAACAAAAACGAAGCCAAAAATTACAGACCCATATCACTCACGTCACAGATGTAGGAATCCGTTTTTACACCATACCCGAAAGAGGATTTATGGAGCTCCGATCTTACTCTCAACCATCTGAACAATTTTACCAACACACCTAAGCTTCGTTAATGCGGAAATAGCCTCACGAAAATGTCATGCCCTGGTGGGGCCACGAACTCTCGACCCTTGGGTGTGAGGCAGACACCTTACCAGTTAGACCAATAGAGATATCCCACTTGGCCTGGTCGGCTCAGGGTATTTCCACATCCGAGGTCTGTCTAGGCTAGCCTATTTTCACTGATTTTACACTACTTCACCTTCCGGGAAGCGAAACTCCGAACAGAGAGGAACGAACAGCTGGAGAGGATGATGATGATGATGTTGAGGGATAGCCTTAAGTATCGGCCCCTCGTTGGTCTTCTTGCAACTCGCTTCTGGCAACTCGCTTGGGGTTGGCAACTCCACAACCCTACCCAAGCGTGTCTCACATACACTCCCTGTTCTCTCCTGTCCTCTTCCTTGTCCTACAGGCTGATTCCTACAGGAAAAGGAAGAGGATAGGAGACAGGGAGTGTTGTGAGACTCGCTTTGGTTGGGTTGTGGAGTTGCCAGCCGCCCAAGCGAGTTGCCAACTGGGCAGTTAGTAGGTGTGTGTGGACAGTGTGGTGCACCGCTCAGTGATGAGCGGTGATGATGATGATGATGATGTTGAGGGATAGCCTTAAGTATTGGCCCCTCGTTGGTCTTCTTACACCTTCCCCAGTTTTCTTTCTTCACTGTAGATGTATTATTTCTTCATCTTCTTACTGGGGTCCTTATTTTCTATAAATTATAGGTTTGACTCCTGTAAGGAGATAAAGAAAACCTAATATTTAGTAGTGGCCCCGTAATCATTGACGAACATGCCTATTACATAAGGCATCCTCTTCAAACACTAATCCGCCGTAGTTTGAATCTACCGCGCAGAGCATTTAAAATCTGAGGAGCCTTCATCATGAGCGCACGCGACGTCACTCATGGCTTCAGTCATTATGAATTGGGTTCTCACTACGAAAAAAACTTCGTAAAAAATAAAAAAGAAAAAGAAAATAAGAATAACTATCCAATAAGCTTTCCATCATATCGTGGATGTACTTGTGTGGATCTTTGACCAGACGCTGATTCAGGCGTCATTCTTCCTTCACTGACATATCAAGTAAACCAAAATCCTTAATACATCAACGAATGGGAAGGGGATGGTCGGGAGGGCCCCAGTCGTCAATGATTACGGGGCCACTACTAAATATTAGGTTTTCTTTATCTCCTTACAGGAGTAAAACCTATAATTTAATCATTGACGAACATGCCTGATTTCTAAGACTGGAGGGGGACATTCGTAATCATATCATAACTCTAGAAAAGCAGATAATCAAACAACCACATAGTATTCTTACTTTTGTAAAAAAGAGATATTCGGGTGCATAAACTTTATACAGCCTAAATCTTCAAAAAGGGGTACAAGCAGGAGCGTGCTTCAAAGAAGCCTGCTTGAAAAAGGGTTAACTCTGAGACTCTGTGCACAGATCTGCTAGTTAACCCAGTGAGACCCAGCGTCGCACGTGATGCGTCGGCAGTGTTTGATCACCAACTCCCAGCGACGCATCACGTGCGTCCGACATATAAAAAACACTTACGTGGCTCGTAAGGTAGGAAATGGCAGGAGAATAGGAGGGGGAGGTACCGTAGTGTGTGTGGGAGCCGGGCCAGTAGGTGTGAGCGGGCCGAGACAGCCGCGCGGCTGGTGGTGGTGGGCTTAGTGGGGATACTTTACACCCTTAGTTCACCGCCACTTTGAACCTTCATTACTCCGGTCGTATGGGAGCTAGAGGCTTGAGATTTATGTGAGACACTCCTTAGGATGTATGCCGTACAATGCCATACTCAGTTTTTACCCTAGTGCTCCCGGGCGGGTGGTCATGCGGGGGAGACGAACTTTCGACCCCCCCCCCCCCCGCCCCCCAAATGACCGAAATGATTTTTTTTTTTTTTTTCATTTCTCACCATTCTCTTCCATTTTGGCTCAACAAATTTTGTTGAGGCTCCCCCCCCCCAACCCCCCACCGGGGCCCCCCCCCCCCTCCCCCCCAAAAAAATGTCCGAGGTGATTTTTTTTTTTTTTTCATTTCTCATCCTTGTCTTCCATTTTAGCAAACAAAAAAAATAAGTGAAAATGGCTTGGGACTGGGGTGAACAAAATATTATAACTAGCCGGGGCTCAACGGGTTAAGAAGGCACCCCCCTTAAAGTAAGTGGTGAAAACTAAAAACTTATAAGTTTACATGTGCACATATAAACCCCATTAACTAGTGGATATATTCCTAAAAATATAACCAAACATAAATGAATTCTTGTACATTCGTAGAAGTACCTGAACTCGTGTACTTATGCAGAAGTAATTACTTCAAAAGTAATAGTCGTAGTTGCAACTACCGAGTCTTCTCAAAAATCTATTGCTTCACAGCCAAAGCTACTTACAACAAGAATTGTTGTAACACTATTATTGGCCTTTAGCACAATTTCCTGCAATGAATACTACAGAGAAATTTTATAATACAATGCCTACAACCAGTATCACAGCTCGTATGTTCCGAACACATACTCCGGAGGGGTCTAGGGTGTCCTATGTCACACTGACTGCACCCTCCCCCCCCTTTTTCTTGAAATTAAACAAAACGTGACTAAAAGGGCCACCTAGACCCTCTGCCGTAAAGCTATACATGGCAAGGAAGGTTTGTCCAGAGCTACTGAAAGGTATCGAGGCAAAAACTCCTGATTAGAGGCCCACAACTGTGTGGACGTAATAACTTCCACCGAAAGATTATTAAGGAAACGTAAAGAGGCTGTCCCCTTGCGTAAATCGTGGGTCTTACCCACAACGCCGGGATTCTTCTCTTTAAAGTCCTCGACCAAGAGAGAAGCCAGTGTACGCTCCATCAAGCGTTCACCCGGACTTGCGACCCATAAAGCACCCTGGTGATTTAGAGGTGCCACTCTTAAATATTTGGTTAGAGCTTGCACTGGGCAAAAAAGATGGTGCACCTTTCCCCTGTTTAACGCCGGCACCGTGAACTCTGAAAACACGTGTTCACTGGGCTCAATCTCGGCTATGAATCCTGGGGAAGGTGCAATGTGAATACACTCATGAAGCCTATCAAACCTGAGGCAATTAGGTACGTTGCTCATCGCCGCCAGCTCAGATACTCTGTTCCCGGTAGCCAAAGCCATAAGGAATACTGCCCTTTTGTAAAATCTGCAGTCTTTGGTACATACGGGAACGAGAATAACGACGATGCTTTGTCCAGAGACCATGTAGGCCTGAGCCGACGGGGAGGTGGGCGGAGTTTAAAACCTGCCCACATAAATCACTTTCAGATAAATGTTTCTGCATGAACAGATAAATTAAAGAATAAACAACCAACGCCACCGAGGGCACAGTTTGTTTTGTTCTAAGAATCCGAGACTTAAAAGCTTGCCAATGCGATGGAAACTGTCGCTTTGTAGACGGGGTATATTGATTCGTGAATATCTTGGTCACGTCGCTACCATATGGTGCTAGCCACTTGGCCTCCTGAATGTCCAAAATGAACAAGTCCGCGAGGTTTCTAGGTTGCCAATTGTGTTCTAAGTGGAACAACCCGACCAGGAGTTACACTGGGTGCGGGCACCACGTGTTCAAATGCTGGTACCACACTGCGCCGGCCACGGGGGCGCGATTAGCGAGACTACGCCTCGCTAATCCTGTAGTTTGTTGACTACGTGGCACATTAGAGACGCGTCTGGCGGCGGAAAATAGATAAATGGAAATCAACCTGTTCTCGTCCGTCATCAGAGCATCAGGTCCGCCCGCCGGCGTTATCGTCCGGTGGGTGAGGTACGTCTGTGAGTATCGCCATACACCTTGGCTGTGGCTGTCCCTCGCTTGCGAGCTCGGTCTACTCCCTGAATGGGAGCCCTCGTCCGAGTCCCGTAAAGGTTTATGATAATTAAAAGCTCCCATAGCTCATTAACACATTGAAAGCCGAGCTGGTGAGCAAAATCATAAAGTATACTAATTAATTTAATTTATATTTAATTGTATTAAAATAAATTACTATAAATAAACACAATATTATCATAATATAATCATAGAAAATATATATGTTTATTATGATTCAGCTTATTAAATTATTTCATTAACAAATAAAAATAAGATAGGGCTACCTGAGCTTAACGGCGGTGAACAAACATCAATGAGAGGTTCAAGTGCCGACACGACAGAGACTGGGGGAAAACTACCCCGCCCCCGGGAACTACCCGGTCACCTGGTGCAACACCGGTACTCCGCCCTGGAAAGAGAAATATCCGGGGATTAATGCTCATAGGGTTACACCCAAAAAATGGGACAAAATATGTGCCTCAAAACCGCCGGTCAACGAACCATAGCACTCCACCACTACTTTTCGTTGTCCTTTAGTTTCATATTAAAGATTTCAGCATATCTTTACCTGTCCAGAAGCTTTAAGCATATCTTCTGAATCCTCATAAAGATGAAGCATATCTTTATTAAAGATGAAGTTATTAGTGGCCCCTCCATCATTGACGAACATGCCTGATTTCTAAGACTGGAGGGGGACATTCGTAATAATATCATAACTCTAGAAAATCAGATAATCAAACAACCACATAGTATTCTTACTTTTGTAAAAAAGAGATATTCGGGTGCATAAACTTTATACAGCCTAAATCTTCAAGTATCCCTTTACACTGGAAACACTAGTAAGATTCCGGCATCTTTTTATCCCATAAAAAGTCTAAGCCTATCTTAATCTCTAATCTGGCTTCTCCCAGAAGCCCTCATAGATCGCCGTCTTGAAGGCCGTGATACCCTATTGTATCAATCAATTGTTTGGCGAATTATTGCGAATTGCAAATCAGTTAATATAACCACCCAAAGGTACAACCGCCGGGTTTTATATGCAATGTCAAACCAATTGTACCTGCCTCAGACCTCTGTGTAAAAAGGTCGCCGGGAGGGAAAGACTAAACAAACAAACGGCATTGTTTCAATAGCTTATTAAAGATTTCAGCATATCTTTTACCTGTCCAAAAGAATTAAGCATAACTTCTTAATCCTCATAAAGATGAAGCATATCTTTATTAAAGATGAAGTCTTTCAAGTATCCCTTTACACTTGAAACACTAGTAAGATTCAGGCATCTTTTTAACCCATAAAAAGTCTAAGCCTATCTTAATCTCTAATCCGGCTTCTCCCAGAAGCTCTCATAGATCGCCGTCTTGAAGGCCGTGATACCCTATTGTATCAATCAATTGTTTGGCAAATTTTCTCGAATCGCAAATACGTTAATATAACCACCCGAAGGTACAACCGCCGGGTTTTATATGCAATGTCAAACCAATTATACCTGCCCCAGACCTCTTTGTAAAAAAGGTCGCCGGGAGGTAAAGACCAAACAAACAGACAGCATTGTTTCAATGGCTTTGAAAAGCAGAGAAAACCAAGTCCAACAGGTGTCAGCCTGATCACCTAGAAAACAGTGTGGAGCCCCCCTCGACGGGAATAACCCAGGAAGCCTGATCCCAGGCTCGACCATAGAAAACGCAGTTTCTGATGAGCCCTCAAGCGACCAAACTCGTCGGGGTAACTTACCTATTTTAGCCATCCTGACTAAAACTCGGTAAACAGGTAGTAGTAGGGGTAGGCAGCCCCGCCCAGGGAAGTACTACCGCCAAGGTTTCGGGAGACTCAGGGAATAGCCTGAATTCCATGTTCTCTCCCAGGCCTTGGTAGCTGGATACACATCTTTCTGCCTCACACATCAGGGGTATCAGGAAAACCCTTTTTATATAACATACACATCCAACTTCACGACATTGCCCTACATCGCTATCGTCTATCCATAAAACACTACTCAGTGCATCTACACTCTGAAGGAGCTAGTGGATGGGTACATCAAAATGAACAGCTCTATTTTTGCATGCTTTCTTGATGCTAGTAAGGCATTTGACAGAGTCTGCCACAATATCCTGTTTGATAAATTAGCAACAAGGGGAGTGCCATCCTATATACTGAGAATCTTGAAGTACTGGTACGCCAATCAAACATTTATTGTAAGATGGGGTAACATTATTTCGGATTCCTTTACAGTAACCAATGGAGTGAGACAGGGTAGTATTCTCTCACCTTACTTATTCAATGTATATATGGATGAATTAAGTGATAAATTGAATAAAGAGCAGATTGGATGTTATGGTGGGAATAAAATCATCAACCATCTCATGTATGCTGATGATCTGGTCATTATTGCACCGTCTTCTGCGGGTCTGAGCAAACTTCTTGATATATGTGAATCTTTTGGTAGTAAACATTGTGTTAAATTCAACCCACTGAAAAGTGCTGTTCTTATATTTAGATCAAAATTACTGTATAAAAGTAAACTGCCAAATTTCTCACTCAATAATCAAATTATTCAAGAAGTAAACAAAATAAAATACCTGGGACACATTATCTCAAACGATTGCTCAGATGATGCAGATATCGGCCGTCAGCGCAGACAGCTATATTTACGTGGTAACACCATCTTGAGAAAATTCCACATGTGTAATTGGGAAACTAAAGTCACTTTGTTCCGGACATATTGTTCCTCTATGTACACGGCCCATTTGTGGTGGAAGTATAAGAGAGCCACCATAAATGGTCTGTGTACATCCTATCATAATATACTCAAGATGTTCATTGGTCTCTCTAAATATGAAAGCACTAGTATGGTGTGCACACTGTTGGATGTGCAGTGCTGTCGGGCTGTCATCAGGAGACTGGTGTACAGCTTTTCGCAGCGACTGCAATCCTCCAGTAACACGCTGATTGTAGCTCTTTGGTCTAGTGATCATATCTATGAATCCCGTATTATATCTCACTGGCAGAAGCTGCTGCACACATAGTATGTACTGTAATGTAATATATAGGTCTAATTGAACTATGAGCAATGATCTGTGCAATAGGTGTTAACCAACATTGAGCAATAGCCTTAGTTAGCCTATCTGTGTTATATTGTGACAAAATGTGATATGTGCTCTATTCTGTAAATAGGCCTACTGTATTTTTTATTTTATTGTGTCTTTATTAATATATCTTTGTGTATAATTATTATCTGTGCTCTGACGAGAAGTGTATGTGATATGGACCATTAGGTCGTACTGTATTTATACTGTATCTATCTTATGTGTCTGGAATAAAGAATTATTATTATTATTATTATTATTATTATTATTATTACTCTTCCCACTACATATCATACATGTAACACCATACACCTTACCCAATAAATATGGCAGTACAATTGTTAAGAGCAAACCTGGTGGTCCCTCGGATTTCCACCCCCGGCAGGGTTGGGTCATTGACACAGGGCCCTCCCGGTCGTCATCATGCGACTGTGTTAAGAGCACTGCAACGTCCCAAAGCTGCTCGTCGGTGCAGCTTTTTCTTTAGTAATATAAGGGGACTTCACTCTAACATCAATTCTGTACACCAATTTCTTCAAGCAGAATCCCCTACTCTCCTTTTTTTGACAGAGACTCAAGTAACATCCACATCTGACATGTCTAGATTTAATTTTCCAGGTTATCAACTGCTCCAAAATTTCAGACCTAAAGGAGGTGTATGTTGCTTCGCAAAATCTGAAATTGCCCTGGAGGAGGTTACTAGTTTCAATTGTCCCTATTTTGATTATTCTATATACAAATTAATTTCTGCTGGTAAATTTAAATACATATGTTGCATCTACCGTTCCCCAAATACTCCTCCAGAGCAAAGTCTTTTTGATTCTCTGTCCTCACAACTCAGTGTCCTCAACTTAAATGCTTCTTCTGAAATCACTGTGTTAATTGGGTGATTTTAATGTCCATAATGTTGAATGGCTCACTCATTCAGCCAGGACTGATGATGCTGGTCTTGAATGTGAGCTATTTGCAGACTCATTTAATCTCACTCAACTAGTCAACCAACCCACCCGTGTACCAGATAATCCTAATCATAATTCCCACCTACTGGACTTATTTTTAACAACCAATTCAGAAAATGATGATGTTACAGTGAGGTCCCCGCTTGGATCTTCTGATCACTGTCTGATACAGGCCACCTGTCTATCACCTACCACACCTTCCCACTCTGAACCTGTTTTGGTGACTAAATGGCATTACGATAGGGCAGACTGGGAGGGTCTTCAAGGTTTCTTTATTGATATTCCCTGGACCTCTTTCTTTTCTAATGATGCACACTCCACCTTGAGCCACATACAAGATTTTGTAAAAATTGGAATGGAAACTTTTATTCCTCATCAAAAGTACATTAAAAGATCTAATTCACCTAAATGGTTTGACCATAATTGTGCTAGAGTAACTGAACAAAAAGCAATAGCCTACAATGTATACACAAGATCAAAAACACATGAAGCCTTTAATTACTTTGGAAACATCAGAAATCATGCCAAAACTGTATTAAACCTAACTAAATCAAACTTTCTCCACAAGCAGGCAAATAAACTTCTAAATAATCCAAATGATAACAAAATATTTTGGTCTACTCTTAACTCATTCAAATCCAACTTCACAACTGCTTCATCCATTCCACCATTAAAATCTCCGACTGGCAATCTTGTAAGTGACCCACGAGGTAAAGCTAACCTTCTTGCGGATATTTTCTCCACCAACTCAACCTTAGATGAAATAAATCAAGATGTCCCTGTACTTAATTTTAATTCGCCTGAAATTCCCTCACTTAAGATCCACACCAGACATGTCAAAACTATTTTGCAGAATCTCTCAGTAGATAAGGCTCCTGGTCCAGATGAAATTCCTCCAATAGTACTTAAGAATTGCTCCTTGGTGCTCGCTCCTGTATTGGCACAATTTTTCCGTCTATGTACTCATACCTCATGCTTCCCAGTACCCTGGAAAGAAGCAAACATCCATCCAGTTCCTAAAAAAGGTGCCTCTTCAGATCCATCAAACTACAGACCAATAGCTATAACTTCCACTCTTGGTAAAGTCTTTGAAATTATATTAAATAATCACATAATTAAGCATCTTGAGAATAATAAATTAATCAGTGATAGGCAATATGGTTTTAGACGATGTCGATCAACTGCAGACATTCTTTGCCTTCTTACGCATCAAATCAACCAAGCTACAGATCAACATGGTGAAACACATACAATAGCACTGGATATATCAAAGGCATTTGATAGAGTCTGGCATCAATCCTTATTGTCGAAGATGTCACACTACGGCCTTGCATCATTAGTTCCACGAATTTCTTCTTATCTTCATAACAGAAAAATATGTGTAATGGTAGATGGCCTTTATTCTCAATTTCACTCAATAAATGCTGGTGATCCCCAGGGATCAGTTTTGGCCCCAACTCTGTTCCTCATTCATATCAATGATCTCATATCTACCACTCATAATCCAATACATTCCTATGCAGATGACTCAACACTCCACAGTTCCTTCACATTTACCAATTCTTTCACCCAACCCGATCTTATAAATTCAAAAATAAGCACTGCAATTTCTCTGAACCAGGACCTTTCTAGAATTGAAGAATGGGGACAAAAGAATCTAGTTTCCTTTAATGCACAGAAAACCAAGTACATTCAATTTTCTAACCGACAGAATCTCACTGACTCCCATATATTTTTTAATGATGTAAATATTCCCACTTCCCCTAGTATTGACATTCTCGGTGTAACATTAACTACTAACTTGAGCTGGACACATTATGTTAGAAGCATTGCTAAGAATGCCTCTAAAAAACTGGGACTTCTGTACAGAGTTCGAGAATTCTTCACTGACGAGCAGTTGGCCGTAATATATAAAAGTCATGTGCGTTCTCAGATGGATTACTGTTCACCTCTGTGGAGTGGAAGTGGAGTGGTTGCATTGAGGCAGTTGGACAGAATTCAAAATAAAGCTATTAGATTAATCAATAACCCTGCAATCACACAGGACCTTCCTACATTATCCATACGAAGAAACGTTGCATCCATTGCATTATTCTACAGATATTTTCACAGCAATTGTTCCGAGGAACTTGCTTCAATTGTGCCGCCTCTCCACATCTTTCCCCGTAGAACTAGGGCAGCTGAGAGCGCCCATGAATTTACACTTTCTCCTCCACAATGCAGAACTTCTGCTTATCAAAATTCATTTATCCCTAGAACTATTACTCTTTGGAATTCACTTCCCTCGAATTGCTTTCCACAAACTTACAATCTACAAATGTTTAAATCCAGTTGTTACAAACATTTTATGAATGGAGGATGCCTTTAGGCACATGGACCTTTTTGTTTTATCTGTGTTTTTCCTTCCTCCATTCATTGTCTCTTTAAAAAAAAAAAAAAAAAAAAAAAAAAAAAAAAAAAAAACGGTGTTCTCGGACCAACGAGAAAAACGCCGGAAAGGTAACCCACACTAAACTATACATTACATGAGGGCGTAATGCATAAAGCAATGAATAACACAGGAAGCCTGATCCCAGGCTCGACCACAGAAAACGCAGTTTCTTATGAGCCCTCAAGCGACCAAACTCGTCGGGGTAACTTACCTATTTTGAGCCATCCTGACTAAAACTCGGTAAACAAAAACGGTGTTCTCGGAGCAACGAGAAAAAACGCCGGAAAGGTAACCCAAACCAAACGAGACATTTTAACACATTTTATACAAAGGGTGTGCGCAAAAATAGGGATACCTGAACAGGAGGGCGTAATGCATAAAGCAAAAACCGGGGCAAAGGTAGCCATGACAGAGACTGGTGGGATACTTACTCCAGGTTCTGCATAGACCCGCCGGGACCCAGCTCTGGAAAAAAAGAAAATTTCCAAGAATTAATGCTCATAAGGTTAACCCAAACATGTTTGCACACAAGAGTTAAATAACCCGCCGGGTAACGAGATGTAATACTCAACGACTACAGCTCGCTACGCGGTGGGGTTTCCCAAGTAAAAGATTTCAGAATATCTTAATTTGTCCAAAAGATTTATGAATACCCTCTGACATAATATATAAAGACCAGCATGGCGTTTATAACTGATTAAGTCTTTCCGGTGGTGTTTGTTTCAAGATTCAATTTTGGAGAAAAAAAAACTAAAAAAGACGCCGGCCCCCGGATTATCTCGTAGATCAAAAACTGGGAAGCCTGACAAATATACGAGATCTAACTTCTCCCGAAGTCTCTTTTTAGATCGCCGTATGTCGAAGGCGGCGATACAAAACGTATCCCTCAATTGTCTGGTTAACTAACTGAATTGTAAATTCGTTATTCCCATCCCTCCAAGGAGCACCCGCCGGGTGTGAATATTAGTTTAAAAAACGTTAACCCCAATTGTGCCCTAAAGCGCCGTATGTTGAAGAAGGCGATACACAATGCATCCCTCAATTGTCTGGTCAACTAAACTGAATTTTGCAAATTCGGGCATCCCACCCTTCCAGGATGCACCCGCCGGGTGATTCAAAGTTTAAAAGTTAACCCCAATTGTTCCTAACCCCACTTCTTTGTAAAAGATCGCCGGGGAGGAAATACAAATATCGCGAATTGCAAATCAGTTAATATAACCACCCAAAGGTACAACCGCCGGGTTTTATATGCAATGTCAAACCAATTGTACCTGCCCCAGACCTCTTTGTAAAAAGGTCGCCGGGAGGGAAAGACTAAACAAACAAACGGCCTTGTTACAATGGCTTATTAAAGATTTCCGCATATCTTTTACCTGTCCAAAAGAATTAAGCATAACTTCTTAATCCTCATAAAGATGAAGCATATCTTTAATAAAGATGAAGTCTTTCAAGTATCCCTTTACACTTGAAACACTAGTAAGATTCAGGCATCTTTTTATCCCATAAAAAGTCTAAGTCTATCTTAATCTCTAATCCGGCTTCTCCCAGAAGCCCTCATAGATCGCCGTCTTGAAGGCCGTGATACCCTATTGTATCAATCAATTGTTTGGCAAATTATCTCGAATCGCAAATCCGTTAATATAACCACCCGAAGGTACAACCGCCGGGTTTTATATGCAATGTCAAACCAATTATACCTGCCCCAGACCTCTTTGTAAAAAGGTCGCCGGGAGGTAAAGACCAAACAAACAGACAGCATTGTTTCAATGGCTTTGAAAAGCAGAGAAAACCAAGTCCAACAGGTGTCAGCCTGATCACCTAGAAAACTGTGTGGAGCCCCCCTCGACGGGAATAACCCAGGAAGCCTGATCCCAGGCTCGACCATAGAAAACGCAGTTTCTGATGAGCCCTCAAGCGACCAAACTCGTCGGGGTAACTTACCTCTTTTAGCCATCCTGACTAAAACTCGGTAAACAAAAATGGTGTTCTCGGAGCAACGAGAAAAATGCCGGAAAGGTAACCCACACTAAACGATACATTACAGGAGGGCGTAATGCATAAAGCACTGAATAACACAGGAAGCCTGATCCCAGGCTCGACCACAGAAAACGCAGTTTCTTATGAGCCCTCAAGCGACCAAACTCGTCGGGGTAACTTACCTATTTTGAGCAATCCTGACTAAAACTCGGTAATCAAAAACGGTGTTCTCGGAGCAACGAGAAAAAACGCCGGAAAGGTAACCCCCACCAAACGAGAAATTTTAACACATTTTATACAAAGGGTGTGTGCAAAAATAGGGATACCTGAACAGGAGGGCATAATGCATAAAGCAAACACCGGGGCAAAGGTAGCCATGACAGAGACTGGTGGGATACTTACTCCAGGTTCTGCATAGACCCGCCGGGACCCAGCTCTGGAAAAAAAGAAAATTTCCAGGAATTAATGCTCATAAGGTTAACCCAAACATGTTCGCACACAAGTGTTAAATAACCCGCCGGGTAACGAGACGTAATACTCAACGACTACAGCTCGCTACGCGGTGGGGTTTCCCAAGTAAAAGATTTCAGAATATCTTAATTTGTCCAAAAGATTTATGAATACCCTCTGACATAATATATAAAGACCAGCATGGCGTTTATAACTGATTAAGTCTTTCCGGTGGTGTTTGTTTCAAGATTCAATTTTGGAGAAAAAAAAAACTAAAAAAGACGCCGGCCCCCGGATTATCTCGTAGATCAAAAACTGGGAAGCCTGACAAATATACGAGATCTAACTTCTCCCGAAGTCTCTTTTTAGATCGCCGTATGTCGAAGGCGGCGATACAAAACGTATCCCTCAATTGTCTGGTTAACTAACTGAATTGTAAATTCGGTATTCCCAACCCTCCAAGGAGCACCCGCCGGGTGTGAATATTAGTTTAAAAAACGTTAACCCCAATTGTGCCCTAAAGCGCCGTATGCTGAAGGAGGTGATACACAATGCATCCCTCAATTGTCTGGTCAACTAAACTGAATTTTGCAAATTCGGGCATCCCACCCTTCCAGGTTGCACCCGCCAGGTGATGTAAAGTTTGAAAGTTAACCCCAATTGTTCCTAACCCCACTTCTTTGTAAAAGATCGCCGGGGAGGAAAAACAACAACAGCATAGTTTTATATTGGCTTTGCAAAACCGAAAAAACTACAAACAACACGTGTCCGTATGAACACTGTTAGATGGGTACAGCCAATCCGCCGGGAATCATAAGGAGCCTGAAACAGGCACCCAAGAGACGCAGTCCTGGGGAGCCACAGACACCCACTCGCCGGGGAAACAAGCCTGTTTTTAAACCACGCGTGGCCAAAACTCGGCAACCAGCCGGGGTTATCAAGGTGAAACCGAGAAAAACCCGCCGGAAAAACCCCACCCCGTCCAGATACCATCTGAACGCACCACCGGACCGAGGCGTAGCCAAAACACAACTAACGCCGGGCCCAGCATAGTCCGTGGAATTAGCCAATACACAACTAACCCAGGACACATAAATAGTCCGTGGAATTAGCCAATCCACAACTAAACCAGGACACACATGACACAGTAGTACATATTTAGAAAATAAATCAATAACACTTGTATATGTGGTAAAGCTACGAGAGGCTGGCTAGGCCTAGGCAGACGGATAACATTAACATGTCGGAATATAAACAAAAAGCACTGAATTATATCACAACAGGAACCACCGCCAACACACCACTGTAGCAAATACTTCCGGCAAGGGAAGAACTGACTCGGGACCCAGAAAAAACTTCACTAAGTGAAGAAAAATACGCTGCGAACGTCAGCAAAAATACGCTACCTCATCAGAAAGATAAAAGGAAGCAATAACGCGTAATGAAAGCCGCCTGCATCACAAAGCTAGCTAACTGTGAAAAAGTTCACCTGTCCACAACCGGACCACGAGGGTACATCCGAAATAGATGCCCCAAACACACGACCCAAAATACACTGCACTGCGGGCAACCAGCCCAGGACACTCCTGCTACGCATATCCTAACCTTACTCGATACATCCCGGAGTAAACAAATGAGAAAAACTCACTAGGGACGCAGCAAATGCGGAACCAGCGGAGCGTGGAGAGACACGTCCGGGCCGGCTGACCACAGAGCAGAGAAGGAAGAATGAAGCCTGAATCAGCGTCTGGTCAAAGATCCACACAAGTACATCCACGATATGATGGAAACTTATTGGATAGTTATTCTTATTTTCTTTTTGTTTTTTATTTTTAAAGAAGTTTTTTTCGTAGTGAGAACCCAATTCATAATGACTGAAGCCATGAGTGAGGTCGCGTGCGCTCATGATGAAGGCTCCTCAGATTTTAAATGCTCTGCGCGGTAGATTCATACTACGGCTGATTAGTGTTTGAAGAGGATGCCTTATGTAATAGGCATGTTCGTCAATGATGGAGGGGCCACTATTAAATTTACATGTTTTCCAAAATATATTGTCACTTTTTGTTTTTTCTTTTTCTTTTTTTCTAGTATTAGAACTTTTCTTGTTACACTTTTCTTACTTTCTTTTAATATTTTTTATAAATTTTTAAGACACTTTACCTCTCCTAATTTTTCCTGTGTTCTTAATTTTCTGTTCTTTCGTCAAGTTCTTTTATCCTCTTTTCTCTCCTTTTCCAACATCTATGTAAGTATTGTTGTATCTCTTCGTTTCCTTCTTTCTTGAATAGTAACTCTCTTATAAGTTTTTCAGTGTCTTGGATATATGGCCTGTGTAATCTTGTTATTTTTTTCCTAATTTCATTATATTATTCACATTCCAGGATAAAATGTTCTAAGTTTTCTGGATTTTTTTCACACAGTCTGCATTTTGTATCCTCCTTCTTAAATCTTTTTCGGTCTTCTAGGTTTAGGGTGTTTGATCTGCATTTAAAAAATGTGACTGAGGCTGCTGTGTTGTCATATACTTCATCTTCTCCCCCAATTTCTTTTTTTATTTTCTTGTAAATGTTTAGACTTGTTTTTGATTCCATGTCTTTTTGCCACATTTGTGTATCCCATTCATAGATCTTCTTACACAGTTCTGTCTTTGTCATCCTGCTCAGTTTTGTTCTATTTATGTTTAGCTCCTTTAGACACCTATTGCATTCTTTTACCCATTTATTATTATTCTCCTCTAATCCTTCTTCAATTATTTCATATAGCATTCTATTTCCATCACCGTTCATTATGCCTTGTAAGTATTGTAGTCTTGATCTCATTAGTTTTGATTCTAACAGGGATGCTCCTACTTCTCCTCGAAGACAGCTAATTGGGGTTCCTTTAGATCCACCCAATATCATCCTATAAACAGAATTTTCTATTCGTTGTAGTTTTTTTCTTTCTTCTTTGTTGTACTGTTGTACACTAGCTGCATATATAGTGAAGTTGGCTCACCATTCCCGTTCATCTCTCTGACGGACTCTCGGTCGATTCGGCTCGAGCTTGTTCCTCTCTGTTCGGAGCTTTCGCTTCCCGGAAGGTGAAGTAGTGTAAAGTTAGTGAAAGTAGGCTAGCCTAAACAGATCGGATGCGGAAATACCCTGAGCCGACCAGGCCAAGTGGGATATCTCTATTGGTCTAACTGGTAAGGTGTCTGCCTCACACATAAGGGTCGAGGGTTCGTGCCCCCACCAGGGCTTGATATTTTCGTGAGGCTATTTCCGAATTTAACGAAGTTTAGGTGTGTTGGTAAAATTGTTCAGATGGTTGAGAGTAAGATCGGAGCTCCATAAATCCTCTTTCGGGTATGGTGTAAAAAACGATTCCTACACAAATAGTTAGGATCCTTGAAAAGATTGTGAAGGCAGACCTACTCAAACACTTACACAAGCACAACATGATATCCCCCGAACAGCATGGATTTGTACCAGGATGATCGTGTGTAACCAACCTACTCGAGGCTCTAGAGGACTGGACAATGATGATGGACAACGGCGAACCCTTCGACGTAGTTTACCTGGACTTCTGTAAAGCCTTTGATAGTGTGCCCCACACAAGACTACTGTACAAGCTCCAAAGCATCGGCATAAATAATACCCTGATTAGCTGGATTCAAGCATTCCTGACAGGCAGTAAGCAGTGTGTTAGTGTCAACGGTAGCAAATCCAAGTGGTTATACAAGTCAAAAGTGGCGTACCCCAAGGATAGGTAATAGGGCCAATTCTCTTTGTAATCTATGTAAATGATCTTCCTGCACATATAAAAACAAAATGTAAAATGTTTGCTGACAACACAAAGATATTATACTCTAGTGTCAGGATAACCAACATTATACAAGAAGACATTGACACCCTAACAAACTGGTCTGAATCCTGGAAGCTGCTTTTCAATGTTGATAAGTGCAAGGTAATCCACTGCGGACACAACAATCCGAACACAAACTGCACAATGCTCGGCAACGACTTGAGACAACTGAACAGGAAAAGGACCTCGGAATCTTGATAACGAACAACCTTAAAGCTAGGGAACAAGTAACAAAAGTGGTTAAAAAGGCAAACCAAATGCTGGGCATGGTCAAGAACTCTTTTGACTACATGTGCAGAGACTCATTTAGTATCCTGTATAAAAGCTATATTCGCCCACATTTGGAATATGCTGTACAATCTTGGTCCCCTCACCTAAGAAGGATATCGATGCTGTCGAAAAAGTTCAAAGGAGAGCCACAAGACTTGTTCCTGAACTACAAGACCAACCATATGAAACAAGACTAAAGAGCTTAGGTCTAACAACGCTGGAAGATAGGAGAAAGAGAGGCGATCTGATTGAAACATTCAAACTTGTAAAAGGAATAGAGAATATTGACAGATCCAATTCTTTCAAATGAATCCAAACCATCTACGAGGCCACGACCATAAAATCTTCAAGAAACAGTGCCATACTGTCAGAAACAAAATATTTTCACAAAGAGTAGTTGACTCCTGGAATAACTTGCCTGACAATATAATAAAATCTAAGTCTGTAAACGAATTTAAAAACTCATATGATAAATATACTAAACAACATTAATTTAAAACCTTCATTAAGTTCCAACAGCAAAACAGAAACTTTTATACTGTAAATTGACAAGATTTAGAGGCGAGCAATCAAAGCTCCAATAGGTGCAATCCTGCTTTCATAGTTATACTGGTAAGTTATACTGCATCGTAAGTTGTATTTATATCTAAAACATTTGGTAATGTTTCAATATATTTTTACATTTTACATTCATAAATGGTTCGCTAATATACTAGGTTAGGTTATGGTTAGGTAGAGAAAGATATTGTTCAATGTTTCTTAGTAAATAGGCATCTGATATACAGTTCACCCTGCTACACAGGATCTTACCGTCCTATGTGTTCTTAATTCAAGAATACGTTTTTTTTCTTTCTCACTCTATCGTCTATTAAATCTACATTGGACCAAGTGTTCTTAGCAATTACTGTATAAGATAACCGTCTACATATTATTGTCCTTGCAACACTATTACATAACCTAAGTTAAAGCTTTCATCATACCTCATTGACACTGACCAATCATCATTGATGAGACTATGTGATTTCAAGTCATTCCGGCCTCCCACCCTATACTCTGTATATTTTTTTCCAGATAACGGTAAATTGCTATGTTTACAGCTTGATTACTCTGCTATTACTGTATGCAGGTTTGTAGCCAAATGTTCCCCACCAAACCTGCTCTAACACCATAAAGACCACTGCTTTTACAGTTGCAGACATTGAATCCCGTCTCACTTAAGTCACTTAAACAGGACTCTGCTATGGGACCCGGCAAGCTCCATCATCGCCTTCTCAAAGAATGTGCCATTGAGTTGGCTTACCCTTTCTATATTATTTTCAATCGCTCCATGACGGCCGGAACTCTTCCCCGATCTTGGAAGATTTCTCATGTTATTCCCATATATAAGAAGGGACCCAGAACTGATCCCTCTCAATTATAGACCTATAAGTTTAACCCCTATCCCATGCAAAACTATGGAACGAATAATCTCCAAATATCTTTTCGGCTTTATTGATGAGAACCTGTTATTTGATGAAAGACAGTTTGGCTTCAGGAGCAGTAGATCTGTCACCGACCAGCTCCTCCTGACCTACAACTATGTTATTTATTGGTTTGACCAGTCATACTGTGGATCTTGTTCTTTTCGACTATGTAAATTAAGGCTTTTGACAGGGTCCACCATGATGTTCTCTTGGATAAACTGTTGGCGATTGGGATCACTGGAAATGTATTTAACTGGATCAGGAGCTTCCTACTAAACCGATATATGTGTGTTACTATTGGCGGTCACAAACCTGTTCTCAGTGGTGTTCCTCAAGGCTCATGGATCAGTTCTCGGTCCCTTACTGTTTCTAATATTCATTAACTATATCGCCTCTCGATTGGGTTGTAAAATTATGATGTTTGCTGATGATCCTTCTCCCGGCTCTCAGATCCTAGATATGTGTTGGCGGATCTTCAGTGCGACATCGACTTACTAAATGAGATTTCGTCTTGGGGTCTCAAATTCTTGGGGTCTCAAATTCTCTATTGAAAAGTGTGTACATCTAAGATTCTCCCGATCCCGTGCAAACGATGCTGCCCATGACCTATAGGCCTACACACTAGGTGTACCCAGTAAACGCTCCACTTCTCACAAGGATCTGGGTGTTACAGTTGACTCTGACTTTAAATTTCACCAACACACCAGACTTACTGTAGCTAAGGCCGGAGGAGTCGTTCTGCTCAATTTATGACTACATTATTTACAAGTGATGTTCGCCCTATTATTGATTTTGCTTCTCCAGTTTGGAATACAGGTTATATTGGTGATGTTAAACTGATTGTATCTGTACAACGTAGGTGATCCAAGCAGGTCCACAGTCTCAAACAGCTCTCCTACTCTGACAGACTCGATAACCTAAATCTGTATTCAGCTAAGGGTAGACTATTAAGGTGCGATTTGATCTACTGTTATCAAATTTTCCATGGTCTGTCCTCTGATAACACTTTACGAGCGGGCCCGTCAGTTTTTTTCCACTACGCGCCCAGCGTTTTTTTTTTTAACCCTAAATGGCCTTGTTTCCGTGCGCTTTTTCATGCATAAACAAGAGCCAGAGCGTAATACAATTATGTATCCCTGAAAGGGCGTAAATTGAGCTTTCCAATGACACCAGAACCATCCTTCTACGACCATGCGTCCTCTTGCAACGATCGTGCAACACGAGTGCAAAAACCCTAAAATACTGTAATTTCCTTATATAATTCCCTGTGTGGCGAGGTAGGGAGGGTGGAGTTGTGTGGATTAGATGTCAGTAGGCACGCGGGGTCCGTGCCGAGCGGTCATGAGGTAACCTACGCTCCTCGTGTCGCTTGTCTCTCTCTCAGAGCCATTCTTGCTCAAAAATTGCACACAGACTAAAGTCGGGCCCCGCCACATAGTCCAGGTTTTTAGATACGGACTTAAGTCGGGCCCCGCTAATAAAGGGTTAAACCTGAAGATCTCTTTGTCCTTGCTCCTAATGTTAGCTGCACTAGAGGCCACAGATTCAAAATTCAAGTTCAACATTCCCAGGTTAATTAAGGCCCGCAGATTTTTTTCTTGCCATGTTGTCCAGCAGTGGAATTCTCTTCCTGACCATGTAGTTGATGCTCCCTGCCTTAATTAATTTAAATCCAGACTCCACGATGCTTTACGAGACTCCTTGTTCAACTATATTAATACTTGATAGACAAATCAACCCCACCTCCATATCCCCATTGTCCCCTAAAGCTGTAAGCCCATGTCAGTCCTTATCTAGTATTTTATTATTTTAACTCCTGAACTTCTTTTTAAACTAACTCTTGTGTAAGGTACACTAAATCAGTCAACCATTACTGTTTTTTTTTTGGTCTGTTAATTTTAACGTTTGACTGGCGTACCCGACTATTGTTTCGGGCCACACCCCTCCCTCCAGTCAGAATTTTGGCTGGACGCCGGATCGGGTGGCCCCACCAGGTAAGACCAGGAATAATGTGAATAATGAAAACTTGGCACTAATATGAAGCAGAAAAATCGTAGTTTCATATTTTCCGTTAGTTATCGAGATAATTTGCTAAAGGGATTTACCGTCAGACGAACTGAAACTGAGTAGAGTAACATCGGCCTCTCACTCTAGTCACACCGCCCTGTGAATCTGTTACCGAATCCCATATAACTTCCATAAGATTTGCGTATTTGATTATCGAGTTCATTTTCTTCCTGTGTCAATTGCATCACTTTATCTCTCTATCTATAGGCTATAATTCCACAAAACCGCAGTCACTAGGGTAACGGGGCCGGAAGATTTATGGGCCGGAGTGACATCTTTCCTGATGCGTTAGACGATCCTCAACGGACCTAACTCACTTTGTATAAGATATTTGTATTTGAGGTATTTTTTTGTTTTAGTTAATTGTCTAACTTGTACCGAGACTGGCGAGAAATAAGTTTGTTCGAAAATTGAGATGCTAACATCACTTCACATATCATCTCATTTAATTTTGTTATACCAGGTTTTTACTGGGGTTGTATTGACTAATTAGGTAGGTTCTTACTCGACTGGGGAAAATGAGACCAACACGAACACAAGTACAAAGGCAATAGAGGATAATATAGCATGGAGTACAAACATAGATTGTTCTTATTCGACGGTAACATATGATTACAGGTACAATGGTACATCAGACATGGATAGGTAATTATGCAACAGCACGATCGAGGATCCACTAGGCACCTCAAGGGAGAGATGTTGGGCAGGTTCCGACGGTCTTTGAAGATGCGGCTGCGTTGTACTCCCGACGACGTCCTGATCCGTGGTGGTGATCCTGCCGTGTGACAGTGGCAGAGTTAGTGAAGACTTCCTTGAGGATCTTCTGAAGAACTTAAATTTGATATTGAGGTCTTATACAAATACCAGCCCTTTCACTAGTGTCTTACGCTCTCGTATCGTAGGACTTAAGTAGGGAGTCGTTTCAAATTACGCTCTCCACTACGAATCCTTGACCTAGACTTCCTATAGGAGTCCCTGGAAGAACTTTGATGTTGGATCTTGCATGGGTTTATACGAGTACGAGCCGTTTCACCAGTGTCTTACGCTCTCGTATCGTAGGACTTAAGTAAGGAGTTGTTTCATCAGTGTCTTACACCCTCCACTACGAGTCTTGACTTAAAAGGAAGCCGTTTCACCAGTGTCTTTCTTACGCTCTTCCAACCAGTCTGACTGTTTTTGGTAGGTTTACTAAAACTAGCTAGAGTGCTTGGTCAGTACTGCATACTCTAGCTAAAGTAAATCCTGTATCAAGGCAATGTAAAGATGTTGGGTAGTCACCAGTGTGGTCCAACAAGCATACGAGCAAATCCAAGATACCTTCGAGAAATGCATCGAGTAGTTACACCAGTGTATGCACTATTCTTTCCCCAAGATGTCTAGAGTGGTCATCTCTGGTTTGTGCATCGTTGTCTGTTGACGTCCTCACAGGTATGTTCTTTCCTGGGGTCTGAGGAAGTGCCTGGGTGATACATGCGACCCGAGCGAAGCGTGATGAGGAGGCTCTTGTGCCCTCTTGTCTCGGTGGCGTGGTGGCAGTGGTTGTTGTTGTTTGCGGGGCCTCATCTCCTTCGTTCCTTTCGTTCACGCTTTTCTTCCCTATCTCAACTTTCATAACTGATTTGCATGGTATAGTATTACTAGAATCGCTCAATATATAGCCTATTATTTATCATGTATTTAATGACTTGTTTTAACCCGTACAGCCCCAGCGACGCGCCTGACGCGTCGGCGATGTATGTAACGCACAGCCCCAGAGACGCGCCTGGCGCGTCACCCTAATTGCGCCGACCGTAACCTCAGGTAGATGAGAAAAGGTCTCATCTACCAGTCACAATGTCAAACAGATTTGAGATATTGGTAGAGATGGAAGACGAACCAGAGGAGACCAGGCTCGTTGGGGATTCCATCCTACGAGGACAGGTCGAAGAGTTCTGCGACAGAGTCCCAAATCAACGAAAAAGATTTTGCATCCCAGGAGCTGGACTGGACGACATTGTGGAAGCCTTCGAAGATACCACAAAGGATGCAAATGAAAATACCCTTTTTGTAATCCATGCTGGTTCAAATGACGTCATGCGCACCAGATCCGAAGAGTTGATGGAGAAATATCGCAAGATGATCCAGCACTACAAAAACAAGTCAAGGAATATCATCATCTCAGGCATTCTCCCCAAGATCGACGCACCTGACAAATTCTACGACAAGGCCTTCAGCACAAATAGCCGACTAAAATATTTGTGTCTGAGGGAAGAAGTTGAATTCATCAACCTCTGGGACAACTTCTACAACCAGCCTACTCTGTTCCGCAAGGATGGCACTCATCTAAACCCTGTGGGTTCAGCACGCATGGGTCGTCTCCTACACGAAGCAGTCCGCAGCCATGGATAAAAAAACGCCATCCGAGAAGAAGCAGCAGTGACATAAATCATCCAACGCCAAGAAAAGAACAGAGGCAACCGAGGACCACCAGCGATAAGGACCGAAGACAGCGAGGACCGAGGACAGCCATGAACATAAATGTAGATCCGACAAGAACCAAAAATATTATTAAAGAGCGTTCCGTGAGTTCTAAAATAACAAATTTAAAGGTTTTCTATGCAAACGCTCGTAGCATACGCAATGAATTTTCAGATTTAGAGGAGCTAGTGTTTACAGAAAATTATGATGTGATTGGCATAACAGAATCTTGGCTCAATACAGAAGATAGAGACTTTTTAGCAGAGTATTCACTTCCCGGTTATGTAATGTTTGAGAAAAGCCGAGTAAATCGAAATGGAGGTGGCGTTTTACTTTATATCAAAGAAAGTCTTAACCCTACCCTCTTGTCAAAACCTCAAATTGTGAACGTCGACGCATCTTTTGTGCTAATAAAGAATAATAAAGGTACAAAAATAATACTTGCATTAATATACAGACCTCCAGCTCAATCAGTGCAAACTGACCGAGAAATTTACGAACAAATTGCAGATGTAAGTAACTCACAAGATACCGTAATTTTTGGCGACTTTAATTTACCTGTGACCAAGTGGGGCGATACTCTTACTTCACACTCCGGACATGACTTGTATACGAACTTGCAAGAGAGTTCGCTTTATCAATTTGTTCGAACGCCAACCCGTGGTAATAACGTTCTTGACATTGTACTTGCAACAAAAGAAGAATTAATAGAGAATTTGAATGTTGGTGATGAATTCAGTAACAGCGACCATCGTACGATAACTTTCACTTTAAAGTTTACTAGTAACGAACCAAATAGTAGCATCGAAAAAGTCCCTAATTTCAAGAAAGCAAACTTCCATAAACTTAGAGCTATGTTTAAAGAAACTGACTGGAGCTTTTTAATTCACAATAACGACATAAATACATCTTGGAAGTTATTCGAAGCCACTTACCTAAAAGCAGTGCAAGACTGCATACCATCGAAAATACGGCGTCCAGGCCATAATAATAAGCCCAAATGGTGGAATAAAGATATTTCAAACTGCCTGCTTGCTAAAAAATTTGCTAATGATAGATTAAAATCCTCACAAAATGACGAAGAACGGCTGAAATTTGTAGAGCTACGACGCAAAGCCAAAAAGTTAATTAAGCAAAGTAAAAAGACCTTAGAGTTACATATTGCGAATCAAAGTAAAACAAACCCGAAAGAATTCTATAGTTATATCAGAAAGAAAAAAGTAGTTACTTCAACTGTTGGACCGTTAGTCGATGAAAATGGAGAATACACCAAAGACGAAGTATAAATGAGTAATGCCCTCAATACCTTCTTTGCATCAGTTTTTACAACAGAAGACCTCAGTGATATCCCTACACCATCGCCGATTCAGATTGATAATTCAGATGTTCTAAGCAATATCACCGTTACAGAGAGAGAAGTATTGAATTGTTTAGATAAACTCAAGGTAAATAAAACGCCTGGACCTGATACAATCTCACCTAGAGTTCTAAAGGAAGCTAAGGATGAGCTCTCCAAACCACTGACATTACTATTCAATAAATCCTTGCAGTCTGGAACTATGCCCGATCAGTGGAAGCTAGCCAACGTAACACCGATATTAAAAAAAGGCAGCAAATCCCTACCCAGTAACTATCGTCCAATTAGCTTAACCTCAGTTGTATGTAAAATGCTAGAAATGGTCATAAGAGACAGACTCGTAAATCACTTAGAGGAAAATAACATACTTAAAGATACTCAACACGGCTTTCGTAAAAAACGTTCCTGTTTAACAAACCTCTTATACTTCTTCCACGATATCCTCAACCTCTATGATGAGAGTAAAGCTGTAGATATTATATACCTTGATTTTCAAAAGGCCTTTGACAAAGTTCCCCACAAACGTTTACTGCTAAAACTAAAAGCGCATGGAATACAAGACGGTGTGTTGAAATGGATAGAAAATTGGCTCAGCGACAGAAAGCAAAGAGTAGTCATAAACGGTAAGGCATCTAAATGGACCAATGTAAGTAGCGGGGTACCCCAGGGATCGGTACTAGGACCAATTCTCTTTCTAATTTACATCAACAACATAGATGAGGGTCTCACCTGTACAATCTCAAAATTTGCTGACGATACAAAAATTGCAAATAGCGTACTCTCAAAAGAACAAGTTGACGATATGCAACACAATCTAGATAAATTGTCATGTTGGGCCCAAATTTGGCAAATGAGTTTCAATGCGGATAAATGTAAAGTACTACATATCGGATACCTAAATGAGAAAGCAAACTATTCGATGAATGGCACTCAGCTTAAGAATGTAAACAGAGAAACCGATCTGGGAGTAACAATATCGAGTAACCTAAAACCGAGTCAACAATGTTCAGAAGTTGTTAAGAAGGCAAACAAAATAATTGGCTTTATAGGCAGGTCATTTGAGCATAAATCCAAAGAAGTTATCCTAACCCTTTACAATTCCTTAGTCCGCCCTCTTCTGGAATACTGCGTTCAATCCTGGTGCCCTTATTACCAAAAAGATATAAACAAGCTAGAACGAGTTCAACGTAGAGTTACCAAAATGATACCTAGCCTAAAGAATAAACCATACGAAGAGCGTCTTAGAGAATTAAATCTATTTCCTTTAACCCAGCGCAGATTAAGAGGTGACTTAATTCAAGTGTTCAAAATCATCAAAGGCATCGACAATATGAACTGTAGTAAGTACTTCACTATCGACCAATCTAATTACACGCGGGGAAACGGTTGCAAATTTATTGGTAAATCTTTTAACTCACACGAATCTAAGAATTTCTTCTTCAATCGAGTTGTCAACTTGTGGAATGGGCTTCCCCGAAACGTTATAGACTGCATCACCTTTGATTCATTTAAACTCCGCCTAGACAAATATCTCGCATCAAACCCGCGACTGACTGCGTTTGTAAATGAATAACTTTATTTTATCCCCCCCTCAGTTACTAACCCATCTGTCCCCTACTAACTTCCTAATCCTGCCACGGACATTAGTTCCAGGGCAGTAATTCCCTTTCCAATGTTCCCTTACCCACTCTAAACCACTGTTTGGACACTTGATCCTCAGTGTTTTGGAGGACAAGCAACCTAGAAGGGTCACCAGATCTGTTGTTGCTTGATTTCCTTTGTACACTCAAGAGGGCTCAGATTTGTATGGGAACTGTGTACGTATCCCACGCAACCGTGCCGATGGTTGAAAACTCGCAAAGTCGTCGTGCGTGCGCGTGAGCGCGCAATAACCTGTTTTTTGGGGGGTAATTGCCTTCAATTTTTTACTCTTGTAAAATACGTTTTCGGGGGCTCTGTAGGACCATTCTTTAAGCATTTTGAGCGGTTTTTCGTGGTTTTTCCTTCATTCCTAACCCATTCGCTATTGTTTCTGGAATAAAACCATTTTTTGAAAACCGGCCGGGTTCTGGTGAACAAACATTACAAAACTAGCCGGGGCTGGACGGGTTAAACAGTTAATTAATGAAACTTTGGGAGGCTTCAGAATCACATTATCTATCTGTCCTATTTTTTAACCAACTGAATATATGGTTTAGATGGATCCGTATTTTAATAATTGTGAAATCTATTTGAATTAACCATGCGTAATAATAGTAATGAATAAACTGACGATATGCGCAAACTGAGACTCGGAGTGATTCAGTGTAATTAGTGACGATCGGTGAGTCAGTGTCAATGAGATTGTGAGCTATTATGATGTACCATAACTTTTAGAGAAAGCTTAACATCAGTGAGACACGGACATTGCTCAAGATTCTTCCTAAGTTGCTTGAAGTCGTCTAATGTTAAACATAATAAACTGCTGCAGTGTGTCTTGAACTTCAAAGGGTTAATTACTACTCTATCTATAATTTCTTTAATTTCCAAACTACCCTCCTTCGGTTTCTATCCCTCCATCTGTGCCTTTGTCTCTAATTTCCATTCCGGCCATTCCATAGCTGCGGTTGTGGACGACCATCGCTCACTTCCTCATCCTATCAACTCCGGTGTTCCTCAGGGTTCTGTCCTATCTCCTATTCTCTTTCTAATTTTCATAAATGATCTTCTCAACTGTACATTCAGTCCCATCCATTCATATGCAGATGACTAAAATGCCCCAGAACGAGAAGCCCACCACAGAAGCCACGAACGAACACCACACAGAAACACCCAAAGGAAAGGTCCACAGAACGAAAGGACCAGCTGGCCGAGCCAGCCAATTCAGACAGGCCCAAGCCCGCAGGGCTAAGCAGCTCCAGGCCACACCCAGATACCCCTTCTAAACTGACCATTTTTCCACCTCATGTACACGACCCCCTCGTGTCCTACACTCCTAACTACAAAGATGATGAACAGGAATATACATTCATATTAAAAAACACCCATGCCCTGTCCCGACGTTGAGCCAATGCCAACACATCAGACAGCCATAATTATATCTATGTATGTTCTTACATCCGAGAAGTAGATGTTATATATCTTAGAAGTTAAAACACCCACGCCTGTCCCTAGACCTTGTATATCATTTCCCATGACTAGTATAGCTATATGTAACCCGTGCTCAGTCGCCCCCTTGCATTGTTCCTCTAGTAACTAAGTGTCTCTAATATTAACTGCCACCAGTATTGATACGACATAGCGGCACTGTCCTTGTGTCGTATTGTGCCAAGTACAGATCGACCAGGTTTCATCACCTTATTAGGACGACGACTATAATGTCATCGTTCATTGATGTATGCAATCCTTAGTTTAAGATTAATATTAACATTCCCTAACATCTTGTCTTGCCAGACTAAGCTTCTGAAGACCCATCGCCCCATAAATCTATGTATTCAATCCTTAGGTTAAGTATTTTTATCCGCCATTGTGTTCACCTTTTTCCATTTACTTTTCCACAATTGTCATACGTCTTCCCCTTGCCTCCTTCGTATCCACAGTCCACACTACGCCAATTTACTTCGTGTCATGCACCTCTTATCCCAACCAGAGATTGTATAAGATAACCTGGTTACCAGTATCTGTCATAAGTACCCCGAAACAATAACTAAGTACCCCTACGAACTGCCGCTGTTGTTGGTATATTTATATTTCATAGAAAACGCAGTTCCCAGGGCCAACTAATAGTATCCATAACCCCTTGGACTGATCACATAACTCTATCTTTTCCAGACTCATATACCACCCCATAGTTGCATTCCCCGGTAGCATTTGGCTAACGTATTCTACTGCCTTTTCAAACTTCCATATCAACTGCAGCCTAATGCCACCCCCACGCCCAGAGACCTTAGGGTCAAATTCCCCTATAGCCCCCCTGCACTCCCCCACTCTCATTATAAGACCCCGCACTTCTCTACTCTTGTCCGACCTAGCCTCTCTCTCATACCTCTTGAAGATCCTTGAATTGTCCGTTGCTAATGCTCTCCAACCTTTTATATATATTCCTATCCAGCCTACCTTCACTTAGTAGGCCAGAACAACATTAGAACTTTACTAGCCCCTTGCATGCCATCTATTCTCTTACAACCAATTCACAACCCTGCACCCAATGGTCGTCGGTGCAAGGCTAGCCGCCTCGCCAGTAACTAACTTCTATTGCCATACTTCCAGATAAATGTGGCAGAGTTAGCAACCCAGTCTCCACCACATCCAGCAAACCCTACAATTAACAACCAGCTAGCCAAGGCACCTTCGGTTTTGGTATTAAAGACACCCACATCTGTCTCATACACAGAGGGTTATTACGAACACTGGTGATATGGCAAGCCCCTAGCCACAGCCGCCGGACGACTATCACAGAGAGAGGGCGCCCAGCTCCCCCTTTTTGCCCACCCGAGGAGGGAGACCCCCACCCCCGCGGAGGTATACCTGGCCCCTGTTTTGACTTCCGAGTCATTGCCAGGTAGCACAGGAATTCTTCCTATCAATGAACTAACCATGCATGACTAACACCTTTACTAACCTCTATTAACCTCTGAAGTGCGCATGGGGGTAATTGGAAACGTCCCCCTGTGCTGACGTATTTGAGGTGTTTCCGTCACTAAAATATTCATTGTGCCATTAATAGCATTAATACTTATCCATATGCGCCTATTATGGGTTGATTATAAAGGTATTAACCTGAAACAACAATAAAACGAGTGAAAACAGCGTTTGGATGGTCAAAATCGGAGATATAGCCCGCGAGTTGTATAATGTATGGGTGAGGCAATCTGCTTTCCCGCCAATTTTCCCCAAGGCCACTGAGACACAGTCGATCGATACTCTCTCTCTCTCTCTTGCACTCGCTTGCTATCAGTGATGACCACACCCTACAATCGGATTTCTAATGTTAGCACGAAAATATACCTCAGAATAAGGGAATAACAGGGAAAATAGGTGATAACTGAAGGAGAGGAGGAAAGTGGGGAAGGAGGGGAGGTAGAGGACTGAGATTTTGCATGGCCCAGGGGCCAAAAAAAAAAATAAAAATAAAAAACAAAAAATATAAAAAAATTTTTTTTTTTCGATGTCAAAAGTTGATTTTTGTTTTCTCTGACTCTTAAGAGTCTCCCCGCAGTGCGCCGGGGGAACTCTTAAGAGTCTCCCCGCAGCTCCCGGGTTAACTCACAATAAACCATTTACCTTTCTTGCATGCTCTGATCACTAAATTAGCACCTCAGCTATACCATAGAATGAAGATTGAACAATCTAAGAGAGACGCTCCTATCACAGCTGTCCCCATCCTCCTCGCAAAGTAGATCCAGTCTCTCTCCCCTAAATACTTCCAGTATAGCCAAAATAGTACCTCTTACTAAGGCTCAGTTATATGAAAATATAAAGGCTTTCCTATAGCCATGTGCCACAACAGTAAATACCGGGCGGGTGCCCAACTCCGAAAGGAGTTGAAATAGGGGAGCTATCCCTCCGCCAAAGGCGGCTTTCTAGGGCCTTTCCTAGCTGATGCCGAGAGGATTGGGTTCTAGTCATGTGGTGATGGGCTGGTCTATCAGAGTGAGAGCTTAGTGATCTCTACCATACCCATAGCTTACTCTGACTGTTCCTCTTACTTATATATCTTCTAGATCTCAAGTGACGGCGTCTTTTCCGTGGATCGACCTCCCTACTGCCAACCTAAAAGTTGGCAGATTGGGAGCCAAAGCGTCACATTTTTCCCTTGCCCCTCAACTTTCCCTTCATAATTGCTGAGGGGCACAAAGCCTTGGGTGGGGCTTTGGTTTCCCGGGCATTTCCGCGCCCTCCTCAGCTCCCTGCCTTAGAGTGGCTTCGGTCACCCGGGCTTTGTTAGTGGTAAGCAGGGAGGGTTTTGTGGGGGCGCTCTATGGCCTTGGCCTTGCTCGGGACCTTGGGGCTGTTCGGCCAGGCAGCCTGGGGAACAACAACAACAACAACAACAGTAAATACCATCTTACCTAGTCTCCATATCTATTGAGAGCTCAAATAAGTCCATAAGACTCGAGATCCCTACTGTCTACAGGGTCCAGAACCGAGCCTATAAATCTAGATCCTGCCCCCAGTCAAATCAGTTGAAAGCTAGACACCGACCAGGGGTCACTACCCTGCAGTTAACTTCTAGCTCTGCCCTTGTGTTGTTCCGGAGTGAGATTCCAGAGCCGGCAGACTCCGTGGCAGATTTGGATAGAAGGACCTGCCCACGTATTTGAGAACTTCACACATATGGGCCCCCTGGACGGCCGCGGAACCAGTCGTTAGCCCCCAACATCATGGACGCAAGATAACCAGGACCAGACCCATCAGATGCTACCCAAGATTCCCTTTAGCAGTACTACATATTACTGTGCTGTTTAGAGATTCACTAATTAATATTTCTACGAAGTGGCTATCTCTTTGCCCCAGTACAATTCATATAACCATTCAATTAGGAAGTGCTAAGCGTATCAGTGTTCATTATTTAACAGGCGATACTAACTCTCGTAATCAACCATATGCCCAGATATTATTACCTAGAAGGAAACCCTAGTGATATCTGAAGGTTCGCCCACTGATTTGCGTTCTATGTATTTCTGAGACAAGAATATAAAACTTAGATCAGTACCCCCTGAGGTTACTAGAATTCCCGTGCTCTAAAATACGTGTGTCTAATCTAGTCTGTGAACTACTACTTGTGCACCAGAGCTACCAGTAATAAATCTAACAGTGAATATGATTCTATAAGTAACATTGATGGTCTTCGGTATATAAACCTGTTAAATTAAAGCCAGTGATCAGAAGATTAATACCTGAACGTTGGAAGTGGGAGACTAGGCTCCATCCAGATCCACTTATGCTAGTGTTGTTCGATTCTATTATATTGTCTTACACAAGTATTCTGCAGTGGTATATCAATAAACGTGATCGTGTAACTTGCTACCATGTGTTTCTTTGTGTTCTCTATTCCTCATATCTTGTATTGTGCATGCAGCCTTATATACCCAGTCAATTAGAACTCACATTACCCAAGTTAAACCTGTAGAAAAACAGGGCATAACAATGACTCTACCTTACACTACTCAATTAGTTTTCCAGAACACCCCAGCCAGCAATCCCTCAAAAGCAAACGTAATGAAGCCATAAAACACTTATTTTCTGATCTAGCTACTATTTCCAATTAGGGTAGAGAAAACTTTGTTGCATTTAATGCTTCCAAGACCCAATTTGTCCGTCTTACTACCCGTCACGAACCTCCAAAGGACTATATCCCTTATTCTTCAATACAAAAATCAATCCTTCATCTTCTCTCAATATTCTCGGTGTCTCTTTTTCTTCTGCTCTCACTTGGAAGGACCATATTACCAGTCTTGCTAAGGCAGCCTCCCAGAAGCTGGGTGTATATACATATTGAGTATTGTTCACATGTGTGGGGAGGATCCTCTCACACCGCACTCCTAGACATAGTAGAAAGAAAAGCCTTTTGTATCATTAACTCTTGTCCACTCACCAACTCTCTGCAATCTCTCTCTTCGTTGCATCTCTCTCGCTATTCTATCGCTTCTACAATAATCAAGTGTTCCTCGGGGCTTTCCCAGTGTAGGCCTATACCACCACCCCTACTCTGTGCAACTCTCTAACCCAAGAGTGAAACGCTATTCTCACACTTTCTTCTATTCAACTGCCGAGCCCTGGAACTCTTTCCCAGAATCAGTCTTCCCCTCTTCCTATGACTTAAGTTGCTTCAAACTCAGTGTGTCCAGGCATTTTAGTTCGAACGTCCCTTGATTTTGGCCCTGTCACTCTTTCAACTCCAGGGGAGGCACTCACTGCAGGCAGTTATGCCATTTGTCATCATTCACATAGGAAAAAAAAAAAAAAACAAAACAAAAAAAACACAAGTATCTTTATTTGCTGGACGCTATCGGCGAACCGTCTCGTGCGAGTCGTGTCTGTGGAGGAGCGTTATTCACCGAAATTAATTTCCAATGTTCTTGATGAACTGGCAACAGTGTCATATGCATCAAGTCGATAAAATGGCCGTCAGCTAGCTACAACCACTGAACTAAATATTATAAGTTCAGTGACTACAAGCCGTTCGTTTGGTATTTGTGACTTGCCCACATTGAATCCTCACTATTAGTAGCAAGGTAAGACACACTTCATTGAATGGCTAAAATGTTGACATACCAGCGGGTGGGGGGGTTGGAAATAGGCTATGAAGATAAGAAAATCACAAATATTCCAAGATGGTTTATATTTAATTTATTAATTTAATTATTTAGGCCTAAATTGTATTACTGTACATTTTACACAGCTTGTCTGCTTCGTTTTGGGAGACTTGTTCCTTACAGAGGCCATGGCCGCAGCCGGAATACCTGTTCAATCGCGCGGAATCCCAAGCCTTTTTCGATGTGTTATTACTTAATTGTCTATTAGATTAGGTTAGTTTGGTTAGTTAATGCATTCAAATTAAGTAAATATCTTTTGAAATGTAATTGTGATGTTGAGGTAGACTGGCTGCGTACATGGGCCATGGTCTTTGACTAGAAAGCTTTGTGTTTGGGCAACTGAGCCCTATAAACCCTGCCATCGGTCGAAGCAAAAAATAAATTAAAGGGGCAGCTCTCAAGCTTCATCTCATACCTCATTCCACACCACTCATTCCAGACTACTCGTCCCATATCACACCACTCATTCCAGATTACTCATCCCACACCACTCATTCCAGATTACTCATCCCACACCACTCTTCTTCTTCTTATTGTTTAAATGTGCAGTTTGCTTGGAGGGTTGTGGTGTCTCCAGATTACTGCACAGGCGTTTTAGGAGGTGTGAAAAGAACAATTGTTAGTATAATAGGGGTTAGGAGAGATAGTAAAGGTGGATTTTATACTACTGTATATGGGGGTTAAGTTTGTCGTTGTCTTTTGAGGTCAGGGTGTTATAAGTCTAGGGGAGGGTAAGGTCAGAGATGAAGATGATCAGTTGTAGTACAGTACAGTACTTCTCTATGTGTACTGTGTGATTCAAGTCAAGGTGAGGGTGAGGTCAGAGATGATGATGATGATCAGTGGTGGTACAGTACAGTACTGCTATATGTGTACTGTGTGATTTAAGTCAAGGTGAGGGTGAGGTCAGAGATGATGATGATGATGATCAGTGGTGGTATAGTACAGATTCAGTTGGATGGTAATTTTATATGCTTGTGATTTTGTTTGTTGTTCTGATGTAGGTTCCTAGGGCTGATGCGATGACATGTTTACTGTGCTGTGGTAGGTCTCCACCTAGGATATGCTTGATGTTGAATGTTCCTCCTTGTTGGGTTACTACACTTCTGAGGTGGGTGCGGGCACCGTAATGTCTGTGGCAGTGGAGTAGATAATGCTCCACTGTCTCAGGTGTGAGGCAGTACGGACAATTTTCATTTTCTTGCAGTCCCATCCTGTACATATGCCCTCCCAGTCTGGTGTGTCCTGTTCTGAGGCGGAGAGCCGCGGTGTTTAAGGCTTTGTTCTTGTAGATGGAGTGTTTCCACACTGACCACTCTGACTTGATGTTACTGTATTGTGTGCCAGCTATGGTTATTTTCCACTCTTCCTTGAAGTCTTGGAGGACGTCTTCTCTGAGGATGTTTGTCCCACACCTTCTTCTTACTTCTTCTTATTGTTTAAATGTGCAGTTTGCTTGGAGGGTTGTGGTGTCTCCAGATTACTGCACAGGCATTTTAGGAGGGGTGAAAAGAACAATTGTTAGTATAATAGGGGTTAGGAGAGATAGTAAAGGTGGATTTTATACTACTGTACTGTATATGGGGGGTAAGTTTGTCGTTGTCTTTTGAGGTCAGGGTGATTTAAGTCTAGGTGAGGGTGAGGTCAGAGATGATGATGATCAGTTGTAGTACAGTACAGTACTGCTCTATGTGTACTGTGTGATTCAAGTCAAGGGGAGGGTGAGGTCAGAGATGATGATGATCAGTGGTGATACAGTACAGTACTGCTCTATGTGTACTGTGTGATTTAAGTCAAGGTGAGGGTGAGGTCAGAGATGATGATGATGAGGATGATGATGATCAGTGGTGGTATAGTACAGATTCTGTTGGATGGTAATTTTATATGCTTGTGATTTTGTTTGTTGTTCTGCTGTAGGTTCCTAGGGCTGATGCGATGACATGTTTACTGTGCTGTGGTAGGTCTCCTCCACCTAGGATATGCTTGATGTTGAATGTTCCTCCTTGTTGGGTTACTACACTTCTGAGGTGGGTGCGGGCACCGTAATGTCTGTGGCAGTGGAGTAGATAATGCTCCACTGTCTCAGGTGTGAGGCAGTACGGGCAATTTTCATTTGCTTGCAGTCCCATCCTGTACATATGCCCTCCCAGTCTGGTGTGTCCTGTTCTGAGGCGGAGAGCCGCGGTGTTTAAGGCTTTGTTCTTGCACCACTCATTCCTCTGGCTTTCTGGCTAGAAATCTTTGTTGTTTGGGTTGGAGGGCAACTGAGCCCTATAAACCCTACCATCGGTCGAAGCAAAACAGAAATTAAAGGGGCAGCTCTCAAGATTCATCCCACACCACTTATCCCACACCACTCATTCCAGACTACTCATCCCAGACGAGTCATCTCATACCTCTCATCCCACACCACTCATTCCAGACTACTCATCCCACACCTATCATCACATATGAGTCATCTCATACCTCTCATCCCATACAAGTCATCTCTTATCTCTCATCCCCTGGGCAGTTTGGCCAGGCAGACTAGGCAGTCCATACCACTTATCTCATACCACTCATCCCATACCATTCATCCCTTATCATTCATCTCATACCATTCATCCCATATCATACCACTCATCCCATATCAGAGTATAATACAGTATTCTTAATCTCATATTTTAACAGTTTGCGCAAACTATAAAATTAAGTCTATAGCTCTTATCGAGATCAATTCATTCATTAATTATGCTTAATTTTGTTTTAACCCGAGGAGCGCGCTATTGATGTTTTTGAAAAGCCCGCTTATGCAAGATTTTTTTGTTTTTATTCAGACAGAATTTGTTATATTTAAAAATATTATATTTGCTCCATGTGCATTTATTTTAATTATATGATAAACAGTGAAGACCAGCAAATAGGTGTAAACAGCAAATATCTAGTGGCGGGAGATGGTGGAGTGAGGTGAGGGAGAGTGCAACATAAGTGTGCTTTCTGGGCCTGCTGGAGGCAAACTGAGCATACCAGCTTTCATCCGCGCATGTAAAGGGTAGGAGGGAGCGTGGGAGACCATGCCTCCTCATATTTTGTGCAGGGAAAGGGAGAAATTACGAAAATAAGAGGACTAATAGCCAGTAATTGAGAAGGGGGGGAAGGAGAAGAAAGGGGGAGTGGAACATACATACACACATACACAAATTTAAAGACCGAGTGCTCCACACAAAACGCGGTTCCGGTCTTGCGTCCTAATGGCGGCGTTCCAGGCAACCCTGTTAACAGCTGCCTCACTTATTGGGTTCTTTGATTTAAGATCAGACTGCTGACCGCTAAGTCCGATCCCACGTCTTTCTTGGTCCGTCCCTTAGTGCAGCTCCCTCCACATTCATGGACTTGCATCTTTTCACCCAGCTTTGTTTATTCATCCTCTCCACATGTCCAAACCATCCAAGCCTGCTAGTACACATCTCAGCACTGATACTCTTGATACCTATACCCTTCTCTTTAGCTCCTCACTTGATATCCTATCTTACAGTTTGGCACCACAAATCCATCTCACCAATCTCATCTCATTGCGTTCCATTCTGTTGATATCATCCGCTTTGACAGGCCACGTAACTGAAGCATACAGTATGTCATTGCGCTTCTAACGCATCAAGCGTATACCTTTCCCTTCAAGGGGAGAGGGAGTCTTCTCATGGTGAGTAGTGTGACACCTAACAGCGTTGGCAGAATCACCTCCCATTAGCCACTAGCGCTCGTCAGGGCAGTGAAATGGGCTACAGTCTGTCTACAATGTTATACTTTCTTTCTTGTGAATCGTCATGTCACAGGCAGTATAGAAGTGTTCTTTATTTTCGTCTGTGACAATGCATTATATTTTATATCATCAGTTATAAGTTTAATGTATAAGACTGAATGATACAGCTAGAGAGTGTGAGTGAGTAAGTGCAGGAGGCAGAGTGTTGTGCGCGTAGTGTTACGCGTTGTCTCGGTGATGTCATGCCACGGCCGGGCCCTCCGAGTGGCTGGCCGCTTTGCCGTCCTCCTGCCGCAGCAGGAGGTAGTCACCCCGCACTCCTTGCTGCCTTGTGCCTTCCTCGCTCAGAGCTTGCTTGACCAGCATACCCTTCACACCTCCCTTGCCATCTGTCCCCGACTTCCACCTATAGAACACTTTCTCTCTCTCTCAACTTCTTACCTCTTATTCTTCTAATCTATTTAATATCATAACTCCCCTTTGGTTCTGTACGATTTCATATATCGGCCATCGTATTATATGCTGAAGCTCTCAGATATTTCATGTTTAGTTAGACATTTTGGAGGGGTTAACATTTTGTCTGTAGAGGTTCGACACACTCGCGGTGTCTCCCTACCTATTTCTTGGTTGTCTGCTGGGCTATTTAATGCTAGACTGGGGTGAGGCTATTGGTGTTGTGATTTCCGATGTGTACCAGATTTTGTTGAACTTGTACAATCGCAACGGATACGTGGGAAGCCTAGGTTGTCTTTCTGACTGTGTACCTTGTGAGTTTAGCACTGTGTTGCGAGTGAGGGCTTTTGCCTCTGCCACCCAACACTGTGCTAACTCGTTTTGCTGGACTTGAAGAGGGTCGCCAGGAGAGAACCAGATACTAGCGATCTGGATCTCTCAAGAGAGCACCCCGTCATTTAACGTAATTTAGCCGTACAGTCTTAAGGACCTCGCTAGGCTACGAGCCGCTTGCTCAGCCATTGTTTCCTAGCCTACGACATCCCAGCTAGACTTTATTCGCCTAGCAGACACGCGATTAGGATTATAAGCTCTTATGTTATGTATGCAGCATTTCTATTCACGTTGATTGTAAGCCTTGGTTGTTGTTGAGTTGCACAACCTGAGCAGGCTTTTGCATTGCCTGAGGAAGTACTTCTTTTGTTGTTGGAGATAATACTATTGCGCATTTATCGTTATTCCCGTGCCAGTTAACACTGTATGTCCCTACACTTGTCATATCTTGTTCCTGCTTTATATAACAGTTCAAAATCCGATTCGATCATCTTTGCATCAGACTTTCTTCAGAAGATTCCTGTTCGATGCTTTAGGACTTTCATTCACTTTCTTTAATATAGGAGTGACAGTTTATTATTGTTTAGAGTAACTTTAATTATACCTTCTTCTTGTTTGCATTAACACCTAACGAGCGGCCTAGGCGGTAATTTATATGTACCGCCCAGCGGGGTGTTTTTACCCTAAATAGGGTTGTTTACGTGATAATTTTCATGCCTAAATAAGACCCAGAGCGTAAAACAAGTATCTCTCCCTGAAAGGGCATAAACAGAGCTTTCCAATGACACCCCAACCATCCTTGTACGACCGCTAGTTTTCTTGCAATGATCGCGCAACACGAGTGCAAAAACCATGTAATTAGGTAGTTTCCCTACATAATTCCCTGTGTAGCGAGTGCGTGAGGGTGGGGGAGGGTGGGATTCATGTCAGTAGGTCCGCCGCGGTGGTCTGGAGCAGTCATACGCTTGCTACTCTACTGCCACCACTTATCTCTCTCTCTCAGCAACATTACGTGCTGAAAATGGCACGCGACATAAGTTGTGAACCGCCACGTAGTCCAAATTTCTTTCACTCGACATATGTTGCGCGCCGCCAGTTAAGGGTTAAATCATTCCAGTGATTTAATTAAGCTCTCTATCTTTTTCCTTGTATACATTATTAACGTAATTGTATGTTGTTGTGATCAGGCTGTATCAGAGATCATCAGCCTGTAGTAGTAGTGCATTTATACCGAGTTAGAGGATACCCCGCTATCGCAGATTTAACTCTGGAGGGTATAGGTGTTTTTGTGCGCCGGCATTATAAGTTCGAGGGTTGGATCTAGTGTTACCGTTGTGGCTGTGTGCCTTTCTAGTCCAATGATTAACCTAAGAAGTGCGCATGGGGGGTATGAGACACCACACTTCTGTGCTGACGTATTTGAGCTGTTCCCATCACTAACATCGTTATTTTACCATAAATAGCATTAATACTTATCCATATGCACCTATTATAGGTTGATTATAAAGGTATTAACCTGTTACAACAATAAAACAAGTGGAAACAGTGTTTGGATGGTCAAAATCGGCGATACAGGCCGGGAGTTACATAATGTATGGCTGAGGCAACCTCCCTGCCCTCCACCCCTCCCCTTGTCTGGAGAGACACTGTTCCGCAATAGTCTCTCTCTCGCTCTTTCCCACGCTTGGTAACAGTGATGACAACGCCCTGCTACCAACTCGCTAATGTTAGCACAAAAATAGATCACAGAATAAGGGAATAACAGGGAAAATAGGTGATAACTGAAGGAGGGTAGGAAAGTGGGGAAGGAGGGGAGGTGGAGGAGTGATATTTGGCATGGCCCAGGGGCAAAAAAAAAAAATATATATTTTTTTTTTTGGGTGTTTTAAATGGATTTTTTTTTTCGCTTACTCTTAAGAGTCTTCCCGCAGTCCGCCGGGGGAACTCTTAAGAGTCTCCCCGTAGTCCGCCGGGGGAACTCTTAAGAGTCTCCCCGCAGTTCCCGGGTTAAGAGCCCTTGTTTTATACGAGTCCCGGTCGTAACAGTAGTGGAAAAAGTTCTCTAAACTTTTTCCAGCCACATCGTATTTTGGTGATAGTGGCGGCCTCAGCCCCACCATCGGGAGAGATGGTATCACCCAAGTAGCAAAACTTGTCCACCATCTTCAGTGCATCATTGCCAAAGTTGACACTCTCGAGCCAGTCATTGAATACAAGCTCGCCTTCCTCGACCTTCCTTGGTCGAGGTCCCTTAATTCTAGTGCAGCGCTTCTTCCCGTGATGTACCCAGCTGCGGCAGACACTACACTGTATTGAGTTTGCGCCCACCCCTTTTCTGCATACTGTGCATGGGTATCCACCACTTTGTTCTACCTTTCCTAGCCCTAAACTACTGTGTAAAACCTTGAGTTTTATTTATGTTAACTCTTAACCCTTTACTTGCCATGCCTTCTCTCCATCTTCTGAACTTGGCCTCGGCATACCGCGCACTATCTGCGATAAGTACTAGGTCATCTGCGTATAACAGTTCCCAGGGGAGCCCAATTTTGAAATCACCAAATAGTGACTCCAGAACCATAACAAAGAGGAGAGGGCTTAACATAGAACCCTCAAAGTCACAGATCATCTGGACATGAGAGGCACTCAATTCCTGGCTGCAGCCTCCACAAACCAACACCACCCACTACACTACATGGCAACACACCCACAGACACCAAGAAATATCAAAACAACACCCAAAACACGGTATCACACACAATTACTCTCATCTCTCCCACCCTGCTCATCCCAAACCAGCTTCCAGAAGCAAATCCATACTCATATCTCTCGCCGTTCCATCCAATCACTCGTAGACAACACGCAGCTGCAGTCACGACCTCCCAAAATCCATCTTCTGAATCCTTCCTTCCTTCCTCGCGAGGACAGAGTCCACTTGGCCAGGTTGAGATGTGAGCACCATCCAGCTCTTCTGAGCTATCAGAAGAGACTGGATGACTCCGTCGACGAAACCTGCCCGGGATGTAACACAGCACCCCATACCATTAACCCGGGAGCTGCGTAAAGACTCTTAAGAAATTTTACGAAGCGGCTGCGGGAAGACTCTTAACCCGTCCAGCCCCGTCTATTTTTTTTATTTTTGATCACCAAAACCCGGCCAATTTTTTTTTTTTTTTTTTTTTTTTAAATAAAGCTGAATGGGTTAGAAAATAATGACAAACATGAACAAATATGAAAAAAGTGCTTACCTAGGTCATTTGGGGGTTCTGGGTGGGGGGTGGGGGTCCCCTGCCTCAGTGGAGCCTTTGCGCCACTTCAAATCTCCCGCGCCAGCCGCCAGGCAGCATGACGTATTTTGCACCTCTCGAACATAAAATGTGCTTCAGAGTTCATAGAATGTCTTTGTGTATCACAGAATGTCAATATAACTGAAGTTGTAGTGTGATAAGTGCCTTCATTCAAGTATTACAAGTGCGTACGAGTGGCAGCGTCCCCGTTGCCATGGTGAGGGGCGGACATCTTTGCTCAGGACAATAACAAAACGCACGCACGAACACACGGCCAGCTGACCGAGTGACCCACATTCCACACCACCCTTCCCTCTTTCTTTCTCTGTCTGGCTGTCACTTTCACTCAAGGTCACTCTGTCTCTCCTTTTCATTGAATTATTTGTACTTGTTCATTGTTTTATCTAAGATTATGAGGTATATACATTGTTTTACGCACTTATTGACTTAGAATATAGGTTCACCCTGTATATTTGTACTTTTTTTTTGTACTCTCGTTTATAGTATGTTATAACAGGTTTATTGTCTTTTATTCTTATTATTATTTGCACACAGTTTTATAAGTTTAGAATTTATTTAGTGTTTTATATTGTTCGGCACTTTGCACTTGTAAATTATATATAAATTATATACAGTGTTTTTATATACACTTTTTGCGTCTTTTATCGCAGTCTTTTATATACACTGTTAGTATTACATTATAGCGTCTTTTATCGCAGTCTTTGAACACTTAGAAGTGCTCGAGGGTGTGATAATCCCTGAAGCAGGTGGGAAAACACAGTCCCACATCACAATCTGGACACCAAGTCCGGGTGTCTTTTCGTTTGGGTGTGCGTCTGCCGGTATTGCGACACACATGACACCGTCTGCGTGGGTTGGGGAGTCCCGGGTTGGCCGGGAGATAATCGCAGAAGTGGCGTTGTGTCAGTCTGGCGGGGTCTTCGGGTGCTTTAAAACGAGCTGCGGGGCGTTGCTGGGGGCGTGGACCATCCCTGAAGTAGAACAAAAGCTCCCGTGCAAGTTCGATGCAGTAGGACTCCATCGTCTCAACTTCACCTGTGATCTCATGAAATTGGATGTGGCAGTTGTAGAGGGTGATGTCGAGTAGGTGGAAGAATAGTTTTTTATACCACCTCATCGTCTTCCTGGCACACTCGACCGACGATATGACAGTCTGACTTGTCAACCAGCCGCATGTTGATGTTGTAATCAACGATTGCAACTGGTTTTTTGACCACCTCACCTGTGGCTTTATCACGGCGTCTGGTGTCCTCAAAGCGGGGCAGGTGGACAGTGGTGAGGACATTGATGTCACGATTGTCCATCCACAAGAGCAACAGGATATCATTTGCCTGGAGGTGGATGATGGAGCCCTTCTCCCGCCTGTTGGGTAGCTGTGGCATGAACACACGATTCCTCCTGACGGTGCCACAGACGCCAGTGTCTTTGCTATACAGGAATTTGGCAAGGGAAGGGCTGGTGTACCAGTTGTCCAGGTACAAGATGTGGCCCCTGTTCAAATACCCCTCCATCATGGTGACGACAACGGCCCCAGATATCCCATATGTCCTCGCCTCCACCAGTTCAGTGAGCTTGCCCATGTAGAGGATGATGTCCTGGATGTAGCCGGTTTTGCAGTCGCACATCACGAACAGTTTCAGGCCATAACGGTGTCGTTTGCTGGGGATGTACTGTCGGATGCCAATATTCCCCCTCCACAGCATCAGACTCTCATCAATGATGAGTTTTTGGTGAGGTCTGAAGGCGGCTGCAAACTTTGTCTTCAGGTATTCAAATATCGGTCTTATCCTCTCCATCGGGTCTTTGGTATTCCTGGGGCGTTCCTGGTTCCTGGTGTGGCTTGCCAGGCTATCAATAAAGTGCAGGTTCCCCATGATTGCCGTGAATTGATTCCTGCTCATGACCTTGCCAAAGAAAGGGGTTCTGATGAGGGGATCCCATGACCAGTACTTCCTGAGAGACGTCTTCTTGGTGACCCCCATCAGGATGACCAGTGCCAGGAACGTGTAGAACTCATCGGAACACAATTCCACCCAGGAGAGATGTGCCGAGTTCCTCTTCTGCTCCTTCCCTGCCATGAAATAGTAGTTGTACCAGTTCGTCTGGTCAACAATCAAGGAGACAAGGTTGGCAGTGAAGAACTCGAGAAAAATACCCAGTCTTGTGGTATCCGATCCACGATTGGGCATGGTAGGGCCGGCCTCAGCTACCCCCACAAAGTCGAATTGTTTGGGGACATAGTTCTCCCCATCCACCCAATCCCACCTATCACCACCGACAGCGCCTTCGTCGTCGCTAGATGGGGCATCGGGGTCATCGTCAGGGGCACCGGGGCGGGTCGGGCGGGGGCGGGAGGAGGTGGACCTGGGTCTGGAGCTCGACCTCGAACTTGATCGAGAGCTCGAGTCGTTGCTGGGACGTCGTATCTGTCTCACCTTCTGCACTCGGCCGCGGGATATGACACGCCCACGTCGAGTGCTTGCAGGGCATCGGGGCAGGTCGGGGCGTTGTGGAGAGGCAGGTGGTGATGCAGTGGCGCGGGAGACAGAGTGGCGACGGGAGGGGCCTGGTTGAGGTGAGGGAGACCATCGTGGGGGGGTGTACGGGAGGGAGCCGGGAGGTGATGGTGGGGGGGAAGGATGGCGAGGCGGGGAGTCTGGTAGTGGTGGTGGTGACTCATCCCCCCCCCGCGTGCTCTGGGTCGGGAGGGAAGAGGGAGCGTTTAGGGTAACGTGACTGCCCTTGTCTCGCACCACGTTGTTGTCCCTTTGTCTGTCACCATGTTGTTGTTCCCTTTGTCCGTCTTCTCCCTCGGACATAGGCCTTGGTTCCTCTGCCTCTTCAGGCCTTTGGCCATCGTCACTTGCTTGACGACGGCCATAGAACCTCCCCGGGGTATTTTTCTTGAGTGGGGAGAAGGCAGGCGGGGTTGTGGGGGTGCCTCCTCTTCACTCCCAGACTCGACCCTTCTTCTCTTCAATCCCCTTCGTTGTTCTCCAGGTACCCGAATGTAGTTTTGAGGGTCAGCAGGTTCATCTTCAACAACCTCTTCCCCACTTTCTGAGGATTCAATGGGGTCTTGGGGAAGTGGGCGGCTGGGAGGTGCACTTGCCCCTTGCTGTCTTTGTGATGAACGTCGTCGCCGCCTGACAGGAATCTGAGGATGCTCTTCCTCTAGCTCATTTATCTCGAGCTGAGAAGGGGTATACTCCTCCCCAGACTCCTCCATGGGCAAGTCAGTGTCACTATCATGGCTGTCAGTGTCATACAGTATACCCATGACCTCCTCAGTACTGCAGGAGCGGGTTGGGCGGGCACTAGAACGTCGAGACATGGTGTATCACTCGCGAGGGTAAGCGGAAAACTGACCGCGAGTTGTGGGAAGCTGGTTGCCCTCTCCCGTCCCCGCGCGCGCACGCGTATGGACTCTTAGCGACAATAAGTTTTGGTTTTAGTCCGCCGGTTCCCAAAGTAGTTCCCATATAAATCTAGAGCCACTTACGACTGGAGCTATAAGGGTGATGCGTCAGGCGAGTCGCTGGGGTTTGGCGTTACATACATAGGTGACTCGTCAGACGCGTCGCTGGGGCTGGATTTTTTTTTTTTTAAAACACCCCAGTGGCACTCAAGACAAAGCAGCTTGTGTTTAGGTGAGATAATTTCCCTCCATTACTTTCTACCACTCATACACATGTGTCCCAACCCCCTCCTCAATTATCAGGTATTTTCTCTATTATTCCCGATATTTATCGAGTATTTTCATGCGAAAACGGGTGGGAGAGAGAGGGGTGGTGGAGGAGTGTATCTCTGACCCTCCAAGCCAGTCTGAAAGCTCCCCTTGTCTCTCAGTACCGTCTGAGCCAAGAGAGAGGGAGGGTGTTTGTCTCTCACCGCTCAAGGTCAGATTACGACCGCGGGGCTAAAATATAAGATTTTCACCAGTCAATTGCTGTTACCACTTGTTTTATTGCTTTCCCATTTTCATATGTTCTTATTAAAAGTAAAATAGGTGCATATGGATAAGTATTAATTATATATATATGGTAAATTAACGATTTTAGTGAGCAATGAATCAGAATACCTTCGCATGGCGGGCACTTTCAAATACCATAGCTGCGCAGTTAAGAGGTTAAACACATCGTTGAAGACTGCATTTCACACAATCACTTATGCCATCAACATAATCTACACTCCTTGAGAGCCCTGTGGGAAAGCCCAACCGTAGCCATGGCCTTCCTTAGGGACTCGGGTCTGTTAGGTCAGGCAGCTTAGGGAACGACAACACAGAACCCCGGTGGACTCGGACGCGAACTGTAAACTCCTCACTCAGTACACCTTTCACCCTCACTGCCGTTTGTGAGTCCTTGTACATCTTCATAATCATGAGCACCAGCCACTCCTATACGCCAAGTTTTCTCATAGCCCAGTGCACAACTTCTCTGGGCACCCTATCTAAGGCCTTCTCCAGGTCTACAAACACAAGATACAGATCCCTATCATTAAGCAGATATCTTTCCTGCAGCTGTCTGACTAAGAAGATGGCGTCGATTGTGCCACGTCCTGGCATGAAACCGAGCTGCTTATCGTTGATAGAAATGGTTTCCTTTATCATACCTACAAAGACTCTCTCACAGACCTTCATGATTTGGTCAAGCATTTTCAGGACCCTATATTTTCCCCTATCCAATGAGTCCCCCTTGCCCTTACAGTATATATGTTTACTATTACACTTTTGTGTTTATGAGCTCTGGGACGAAACTCACTCCTACTGTACATCACCTGAGGCTTTAAGCATCTCAGCTACAATGCCAGAGCATTCTGCAGCTTTTCCGTCCTTCATTTTACTTAATGCACTGCTTACAACAAATAAAGAACTTGCCGCCTGGAAAGCCGCCATTTAAGACGCGAGACTGTAACCACATTCCCTGTGGACAAAACGGTCTTTAAACTTGTATGTGTGTATGTATTACAACAGCTGGCGCTATCAAAGAGGGGGGGGGGGGATTTCGAGTATTTGCTTTTCGTTACTGAGCTGCTCTCTTATCCACTCAAATTCCATGTTGAATAATCTTTCGTAGTTTCGATGCTTCAAAGCATCTCTAATTTATTTGTCAGCGTAAATAATTGTCCCATTATCATTCCTGACACACTGTTCTCCTACAACATCTCTACTGTCATCATTAACTTGCCTAACTAAATTGAAGATCCCATGGGGATTTTCTGCATTACTCACTTGGACACATGTAGGGGGAGAGGAAGGAAGTACTAGAGAGTGATTATACTAGCTAATCACATATTGCTTCCATTTAAGTGTCTGTGGGGCATTTTTGAGGTATATTTTTATGGGCTCGCTTCAGTGAGGCCTATCGCGTACGCTATGCAGTACAGACACTTCCGTTTCTTAGGTAAATTGAGTCATATTTTGTTATGGACCAAAACCTGTATATAAGAATTGTAATGTAAATTTTTTTGTGGTCAATAAACTATAAACAGGCCTCTCTCACTATCCGATGCCTCGATTTACGATATTATTATTGGTGTTTGGGTTTTGGTTTTTGCTGGTCCAAGAACGCATCACCATATACCCCATTAATTTTAGGGTAGGCTATGCGATTTTTCTATTTAAGATCGTGTTTTCAGGAACATAGCCCAATCGTATATCGAGGGAGACCTGCCAGTAGGGGGCCTAATTGAAGCAAGTTTTTCAAAGGCACGATGAGGTATAAATGACCAAATTATAGGTTTGATTCCCGGAGGGAAGTAATGAAAACCTAATATTTAGTAGGGGCCCCGTAATCATTATAGGTTTGACTCCTGCAAGGAGATAAAGAAAACCTAATATTTAGTAGTGGCCCCGTAATCATTGACGATTATACCTATTACATAAGGCCTCCTCTTCAAACGCTCATTTACCGTAGTTTGAATCTACCGCGCATAGCATAAACAATTGAGGAGCCTTCATCATGAGCGCACACAACCTCACTCATGGTTCTGTCATTATGAAATTGGGTTCTCACTACGAAAAAACTTTGTAAAAAATAAAAAATAAAAATAAAATAAGAATAACTATTCATAAGCTTTCCATATACTCGTGGATGTACTTGTGTGGATATTTGACCAGACGCTGACTTCAGGCGTCATACTTCCTTCTCTGCTCTGCGCTCAACCTGCCGTAGGTCTGTCATAAGTTACGGATACGAGCTCTTACGGATGACGAAGTTGGATGCATTCAGCTGTAAATTAAAGACATAGGTCTTACAAGTAAAATGTGTTCATTTATACTTTCGGGTTATGGACCGTATTACACGCATATCTGTAGACAGCAGCTGGCTTTGGATCTACAGGTGGGATTCTTAATATAGGTACTTGAAACTGCACGTCTACAAGCCTAGATGGAACGGTTCAAGTTCAACCTAATACTATGTTTAAGACTACGCCTCGGTTTGGCTAATCCATGAGAGTCCCGTCGCGGCGGACAGCCGAACTTGCAGACTCGGAACGGCACTCAGAATTCGTATACTTGGGTTTCATCATGTGTCGCCAGTAAGGGGACATGTGACAAGCACAATTATAGTGTTTTCCCTACCCGACGTTCATCTAAATGCGACGAGTTAGGAGATCTAGTCTTTGTCTCACTCTCGTATTTTAGTTGTCAATGATGAACACAGTATAATTAGTAGGCCTTTTCTCACTTTCTCCAACTATTCGAGTCTCGTTCGGTTAGCATACATTACGAACTCAGTAAGGGCCAAGTGGGTTTCAAGTCAGAGGTACAAGTTTGTTACTCAATGACCTCTCGATTTCGTTCCCACTGGGATATTGGAATTGAGGAAGGATACACAAATATATTTCGGAAATTTATGACCGGTGAAATGGGGGGGTTATTCACCCACGATAAAACTCTACGGACATAGCCCGCCGGCGTTCACTATCTCCCGGTCAAAATGCCACGAACGGATGGGCGATCTTAGTCGCATCAGTCTCCGGGGTTTTTAAAGATAGACTCAGTAGCAGTGCAAGCGATCATCTGGGGTATTACCCAGTGTTTTTCCTAAGCCATAAAATGTCTCAAAAATTCTCGACATAGCATATACCGTACCTCACGGGCCACATATCACTAAAAGCAGGTGAATAGAATTATTTTCGCTTTGAAGCTAGTTGTACAAAACTTGTCCGGCAAGCTCTTTTACCCCTGTTAGCCCAGGGCATACAGGTGTTTTGGTATCTAGACGACTGGCTAGTAGTGGCGAACTCTATGGAATTATATCAAGATCATGTAAACCAAGTGTTAGCTCATGTAAAAACCCTAGGGTTCAAGGTGAACTTGGCGAAGTCTCGCCTTGTCCCCTCAAGGTCTATTCAGTGGATAGGGCTGGTCTGGGACACCGCCAATCTGACTCTTACTCAGTGTGGACAACCGGAGCAGGCTCCGCAAGAAACTGTTCCATTTTCTCCACAGTCTGGATACGACCAGGAAAACGTGGGATTCCCTAGTCGGCTCTCTCAACCGGATACAATTAACTGTGAAGTTGGGCCGGTTGAAAGTCAAACGATTAATCCTGGAAGGCAACAATGTTTTCCCTCTCTCGCCGGAGAAGAAATTATGGCCAATTCTTCCATTAATCCACAGCTTACTCTCGGTCTGGGCCAAGCGAGAAGTCCTCCACTCTGTCACGACATGGGTTTCTCCCCCGCCTACGGTGTGGGTAGACACAGACGCCTCAAGGGCACTAGGTTGGGGCTACCAGTCCACCCTGGGCCATCAAGGTCAAAGCACAGGGTTGGCCGACAGCCTGTCCCATATCAACAAGCAAGAGCTTTTAGTCCCCCTCTTTTTTCTCCAAACTCACGGCGTGACTTTAACAAACAAATCAACTGCGTTCCGAATGGACAACCAAACTGCAGTTTTTTGTATTCAGAAACAGGGCTCAGTGAGGTCACGAGAGTTGTTGAAGGTTTCCGAACGGATTTTTGCCCTGGCCGAATCGCTAGGGATTTCCCTGCATGCAGCATATCTCCCCGGCGTGGCGAACATCTGGGCAGACGCTCCCTCCCGCAATTTTAGTGTACTTTCATGATATTGTAGTAGCAGTCCTTTTCCTATCCTCCTACGTCCTCCTCTCCTCCTCAGCCATGCTAGTGCACTGGTATTCGAGGCTGGATTTAGTGTTTTTTACCAGGGGTTGGCCACGCCACCTTTCAAGTCTTCTGCACGTCCGGACTGCGCCAGTACACGCAAGCACACGCCAGAAACAGGCCGCGGGAAGCTAGGCTCCGCCTCACCCGGCGCTAAGTAAGAAATGTTAGAACCTTCTGAATGATGGTGGTTGGGGTCAAACACTAGTGGGCACGTGGTCAACAGTTACGGGGGCACGCGAACTCCGCTAACCCCGGGCCTGACACGCAAAGGAAAGGCTTCTCCCTTAAACAGCCAATATCTTAAAAGAAATTATAGTTTAAGAAGAACCGTCCGCCGGCAGTTGACTACCCTTATACCTTCGGTATGCCAGGTTACTGACGAGTCGGCGGATATGTTTACTCTATGTTGAGGGTAGATAAGTCTCTGTGTTTGTAACACAGAGACAGGGTTACCTACCATTACACTGTAGGTTCCTTATGGAGTACCAACTTTAGTTTTCGTTTATGTGCAACACAACACGAACAGTTAGTTGGTTCTCTCCATATATTACATTTTTTGGATTGACGAGCGTTAAGCACGCAATGCCGTGTCTTTTACTTCGCGATCTGGGTGGGATCCCAGCGTCAGAAGGGATGATTCGTCCCGGCAGGTGAGCTCACCCTACAAGTCTTACATGGATTTTTTCCCTTTCTTTTATCATCCTTTAATCAATCGAATTGTGTCCACGTAATGGACTGATCTATTATTTGCCCACTTACCTGAGTCAGGGGCAGCTCAAGAGCAGATGCCTTCTCTAATATTATTAACTTTTGGCCCGGAACGTTTTTTAATACATTCCCTTTTTTCTTGTGGTCGGCTCCTCCCCTTCTTTCACCAAATGTTATGTTAACCTAAGGCAGACGTAGTCGTTCTTTTCTTTCAATTAACTTTTCAAATTTTACGGTGTTAGTTCACCATTCTTTATTGTCTTTCCCAAGTTCTCCTGGAACAAGTGGAGCAAGGAGACCTGGTTCAACAAGACAGAGTGCCGAGGCTTTCAGCCAATGAGATTCATACTTACAGGATTCCCAGTGGGACTCCAGACAAGTTAACTCTGGTAGCAGTCCCCACGAGTTGTAGGACTCCCTCTGATCTTTTAACCTATATTTTGTTTGTAGCCACCACAAGCCTTACGAACTTGTCAGTTCCCGCTTCTCTAACCCCTATCGTTAGGACAACATCAATATAGGGGGGGGGGGGGGGGACCGGAGTCACTTACAGTTCCTTTACGGTCCCATTAATGTTCCAAATCTTCCATGTCCAGATTTTTTACGCCAGGGGGAGGGGGGACAGGGCCACGGCCACTCAAGGCTACCGGCCAGTTGTTTTCAAGGTTCTTGCATAATCCTCTTAGGCTAGTAGCACTTTACAGCCCCCCCCCCCCCTCCGGCGTACAAGGCGTAATAGCCAGCTGTTTTTTCTGGTGCTATTAGATTACTCAATGTAAATACATTTTTCCTCACTCTACGCCAATTTGCTAGAGTCCGTTGTAATCAGAGAGGGTGCCCCGATCTCAGGATTAACTGCATATGTTTATCCCTTTTTTAGAAATTTAGATTTAAAGTTGCTTCCAACTTCCTTTTCTCTCCATCTGGGTTAGGGCACTCTCTCTGTGATGCGCTTTTTACTACTTGTATTCCGGACGTTAGTCATTAGTACTGTGATCAGTAACGCCCATTTTGGGCTAAGAAAAGGGGAGGGGGGGGGGGGAGATATGTGGATCCCAGTACATGAGAAGGACCCCCCTCCGCAGGACTACAAGGTCATACAGGGCAAGCTAGGCGCTGCTTCCGCCGGGCCTAGCCCAAGTATATGTTTACGAGCTATGAAGCTCGAAGAAATTGTTTAGTTATTAATTAACAGTTATTTAATCATTTTTGAAAGCTTAGTTAAAGCTTATTATTATTTTTGTTTTTTAAAGCTTAGTTAACCCTTAACCCCTCCACCCCGGAAGGGCTCTTGAACGCCCATAACAACCTCGGCCCGCGCAACCCGGAAGGGCTCTTGAACGCCCATTGCTTGTGTGCGTGCTTTCGAATGCCGCGCGTAAATTTTTGGTATCGTGGGACGGTAGGTGGCGCCACCAGGCGTAAACTACGCCACAGCAACAGTATGTACCCCGATGCCATCATGGACAGTACGTCAAATAGTGATTCCGCTGTGTCCGATACCGTGCTTCCTACGACGCCCGTTCTAGTTCGTCGCGCCTTACCCCGACGCCATCGCCTAAATGTGTTATCTCCCGGAGGTATTGAGACGACATTGAGACTTTATGAGCGAGCTGATGCCAAGCATAATGTTGATGATGAAGTCAGTGACGACTCCAGTAATTATAAGTCGAGTGATTATGGCCATGAGAGTGACAAAGAAGAGCAATTCCTGGGATTTGCGAGAGAACATGACAGTGATGAGAGTGATGAAGGTGATGTACCATTTGTTGAGGAAGCTGGTTTACCTAAAGACAGTGAACTTGAGAGAGTGAGTGAGTGGGAGAGTTCAAGGTCACTCACCAAATTTCGCATAAGTGACACGACGCCAAGCCCTTCCCCAGGTAAATCGCCTTTCAAGCTACACTTATATAAGCAGAAAATACTTGAAAAGGCGGCTGCGGCAGCTAGGGAACAAGCCAAAATACTTGGTGAGGATGAGGCTGTGAGTGAGGGTGAGCGTGGTGACCCTTCTCGCCCGCCATTGTCTCCCTTATCTACCCACGCCACCCAAGATGACCCGGATGACCCGGGTGCCCCGCATTCTTCCCCACCACCCCCACCACTGCCAAGGGTTGAGGACCCCCCACTTTCGGCCTATTTGCCTCCTAGGTCCCCCGACAGGAGACATACTGCTGCCGAAAAGGGGAAAGGCAGGAAATATACCAAAAAAATAAAGAAAAGCAAGAGAGTTTTGTTCAAGGCTCCCGCGGCGTCCACCCCTGCCGGCCCCAGCAACTTTCCCCACGGTCCTCCCCACCTCTCCCGCCTTCAACATGTCTTCCTGAAGAAGTCTTTGAGCTCGCATCACCAATACCTGGGCCTAGTGACAGTGAAGAATTAATTTCTGTCACTCTTCGCCGGCCAAGGAGCCCAGGACCTCGGGGTGACATAGCCTCACCTGCCACTCCTTCCCCACCTCGCCCACCCGCACGCCGCCCACGCATCACTCGTTCCCCGCCAGATTATGTGGGGGCCACTGATGATGAAGGGCACCTCTCTGAAGACTCTGGCCATGATTACATAGGTCCACCGTCAGGGCAAGATGACCACTCTGACGATGACTATATGGACATCGACAGCCCTAGACCCATCCGCTTGGCCCGGCGTCGTGCTGCCCGTCGTGCTGGCCGACGCCCTGACCGACGCCCTCGCCGCCCTAGGGCGCGCACCTCCCGAGTTGGCCGTGGGCGTGCTGGGCCACCAGCTGGAGCTCCTCGTCAGCGTAGACAAGACCCATTCTACGTTTTTCAGTGGCAAGACGTAGTTGATGGGGATGGATACAACCCTGATGTGCCAGCTTTTGATGAGGTACTGGAGGGTTCAGGCATTACCCCCAATTTTCCTGCAGGCCCCAATGCTCCACCACACGAGCTATTTGAGGCCTTCTTTGATGAGGAGGTGGTAGGCTATGTTGTCAAAGAGACAAATAAGCAGCACCAATACCAGGTCCACTTTTTGGGCAAGGTGACCAAGGGCCACATGAGGCAGTGGACCCCAGTGACTCATAAAGAGTTCATGGTGTTCCTGGCACTCACCATGCTAATGCCTCATGTCAAGAAGCATAGGTTGCCTGACTATTGGATCACCAATGATCTCATATCCACCCCTGCCTTCGGGAAATATATGTCTCGCGACCGGTACCTTGATATCCTCGCAGCGCTCCATCTTGTCACCAACCTTGACGTCCACCTCCCAGACAAGCTGTGGAAGATTAGGCCGACGTTGTACGAGATGATGAGAGAACGCTTCACCTCCTACTTCAAGCCCTTCCGCAAGGTCGTCATTGATGAGTCTCTTGTGCTGTTCCGGGGAAAACTCAGCTTCCGGCAGTACATCCCCTCAAAAAGACATCGCTTTGGCATAAAATTCTTTGTGCTGTGCGACTGCCAAACTGGCTATGTCCTGGACTTCCTGGTCTACAGCGGGAAGGAAGGGGACTTGCTTGTGGACCCCCTCATTGGCTTTGGCGGAGCAGTGGTGCAAGCCATGATGGACCGCTACTTTCACAAGAATCACGTCCTCTACACGGACAATTATTACACGTCCCCCACTCTCTCACAGTACCTGCATGAGCGCAAGACGGGGACTGTTGGCACAGTACGAGGGAAAAGGAAGGGCATGCCACCTTTCCCTCCAAAGACCAAAAAAGGTGATGTGTTCAAGAAGAAGTTGGGGCCCATTCTGGCTATCCACTGGCACGACCAGCGGAAGGTCAACCTCCAGAGCACCATCCACAAGGGGGAAATGGTGGAGACTGGCAAGGTGGATCGCCGCACCCAGGCCAGGGTGACCAAGCCCGATGCTGTCCTGGACTACAATATCAACATGAGGCTGGTGGACAAGTCCGACATGCAGATAGGCTTCATTGACTGCCTGCGTACCTCGTGCAGATGGTACAAAAAGTTCTTTCTGCATATGGTGGACATGTCAGTTCTGAATGCCTACAATATATACAAGCTTCGGAATGTGAACACACCCATGAAGTTCAATAGCCTGCGGAGGTTCCAAAAGCAGGTGTTGACGGAGCTCCTGGAGAAGTATGCTACGCCACAGAGGGCAGTGGCACATCCTGGGCCCGCCGTTATTACGGTTTTGACAACCCGTAAGGGGAAGAAGGAAAAACTACTATTTATTGGTGGCTCCTGAAGTCAATGACGTAAGAGCCTATGGTAATATGGCCTCGTTCCGGGCTCCTCTGAGCCCGGGTTAATCCTGATCACTACGGTCGAGAACCAATATCTTCTTAGGGGGTACCCCTTAATCATTCCTAAGGTACGTCATTGAGACGGAGCCACTGAAAAGTGAAAAATAAAAGAAAAAGGAATAGTACAGTTCAAACGCCGTGCCACTTGCGCATTCAGATCTTCCTCTGTTCCCATGAGCATGCCTTGAAATCCCAGTTGGCCTTAAAACTGGCCTCTAAAGTATATACCAAATTGAGCATGTGAATGGGAAGGGGATGGAGGGAGGGCAATTTCGTCATTGACTTCAGGAGCCACCAATAAATAGTAGTTTTTCCTTCTTCCCCTTACGGGTTGTCAAAACCGTAATTTATTGGTGGCTCCTTACGTCAATGACGTAAGAGCCTAGCATATCACGACCGGTGGAGGGACCTTCAGATGCTCTTTAGCTATAAAACAAAATAAAAGGAAGACTGAGAACTAATATATGAACTGTGACATGTATTTACTTATAAAAGGTATAACAGTAAGAAAAGATATACAGTATAAGGCGGGTACCATTAAAAGAAGCCTTATTTCATAGAAACAGAACTATTGAGATGTGAATACATACTGGTAATCTATCTCATCAATTTAGCGTAAAAACTAAAATAATGTTAAACATTTGTAGTTGCAATAGACATAGGTATTGCTATGTAATAGATATCATGTGGTCATAACATTCTTGTTATATGTTTCAGATTGTGTGACCTGCCTTTTCGTCATGGGACTTCAACACGCCCCCCTCTTTTCTTTCCATTTATAGTGACTGTCAGGGCACACTCTCTCTTATGCTGTTGGACTGGTAATAAAAGTGTTGAATCAGATACAACAGACTACTTAATGCCCTCAAGGGGTATGTTCTTGCCTTAAAGCTATGCATGGTAAATTGGGTCTCTCCAGGTGTACTGACAAATATCTGGATAGGAAAGTATTGCTCGAGGACCAGAGACCTGTTTGAGAGATATCTTCTACTGAAAAGTTGTTGAGGAACCTGATGGTAGTGGCCCACTTGCGGACGTCGTAAGCTTTGGCAATCACCTGGGGGTCTGCCTCCTTACTTACATCTACTATCGTGGATGCTAAAACTTTTTTCCCCAACCTTGATGAGCCATCTGGAGAAACCCATAAATGTTCCTTATTTCTAGGGATAACAGACTTAAAGTAGGTATATAATGCTTTCACAGAACATAGTGCATGGTGTATCCTTCCTTTTTTCAAGGCAGGAATGGAGAAAGGTGTAAAGATATGTTCCTGGTGCTCGTTTTTTGCGATAAAATCTGGTGCAGGTGCAATATGTACAGAGTCGTTATTAGGGGCAAACTGTAGACAGTTTGGGGACCTTGCCATGGCCGCCAATTCTGAGACCCTATGGCCAGTTGCTAGGGCCATCAGAAATACACACTTCTTGAGTTTCTTCTCTATGTTTGGTTTCACCGAGTAGGGCCTAGACTGTAACAATGCTAGGATCCTCGAGATTGACCATTGAGGAAGTAGCTGACGATTTGGGGCTCTGAGTTTGAAGCAAGCTCTCATAAACCCTTGTTCGTCTTTCTGGGGTAAGGATAGACCGGTAAGCGTGAGGAAGGGTTCCTTCACTGCCGACAGGTGGTTTCTAAGTGTGTTAACTGCTAGATTCTTAGTTTCAAACAAGTAATTTAGGTATTTCAATAACAAGGAAGCTGATGGGTTCTTCTGGTTAGTATCTACAACCCACGTTGTAAATTGTTTCCAGTGAGAGCTGTATTGTCTCAGAGTGGAAGCTGTGTACTGGTTCGTGAGCTTGTCCGTGACTTCCTCGTCGTAGGATGGGAGCCACTTGGATTTGAGAATGTCCACATAGCAAAATTGAGCGAGGTCTGCAGGTTCCCAATTTCTTCTAAGTGGAAATCTGTTAGGGGGAGTTGCAGGGGGTTGTTGCACCATTGAGTAAGTTGAGTGTACCACGCTTGAGTAGGCCACATTGGAGCGACCAGGGTTACTTGCCCCTGGAACGATCTGAGGTGGTGAATGACTTTGCACATTAGTGAGGTGTCTGGGGGTGGGAAGAGGTAAATCGATGTCCATCTGTTCCAGTCTACTGTGAAGGCATCCGGGCCTCCCTCCCGTGTCTTGAGGTCCCGAGAAATGTGAGCCTGGAGTTTCGTTGATTGAAGAGATGCGAACAGATCGATTTGTGGTGAAAGTGGTAGCACTAATTGGTTGAACGTTTCTTGTTTGAGGGCCCATTCCACTGAAGTGCTCTTTCCCCTGGATAGAGCGTCGGCCCATAGATTGGAGACCCCTGGCAGGTATGTTGCGTGGATTACTATGGAGTATTTCTGGGCTAGAAAGAATATCTTTTCTGAGAGGTCTTGAAGGATCCTGGACCGGGTGGAGCCTTGTTTCTTTAAGCAAGTTACGGAAGCCGTGTTGTCCATCCGGAACGCTATTGATCTGGAGGTCAATGACGTCGCATGGTCCCTGAGAAAGAATAGAGGAACTGCTAGCTCTTTGGCATTGATGTGATACTGACTTAGTGTGGTCCATTTCCCGTGGTTCTGATGGCCTTCCGTTGACTGGTAGCCCCACCCTATCAGGCTCGAGGCATCTGTGTCTATCCATAAGGTGGGAGGTGGATCTGACCAGTGTGTCACCGATTCCCGTACTTGAGATCTTGTCCAAAAAGCCAGGAGATGTAGGATCCTCTTTGGGATGGCGAGTGGGTAATTGTGAGGTGTTAGAGGGAAGGCTTTGTTGCCTAGCCAGATTAGTCTCTTCAGTCTGAGGCGGCCTAGGGGTACTGTCATTTGTACCCAATTTAGTGAGCCCATCAAAGATTCCCAAAGTTTCCTGGTAATATTCTTCGCATGTAATACTCTGAACAGTTTTAATTGTAGACGTTTGGCATTGGCTGGGCTTTGCTTTATCGTTTGGAGTTGTGTGTCCCAGATTAAGCCTACCCATTCCGCTGATTGTGAGGGAGTGAGCATTGACTTCTCCAGGTTCACTCTGAAGCCCAGCTTTGTAACATGTTGTACTACTTTCAAGGTTTGTTCTTGGCATTGGAGAGGTGTGGACCCGAGAATCAACCAGTCGTCTAGGTAGAACAGGATCTTTACTCCATTTTCGAGTAGTGGGAGGAGAGCTTGTTTGACTATCTTGGTGAAAATTCTGGGGGCTATGTTCAGACCGAAGGGCATTCTGGTGAACATTACTGCTTTGTTTCTGAATGGGATAGCTAGGAACTTTTGGTATCTTTTTGCTATTGGGATGTGCCAGTAGGCGTCTTTCAGGTCCAGGGTAATTATCCAGGCCTTTGGTTGTAGTACTAGCCTTACTTGGGAGATAGTTAGCATTCTGAATTTTGTATTGTGAATTGACTTGTTGAGAAGGGACATGTCTATCACGGGTCTTAGTTGCCGGCTGTCTCTTTTTGGGACGAGGAACATGCGTGACAGAAAAACTGGTGTGCCCTCTGGAGGGTGAGTGAGAACTTTGTCCGTTAACATTTGGTTTATCACTGTTACCAATTCTGGAGATAGCTGTATCTTGTTGGGCTGAGCTCTGAGGCGGTGTCTTGCCAGCCATTTCCATGTGAGGCCCTTCTTTACCACTCTCTTTGCCCAGGATCTTTGAGGCCAATGCTGGAAATTTTCCCTGAATTGGCCTGTCGAATGCCGGGCCATTTCTTGGTTGATGGCCTCTTGGAAAGTCAGTTTTTTTGGATCCTGGGTCGTTTGGTGAGAGTTGGTGGATTGGTGGTGACCTTGTGGTTTCTGGTGGTTGGGAGCATGGCGTCCTGCTTGATGAGTCTGACGTCCTGTATGTTGAGGTCTTTGTTGTGACCCGTAGTTTTGTTGTTTTGGTGGAGGTCGTGTGTAGGGTGATGGTTGGGTCCTTGGTGAGCCTCGACCTCTGGCCTGGTAGTGTCCTCTGTGCCCTCTGTTGCTTGATGAGTTACCCCTGTGCGTCTGAAATGTATGAGGGGTATATTGGCGAGGGGGGAACTGGCCCTTCCCCCTTCCCCGGTGAGGGTGAGAGTGAGGGTGGAACCTACTAGGGTGGCCTTGCCTATATGCTTGAGACTGTCTTGACGTTGCTATCTCCGGTCGTAGTAGTAGGGAGTGGACTTCGTTCCATGTTGTTTGGGGCATTAATCTGCTGGTGAATAGGGGTGAGAGGAGGACTCGAGCGGCGATATCTTTTGGCATTTTCTTGGACAAGTGGATGCGTATATCTTGTCTTGCTCTGGCTGCTTCATAAATAGCAGTCTTGACATCACCCGTGGTCATTAGAGAGTTGACAAGAGATGCTCTCCTGATGAGATGGAGAGCTGTTCTGGATTTTTGTTCAGCGATGGAATCTGCCACCTGTCTCATGGAATTAGAGAGCTTCTGCCATGTGATGAAGCTTGATAGCAGTCTGTGGGCTTTTTGGCGTAGTCTAAAATCCTTGTCGATGAGCGCTGGGGTAGGTGTCGAGATCATGGGGTCATTGGATGGCTTGCATACTATCTTTGGAGCTCTGAGATAATCCCAGAACCCCTGGGGAATGGAGTCGGAGTTGTGCACATACATTGTGGCAAACTGATGATCATCTTGTGGGATTCTTTGGGGTGTAGTATCCATACTGGAAAGGGCAAATTTTTCTGCCCCAGATACCCATTCCGACCATGGGCCATAGCCTAAGGATGAAACCTCCAGCATGGGAATTTTACTTTCGGACATTTTTGTGGAGCATTGTATGTCTGTTGCGAGAGTGGATAGAGATTTAATGGCATTATGCCCATCGGCTTTATTCAAATCCGACCATGGTTTGAAGCGTTTTCCCGAGGGGACTGCGGATGTCTGTGTGAACGTAAAGTACCTAGCGTCTGACATAGACGGGAAAGGTTTTATGATTACGTCCAGTACTTGGTTATGTGCGTCTTTTGCCCGGAGGTGACGCAGTTCGTCCATTTCGATCACCCAGTCATTTGGGACTGGTATCAGTTCTGGATGGCCTGTGTCCGCATCTTCAGGTGTTTCCACTGGTATTTGTTTCCAGTGACGGGAGTCCCCAAACAGAAGAGGGAAGGTTTTCTTGGAGATTTCCGGTTCCTGTTCAATAGGGGGGGACGAATATGGGACAGGAATAGGTTACTGGGAAGGCCAGTGGCTTGAAGACTGGACTGAGTGGAGGATGACGGAGTGGGTGTTAATTCCTGATCATGCTGTTTTGGCTGGGCAGGTATCTGAGCTAGAGGGACTGGGTCGGGTGTGGCTGGTTGTAGCATGGATGGGGACAGGGTCCTACATTGAAGGTCCTGGATAGCCTTATCCATAGAAGCCAATTTCTGATGTAAGTTGTCTGTTAACTCGTTGGTCAATGATCTTAAAGTATCTTTCATCTCTCTCCATAAGTCATTACGAGGGCTCAGTCTTGAGTCTATGTCAGACTGGTGAGGGTCTTCTCCTGAATGGTCTCCCTGATAAGTGTGGGAGTCCTTGTCATTCCAACTTTCGTCAGTGTGGCTGCTGGAAATGATGTCGTAGCACTCTATTCTGTCGTCGGCCATATCATAGGGTTCTTGGGTATCTTCAGGGGGTATTGTATGTTGATCTTCTTCAACTGTACTGTACCCTACTTGGTCTGGTTCTGCCAGAGTGGAATGGTAAGGTAAGTGTCCTGGGGTATGTATTTCCGCTCTTGTGCATATCTTGATTGTATGAGGGGGAGCTGGTTCGGTAGGGGTAGGTAAGGGGGTTAGTTCAAATTGTTGATCCATAGAGTCCGCCCACTTGTCTAGGGATAGTGGGGAGGGGTTGACCTCCTCAGAGCCTGGTTCAGTCTGGATGCATGGTGGTTCTTTGGCATGGGGTTTCCTTGTATGTTTGTGTCTTTTACTGGGCGACTGGGGGCTGGTTGACCTCTCTCTCTTTTTGCTAGAATGTGACTTTTTCCTGTCGTGTGATGAGGAAGAGCTACGGGATCTAGCTACGGATATCTCTAAGAATTTTACGTACTCTGTGTTTGCAATTTCTGGGTGTTTCTTCAATGTACCTGAAATATACGATTTTACCGCATGCCACACAGCTTTCAGAATATTCTTACATGTGTCGGGGGCTAGTGTAGAAAGTGGGTTATGGAACTTAGCTATGTAATAATTACACCTGTCACAAACTTTAGGGTTCCACCTAGCTTTTGTCCTATCAATACACCTAGCATGATAGGGGCAGAGATTATGAGCTGTAAGGGATAATGTGGTGCAATCCCTGCTTGAGCATAGGGTTGAGTCCTCGGGAGGATCCATTTCATGTACTGTGATACTGTCCATGTAGGCTGGTGAGGGTTCCGGGGAGGAGAACCCTCTGAAGGAGAAATCGTCTTCCAGGATGAGGACTTCTGTTTGTTGCACCTTAGCTTTCTTCTATGGTTGCATGTAGGCCCTGACGAGAGGGGAGAAAAGAAAACAAAAGGATTCTTTTAGAGAGGGAAGACAATTTGTGTTTGTTTCCTGAAAAACTAAAATTTTGTACGTAGGCCTACCCCTGTAAATTAATTAAATTAAGTAATTAGTAGGAATAATCTTAGCCGGTGGACCAGAACAAACGTCTAAAGATTTGACTCGTAGACTCACCTGATATTGCAGGTTTGTTAGGTGTGGGCCGGGGCCCACAGGTGGCTTGGCTCGGGCTGTCAAGGGCTTGGAGTCCGGGATAATGTACAGGACCTGTTGTGGTATCTCTTGGTATGGAGGGGGTAGGTCTAATTGATGATCAGAGCTCCTCCTCTGTAATGTCGTGTCTTGCCTGAGCCTGTTGAAATATCAAGGAGTCAATGTTGCATAATGAGGTAAGCATTGTTCTTATTAGGTTTACTTTGTTTGGGCTAGGATTAGGGTCTAGCCTTGCATGATTTGCTTTAATTTAATTGGTTATACAGATGTGTTTATCATAAGTTCTCGTATTTGACTTAATTCTGAACATTTTGTTAAATATTGTTTAACATGTTTAAGGTTAATTAGCTTACTATAGTATGGTTTAACCAAGAGTACTCAGTAATAATTTCTATTTGAATCCTGTATTTGGGGCCCTTCTCTTAGGGTACCTGGTGTTGATGGGATAGGCTTAGGCCTAGCCTAGTGTTAGAGTACCCGGTTCATAGCTTGATGGTATCCGGCCGGATGTTGTGGGTTATAAAAAGACCTATTCTAGTCTGGGGATATCTGGGTACCAGGGACTGTTGTCATACCCGGTAGTTCCGGTACCGGGTCTTGGTGCTCTGGTTTTATAAATATAAGTCCTAGGGAAAAACCCGGGAGTCTTGGGTTATATTTATATGGTAGTAATGTCTTTCCAGACCATCTGGGTACCCGGGACTTTCGCCATACTCGGTAGTCCCGGTTGCCGGGTCTTGGTGTCAGAGTTTCATCGAAATGAGGACTAGGATAACCGGGGAAATTATGAGTGTATGGTAACATAGTGTTGTCCGCCTGTTTGGGTGGATTTCCCTGCCCGGCAGTCTTGAAAACCCGGGTCTTGGGGACCGGGGTTTGTTGAGATAATGACTCGGGAACCAGGAATTTGTATTGAATGGTATTCTGGTGTCTCCCGCCTGATTGGGCACTCGGGACTGCCACCTCGCTGGCGGTCCCGGTGTCCGGGCCTTGGTACCCGACCCTTTTGTGATGGGTCTAGGTTACCTGGGTAATTGGAATAATATCAAACCGGGGATTTGGTCTTGAATGGTATTCTGGTGTCTCCCGCCTGATCGGGCACTCGGGACTGCCACCCTGCTGGCAGACCCGGCCACCGGGACGGTGGCCGGGTCTTGGTACCGGACCCTTTGTGATGGGTTTAGGTTACCTGGGTAATTGGAATATTATCAGCATGTCTTACATCATTTTTCCATTGTAGTGGGACAAGGGCAACTATGATATTATTATGGGAGCTCATTGGGAAAAATAAATTTATATATACGAATGTTTAGATGAGCAGAACCCGCGGGATAATACAAATCCGATCCCTAGTTGATGTAATGCTGGTTTATAGGAAACATTGTCATGTGACAAAACTTGAAGGTAATAAATATGAAGAGTGAATCGTGACCGACTAGAGTGGAAACTAAACGAAATAAATTAAAAGAGACTTGAATGTAAATAATGAAAGCACTTTTGTCCCCAATAAACAAATTCGGTGGCGTGACGAGTAAACCCTGGCCAGGGCACAACCAGAGGTTACTGTCTAAACGAATTAAATTAAAAGATGCTTGAATGTAAATAATGAAAGCACTTTTTGTCCCCAATAAACAATTTCGGTGGCGTGACGAGTAAACCCTGGCCAGGGCACAACCAGAGGTTACTGTCAGCCGATATAGTTAAAAGGGATAGGGCACTTTATAAAACACGGATACTTAAGGGAAAAACTGACGAATTACACTTCAAAAACAAATTTACAGAACACTAAGACACTGTAGCTATAGAGCCGAGGTTCGTGTGATACGAACAAACGAGATAAAACATAATAGTTAGCGGCTCTGTGGAAAGTGGCTTCTTGAATGGCACGTTCGTAGGCCAGCCAGACGAAAGATCTTACTTCACAGGCTTACAAGTGAAAATTAGTCCATATACATACTTTCTTAGACGCATATACTATTACAACTGCATAAAAACTCACTATGGACAAAGATTTCGCGTCGAAGAGGGGCTATATAAACACTGTGGTGGAGATAAGAAAACTTTGTCTGCCTCCTATGGCCTACGGACGAGAGAGGCCAGTTCAAGGCCAACTGGGATTTCAAGGCATGCTCATGGGAACAGAGGAAGATCTGAATGCGCAAGTGGCACGGCGTTTGAACTGTACTATTCCTTTTTCTTTTATTTTTCACTTTTCAGTGGCTCCGTCTCAATGACGTACCTTAGGAATGATTAAGGGGTACCCCCTAAGAAGATATTGGTTCTCGACCGTAGTGATCAGGATTAACCCGGGCTCAGAGGAGCCCGGAACGAGGCCATATTACCATAGGCTCTTACGTCATTGACGTAAGGAGCCACCAATAAATTGACCGCTTGCAGTGTGCTCAATACTTGATTAGGCACAGGCTTGGTTCCCTGCCTCAGAATGAATCAGGAAGAACGCAGCAGAAGCGGTGCCATGTCTGCTACAACAGCAGGGTGAGGGCGAGGTCAGGTAAAAAGTCCACCATGGAGTGTGTGGAGTTCAAGGTGGCACTCTGTGCTTTAGGGTGCTTCTTTGATTACCACTCCAAGCTGGAGTTCTAATAATCATACTGAAAGTGCCAAATAAAATTACAATATGTACACTATATATATAGGCAAAAAGTGGAAGAAAACCAATTTAGTGTTATACAAAAGTCATGTATTATGAGAAAATTAATACAAATATAATTACACCATAATAATATGTGAAAGTGACACATATGTATATACCAAGTGACATTCATATGATTAGAACCTACAGAAATATATAAATCAGTGAAAAAAGACACAATAAATTGTATATAAAACGTTTACAAAGCATATAACTAAGTGAAAGTGACACAAGACCTAATATTTGATGGCCAAAGTATAATAAACACCTGTGATAACGAATAATCAGTGCCTAATATAACAATAACCTACCTCAATTACTAATAAAATGTACGGTATCGAGTGAAAATGAGCATTATCAGTGACAGTGACACTCTAAAGCATATTTGTCAAAGTGAAAGTGACACAAGACACAATACTTGATGGCCAAAGTATAATAAACCTGTAATAACGAATAATCAGTGCCCTAATATAACAATAACCTACCTCAATTACTAATAAAATGTACGGTATCGAGTGAAAATGAGCAATATCAGTGATAGTGATACCCTAATAAACATACTTTATATAATTGGCCTCAAAATAACTATAAAAATATCAAATAAACATCACATTCTCAATATCAAACACGAAAATCGTCTAAGGGAGATAAATACTTTGGCGCGACGAGCGGCTAGGTGCGTCGTAGCCGTGGCCACGCGTCCGAACGCGGGAAGAATTTTCCGCCGAAAAGCACTCGTCTTCCCGCGCTCACCATTATGCAACCAGAGGGGCTAGAGACCTCTACTCAACGCCATTCGACAGAGCAAGGTTTGTGGAACATTATTCTTTTTTATTCATAACATTACATGCCATATTCATTGAATTACAGAGGAGTTAACATAGACCAAAGATCGTCAAAACACCCGGTACCACAGCACAGTCGCAAGCTATAGCCCCCGGGGCTGGAGGGTTAAAGAGTGGCGCTCGACTTAAGTCGTGCACCAATTTGCAGCAAGTTAGGAGCATTATTAAGGCTTTTAAAGGGTTAAAATCAAGTGCAAATGGCCGGGAGCGCAGCAGGCCACACGTCCGACACCCAGGGCTTACCGCCACCCACTGACTCACGCTCCCTCTGTTCTCGAGAGGACGGCAGTGTTACCATTAGTGAGCGTAATGGGAAAAAATATGCCGCTATACGCTAAACTCCCATGTTGGTGGCACCACTGCATGAGAACCACGAGTCCTACGTAGCTCGTTCTGGTCTCATTTTGAAGCTTTTAGCGCCTAGTTTTTTGCTGAATACATTTCTTTTCATGCAGATACTTGATTGATCATTCAGGAGGGCCTGAATATGCCCAAAATAGCCCAAAACACCCCACAAGGGTTAAAGCTTATTTTACAAATAGTATAAAATTTTACGCTATTTTAGCGAGTACAAAAGGTCAAATTGTACATGTAAAATTAAGGTTTCTATGCTAGTTTCACTAGATAGAACGGTGATGTGATTGGTCGAAGTGACTCAATGGGTGGACCGGAGAAACAAGCTGGAATCAGCCCAGGTTTCTGGTCAATGTGATTAGGAGTTTTGAATTAGCTCTATGTATCGCAAATTACAACAACACCTCATGTAAGAGGACCTCATGTACGAGGACTATGTTGTTCGAGCAGGCTTCTTTGAAACAACGCACTGCTCACACTCTTTCATATTTTATATTTTATATATTGTTTGCAAACAATAAAAATACCTTATTCTGTTATACGGTTTCTTGACTTAACCTGCGATTACAGAGGTTACGATATTTTGCGAATGTCCCCCTCCAGTCTTGGAATTCAGGCAACATCGTCAATGATGAAGGGGCCACTATTAAATTATAGGTTTGATTCCCGAAGGAAAGTAGAGAAAACCTAATATTTAGTAGGGGCCCCGGAATCATTGACGATGAAGGCCCTCCCAGCCATCCCCTTCCCATTCGCTTGATATTTTGAGTTTTTTTATCTTGGTATATCAGTGAAGGACGAATTGTGCGCTTGGCGAGAGGCGGTAAGAAGCCACAACACGAGAACATCCACCGAATGTGGGAAGCTTGTTGATAATAGTATTTAACCCTCCAGCCCCGGCTATGTATTCCATATATATTCCCCGAAACCTGGTGGTTTTGGCCGAAAAACATCTACGCCTAGGCTACCGCATCTTTGTTATTTTGCTTGCTTCCGCATTCCTGCGCATCCCCAAGCGTAGATGTGTTTCGTACCTGTAGAATGGCGTTAAGTAGAGCTCTCTAAGTCAACTGGTTCAGTTGTGATGATGATTTCATTGGAGATAACTTTATGGCAAAATCAGCAACTTTACACTACTTTTCGATACTTAACAATAACATACAGGCACACACGAACAAGCAACGCACTCCTTCTTGTGGTCGGAGATGCGCGGCGTCGGTCCAGCCGGCTGTTGTTTACATGCGTCGGACGGACGCCTCGCACACCAAGCTTACAGGCTTTCAAGCTACCGGAGCCCCAGAGCCCTACCGGGTAGCGCGGGGTGTGTTTTTTATGGAGGCATCAGAGCCCAACCGGGTCTGGAGGGTTAAGGGTTAAATTTTTTCCCTTTTTTATTCTCTTATTTTTTACGAAAGTTTTTTCGTAGTGGGTACCCGATCTGTGACGACACCATAAGAGAAGTAGCGTTGCACTAATGAAGATGACTCTTTTTCTTCCCCGCGGCGGGTTCAAACGGCTGACGCGGGTGTTGAATGGAGACATTTATACTTATAGGCAATATCGTCAATGATTCCGGGGCCCCTACTAAATATTAGGTTTTCTCTACTTCCCTTTGGGAATCAAACCTATAATCTGATACAAATAATGGCAGGGGGGCTACTCTTTTCGTAACGGAAACCACTGCTGTAGGGTAATCCTAAGTAAGGTAATTAAATGGGGGAGTTAACAAGTAGCTGTTGTAGGCTCTCTCCTATAGCACCTAAGGATCCGCCTGCCCTCCCACTAACAGGGAGGAAGTTATGTACATGTTACGGCAAACAGTGAACCGTAATAGGCCCGATGCACTAAATGCTATCCCCTGCTCGGGCAGCTCTTTGGTTGTCGTATCCTTTCTGGGCGGCGGAACACTGTACCCGGCCGGGCACCAGAAAGGAGAGAACAAAACGTGTAAAAGGGGAAGCGGTGCCTTAATCCGTTCCCTTGGAGCTGAATCTGCCTAAGCGGAGGTATGATGTTGGACAACTTAATCATTCACCTTGCCTGGGGCATGAGCAGCCTAAGCTATGTAAGAGCCGAGGACTGAATAATCCGCTGTTAACGTGAACCACCAATGTGTGGTCCAAAATTTGAAAACAGGTTAATTTTATCGAAGTCCATCGGTCTTGGGTTAATTTTTGAAGTCATGTCGACTTCAGTCCATCGTTCCTGTGGCTCCGGTCGGACGTATTCTGACACTTTGAACAGGCTAGCTGGGAGCCTTAGTGGAAACTACTTGTAGTGAGAAGGCTTTATCAAATGTGACAAGCCGATAAGGGAAAAAAAACCCAGTCACAGGAAACCAGGGCCTTGCTATCCAAGCTAATTGCCGTGAACATGGTCAGTAAGATTGCAGCGTATTAAAAGGGGGGCTCCGGCTACAGAGTGGGCTGATAGCCTATGAACCACAGGACATCCTGATGACCTTCGTTACCTTCTTTGCTGTTTTCTAAGTCTGTTACTGACATGACTGCTGACCACCGGAAAAACCGGAGGGAATGTATAGCTGAGCTTCGTCTGACTAGGCTAGCAACATTGGTTGCTGCCAGTACTACCGGAGAGGGGTCCTTACGGAACCACAAGAACGTATGATGGGGGGACAAGCTAACCACAAGGGTGGAGCCTTGACAAGTATGACTGAGGCAACTAATGTGACCTTCCCTTACTGGTATACTAGTCCTCAATGGTTGTCCGAGCCTAAGCAACTCATGCCACCGGCGGGAGAAAAATAGACAAGTTTTGGTCCCCCCCCTTCCGGAGGGGACCAGATGAGAATTAACACAGAATAAGTTAGAGGCATAGCAAGAGTGTCCAGACCCCCCGGAAACTGCAGGAAGGGAGAGGTCGGCATGGTAATCAAGATTACTGGTGGTCTCATACGACCTAAGGGTATTACTCGATCTGACCGTATGTATATCCCCGAAGAAATTATCGCAGTTTTACTACGAAGTGAGAACTGTATCAAATACCGTGCCACCTGTGACCAAGACCTGTTGCATACCAGAAAGTCGCCACGTTCCTGCTATGCCTCATGGAGGAGTTAAACTAGAAAAACTTTCATTGTATGAAAAAAAAAAAAAAAAAAAAAAAAAAAAAAATAAGTTAGGGACACAGGGCCCCATTTTGCCCCGTGACCATATTACCCAAGATGTGCCCTTATTCGTTAATTTCTGTCTAAACAACTAGGTGACCAGATACCCATGGCGAATCACCGCGATTTTACCTTGGTTGAAATATGTGTCACTCAAGGAGTTACCAGACATCGTACAGTAGAGTATTCGGACAGCTTAGGCCAACGACCGGCGGGAGTCTTAACTAAGCTAGTGAGAATACAAAAACACCCACCCAGCCCGTAGAACGATTACCTGTCGCCTCCCTCACATTGTGAGTGTGCCCTACATTGGTTACACTGGCCTTGGCTGGCTGTGAAGCCGAAAACCTGGCCGTAGGCGGGCCCGGGGGGGGGTAAAGCTACAGCCTGTGTCGCTGACCCGGGCTCCCCCCCTGCGGGTGGTGTGACGGGTGCCGGAAGATATCCGACGCCTGTCAATTTTAAGGTAGGTTAACGCCGGAGCAAAGTGTAAAAACCAGTCTACTGTGCCGGGACGCGGCCCGGAAACATAGCAATGACCCTTGGGACGGCCTGGGTGTTCATGTAAGGGCAATGTAGACCTCGGAACCCTGTACCAGAGCGCGATGTAGGGAGAGAGATCTACAAAAGGTTTTTTTGGGGGGCGAGGTAGTCTTCCAACAGTTACAGCTGGGAGGAAAACCCCAAAAACCAACAAGCGGGTATTGTGATAACCGGTAGTCACCGAACGTCGTTGGCCATTATCGTGTCCGCAGCTAAAGACCACCTAGTGTGATGCCACCCTAAGCATCATGTTTACATCTCTTTGAGTTTGTGAATCCACCATAGATGCTGTTAGGATTGGGGAAAAAATGACCCTATAATAACCATTCTCGGGCACCCCTTGCACCATATGGAGTCTGAGAAGCTGTCTGGCTTGGACTGCCTCAAACAAGGCTGTTCGGATATCCCTAAGTGAACCCGCCGGGTTCGGCAGGAGGTACTGTTGAAAAGCTCTAACAGTTTCCTCCCGACGTCCCGGCGGATTGGGCATTGGTTTAGCAATGGCCTGAGCTGTGTCTCTAGTGAGCAGAAACCCAGTAAACTTCCGGTGGGCATTATCCCTTACTAGGAACTCCTGTTGGAGTTCAATAGAGTCTGGAGTTAAGAAAGGAGCTGGGAAGTGTCTAGCTTCTAATTGAGGGGCAATGAGGAACTCAAATATAGCTCATGGGACTCCGCCTGGCTGTGGCCTCAGCAAGTCAAACTCCATATGGCGCGGGGGTGGAATTGGTAGGGAAACATTGGTCGTTATGTCAATAGCAAACTGTTGGACTTCTTGATCCCAGAGCACCCATGGGCCATGTCCCACCTCTCCCAGATTTAATTCCCTTTGCTCGAGTTGTGAACGAGTTGGGGTAAAGGTTAGCCGTGGTTCAATCGACCTCGGAAAATGATCGTTACTGTTGGCATGAGGGCTAGTGGAGTCACTAGAAAGATCGTTATCGTGGGTCCTAGAGCCAGCGGAGCAACTAGGAACATCTGGGGGAGGAGGGGCAAGTCGTCTTGGCTCATACACAAAATACTGATAACTAGTAGAGTTAGGTATTGCTATAATAGGGACCCCTATGACCTTTCCCTGGGCATCTTTGGCCCGAAAAGCTTTATATCTATTTACTTCAATGGACCAGTCCGGTGGTACTGGAATCTCACCATAGGTGGATCTGTGCCTGTCTCCTGCCTTTGACGAGGTAACCGGGAGCCACAGCTTACCCGGTTCTATACTACCCTGAAGCTTATTTTCCATTTGTGACTGAGCCGGGGGGAGTGGAGCTGTAAAGTCAGTGAAAATAGGCTAGCCTAAACAGATCGGATGCGGAAATACCCTGAGCCGACCAGGCCAAGTGGGATATCTCTATTGGTCTAACTGGTAAGGTGTCTGCCTCACAACCCAAGGGTCGAAAGTTCGTGCCCCCACTAGGGCTTGATATTTTCGGGAGGCTATTCCCGCATCTAACAAAGTTTAGGTGTGCTGGTAAAATTGTTCAGATGGTTGAGAGTAAGATCGGAGCTCCATAAATCCTCTTTCGGGTATGGTGTAAAAACCAATTCCTTGAATTCCTACAGGACAAGGAAGAGGATAGGAGAGAACAGGGAGTGTAGTGAGACCTCGCTTGGGTTGGGTTGTGGAGTTGCTGGCCGCTCAAGCGAGTTGCCAACTGGGCAGTTAGTAGGTGCGTGTTGTGTACGGCTCAGTGAAGTTGACTCACCATTCCCGTTTATCTCGCTGACGGACTCTCGGTCGATTCGGCTCAAGCTTGTTCCTCTCTGTTCGGAGCTTTCGCTTCCCAGAAGGTGAAGTAGTGTAAAGTCAGTGAAAATAGGTTAGCCTAAACAGATCGGATGCGGAAATACCCTGAGCCGACCAGGCCAAGTGGGATATCTCTATTGGTCTAACTGGTAAGGTGTCTGCCTCACAACCCAAGGGTCGAGAGTTCGTGCCCTCACCAGGGCTTGATATTTTCGGGAGGCTATTTCCGCATCTAACGAAGTTTAGGTGTGTTGGTAAAATTGTTCAGATGGTTGAGAGTAAGATCGGAGCTCCATAAAATCCTCTTTCGGGTATGGTGTAAAAACCAATTCCTACAGAGCAATGGGGTCAGAGCCAAAAATCATAACGGGATCCGGCGGAAGCTTCAAGGGTTTCGCCGCCGAAAGACTCGCTATAGTAATTTTGGAGGGACTGGCTTTAGGTCGTGTGCCCGAAACGATCTGTGTTTCCGCCGCGTTACGTGCCAGATTGCTAGTTGGTGACAACTGATTAGGACTGTTTACACCTGATTGGGTCCCCTTGACCACTTTCGGTGTAACTCCGGACCCGGTCTATAAGCCCGCCGCGCGATTACTATCGCCGGAGATTCTTAACCCAGTGAGACCCAGCGTCGCACGTGATGCGTCGGCAGTGTTTGATCACCAACTCCCAGCGACGCATCACGTGCGTCCGACATATTAAAATCAGTTACGTGGCTTGTAAGGTAGGAAATGGCTGGAGAATAGGAGGGGGAGGTACCGTAGTGTGTGTGGGAGCCGGGCCGGTAGGTGTGAGCGGGCCAAGACAGCCGCGCGGCTGGTGGTGGTGGGCTTAGTGGGGATACTTTACACCCTTAGTTCACCGCCACTTTGAACCTTCATTACTCCGGTCGTATGGGAGCTAGAGGCTTGAGATTTATGTGAGACACTCCTTAGGATGTATGCCGTACAATGCCATACTCAGTTTTCACCCTAGTGCTCCTGGGCGGGTGGTCATGCGGGGGAGACGAACTGTCGACCCCCCCCCCACCGCCCCCCAAATGACCAAGGTGATTTTTTTTTTATTTTTTTTTTCATTTCTCATCCTTGTCTTCCATTTTAGCAAACAAAAATAAGAAGTGAAAATGGTTTGGGACTGGGGTGAACAAAATATTATAACTAGCCGGGGCTCAACGGGTTAAGTTAGACAGTGCCACAGCAGCTGGCATAGCAGGGTCCGGAATCACACCGATTGTGGTTGGTGACAGGGGAAGGAGTGGACCCTGTCCCGGTATTACGTTAGAGGTTAGTGACTGGGGATTGGGGGGAAACGAATGTAAGAACACAATCTCATCGTCCGGCGAGGTGACAGGCACAGATCCACATGGTGGGGTGACCGTTACTCCAGTATGATCCCCAGGGCACTTGGAAGTAGCACATTGTTGGAGGATCATATAACTGCTGCGCCGTAACACATTGGGATTGTTGCCGTTTGAGGGACCTAGATTTTACCTTCCTGGCCGATGTTGGTCCCTTTTCCTGTACCCTTGGACTTGGTTCTATTAGTTCCTTACCTTCATCCTGCAGAGTTATTGGATGAAGAACTATTTCCGGTGGCTTTACCGTGCGTGACCCCGAAGCCTGACTATCACATCGAGAGGGTTTTAGACTCTCCTCCCGTGGATTTGTACTTAACCCAGTTTCCACCCTAGCTGGGGCTGCAGGGACAGACTCTGACCTACAGGTAGGAGCTACTGTGCTCGTGTTACTGGTTTCCGGCCCAGTGGGCAGACCTGTGCCGTCTATCGTCGGCGTGACTATTCCCGCCGTTGTATCATGACCTTGGACCATGTCAGGCGCCGGAGCCATATGGAGCCCAATTTTACCGCCTGGTAAATTTGTTTGTGATAGCACTAACTTAGACCCTTGTAGTCTCACCCTAACTCTTGGTCTAACCCTCATCGCCGGTGGGTGTTGCTCGGCACTCGCTCCGCCGGAACCGGAGAAAACCACCGGCGTCGAGGGAACCGGTGGTGATGCTGACTTACACATCTGGATGAGGGGGCTATCCTGGGTGTCCGATGCCTTGCCGGTGTGCCTCACATTAGCCGGTAGATGTTCCACACTGGACGCCTTCTGACGGAGTCGTTGAGGTGAGTCCAGTTGAGTCGGAAGTACCATCTCCGGCGATTCAGAGCGAGCTCTCTTAGTGTGGGGAGGGGAGTAACCGACAGAGGACTCAGATGAATGGGGGGAAGCAAGGTTTGAATTGGGCAGAGACAGGACAGTAGCCCTACAGACTGTTGTTGTTGATGATGCTTTTATTTTATACTAGCCCACTGGGCCTAGGCCCTCTCAAGGCTAGTGGTGGAGGAGGTGGTACAGAGTTTAAAGTCACGTATATGTCAGTAGTTATATGTCATTGTATAAATTCATCGCTCTCAGGAAGTGACGAATAGGGGTGAAATTGAAAGAGTCTGAGTCAGAGAGGATGCAGGCTAAGGGATCATCAAAGGAGTACAGGCGAATGATCCTCATTAACTCTGCTGTGTCGCAGAATAATTCGGTATTAGCCACCCTTGCAGCGTAAGATTCAAATTTAGTCTTAATCTCAATCAAAGTTAATAAGCAAGACATATCTTGGTTGTCTAGCCATTCATCGAAAAGGTCCGAGCAAACCGGACATTTACTGGCAGTCCATGAAAAGGTAGTCTTGTCCAAACAAATAACACATCGGATGCACAACCTGTGCGCCGCTACTGGGACAGATAAACAAGTAGGTGTAGAGCAAATCCAAAAGTTAGGCATGGTTACTGACTCCCCTCCCCGCCGGGGACAGTTCCTCCTCAGCTGTGCTGCTCCGGATATGAAGAGTCTGGAAATAGAAATTTCCAGGAATCAATGCTCATAAGGATAACCTGAGAGGTGATAATAACATCCTACTTACTCCCCGGCGACAAAAAAATTGGTTGAGCCACAACCCAACCATTTTCTCGCCTCCAGGACGTTGTCGTGTCCAACCCCTTGCTCTTTTCAATCGGGGGGAAGTCACATGTCACTGGTTACCTATGACATGAGTCACTGGCCCTAAGTGGACATCTAGCGAGTGTCATCCTGCAGCTGCATACTAGCTAGACACTGCTAAATCTTTGTTACCCAACTGTGCCGCCGGACGTAGTGGGAGGGAAAAAACTAGCAAGTCAACCCACCCCAACTGAGCCGCCGGGCCGGCGGGGTAAACTGGTTCATCACAGGGCGAGTGTTAATCAAAGACGGTTGCACAACCGTCCTCCCTCCGCCGGCCCTTGCACGACCGCCGGCAGGGAGGGTAGTGGTATACTATGTAGTCAAAAAGGAGGGGAAAACATAAGCCCAAGCACACCAGCGCGGCGGTAGCCGGTCCGAGTACGAAGACGGAGGGCCGGCGGGCCAAGGAACAAGGTAAAAAACAGTCAAGGGCACAAGACTACTAAACCTGAACCCAAAACAACCCCACACCAAAACGAAATGACTCCGAGAACTCCGGGAACGAGATGAAACTCGAACCCGAGATCACAGGACAAAAAAGGGAGGAGGGGAGGGAAGGAGCATAATATAAATATCATATAATTTTTATTTTATTAATTTCACCACAACACCAAACACCCCCAATGAAATTAATTAAAGTATATATGATCCACCGGGATTCGAACCTGGGTTATCACACACAGATTTTTGCCACCTTAACCATTACACCACCAGGACGGAGCCCCCCTAAACCCTAACGTGGCTAACCACTAGGTATCAGTAATCCTTACCTGTTGGAAGAAAGACTAAACCCTGAAGATAACACGGCCACAGCACGAGGGCAAGAGGCCCACGAGAGGGGCCCGGGAGCAGGCTCGAACACCAGAAGATCCCACACCACATGTGACAATCCTTAAACTGGAGCGTCTGCTAACATTGAAGAAACACACGGCCCCTAGGCCCAACACACTGGACTGAAGACCTTCTGCGATGAAAAACTAGCCTGGTAACTAGAAATAATCAACAGCTAAGGCGCGTAAACACAAGAGAAAGCACGCACGTGGCGACTGACTTGGAGAACACGTAAGCGCCTGAAAGTACCCTAATTTAACACTTCCTGCGGGCAACAAATGGGTAGCCTGTGCTTGCTAGTCCTAGACCCTGTTCAATACAACTCGGATATATACAAATGAGCAAGGACTCACAAGAAACTGAGTGAACGATGAATGAAGCAGTGCAGGCGAGACACACCCGACTTGGTTGCACGCAGGGAAGAGAAGGAGGCTATGGCCGCCTGGCAAGGAGCAGCTGGGTTGCCACAATGAAAGAAATCCACCAAAAATGGGAAGTGTGTTATAACATTGTTTAAGTTAAAAAAAAACTTTTTCTTCTCTTATTTTTTACAAAGTTTTTTGTAGTGGGTACCCGATCTATAGACGACTCCATAAGAGAAGTTGCGTTACACTTGTGAGGAATACTCTGTTCATCCCCGCGGCGGTAGATTCAAAACGGCTGACGCAGGTGTTGAATGGAGACTGTTATATTAACCCAGCAAGCGCGATAGGCCTCACGGAAGGCTTCCTATAGGGAACGCGATAGGCCTCACGGAAGCAAGACCATAAAAAAAGCCTTCTAAAACATCCCAGGGGCTATCAAAACAAAGGAATTTGTCTCTAGGTGAGATAATTCCCCTCTAGTACTCATCCATGTTTTTCTCACCCCCCCCCCCCCACCCTCCTCAATTATCACCTATTTTTCCTTTTATTTTCATTATTTATCGGTTATTTTTCTCTCCCGCGATAATGTAGCACAAGTGGGTTGCATAAAAGATCGTTATATAAAACCCAGACATCAGCACACACCGCCCCGCTCGCCTCAGTTGACTCACAGACAGGGAGAGGGGAGGGTTGCCTGTGGCTCTCTCTCGCCTGAGATTATGACCGGGTGGCCAATATCTTCGTTTTTCACCACCCAAATGCTTTTCCAACTTATTTTAGCACTCTTGAAGGTTCATATATACATCATATATGTAAAATAAAAGCATACCGAAAACAAATAATGCTCTATATTGTAAATATAACGAATTCTGTCAGAATCCAAGGCTAGAAATGCACAAATAACTACCCTAGCCCCTAGGTCTATTTCGCGCTTGTCAGGTTAATAGGCAGATCATCAATGATGGAGGGGCCACTATTAAATATTACCATACATAACCAAACATTACCATACAGGAGCATACAGCCTCCCAAAAGCTTGTTTGGTAGTGTCTGGTCTGTATCTATCTATTTATCTTTTGGTAGTGTCTGGTCTGTAGGCTATCTATCTATCTATCTGTGTTGTTCTAGGTCCACAACAGTCCGTTATCATCAAGGAGCAGCAGGAAGGGTTTGGCTGTCAAGATCTGTGCCACTCGTCATCCCACCAGGACACTCCAAACATTTACGGCACCTATCTCACTCTGACCGTCATATCCTAAATGCCAAAATCGTATTTCTAGCACTATTACTACTCAAAAACAAATCATAGCTGTGTATAATAATGTATGATAGTCTAGTTTTACCGAGTGTGAGCAAATAATGACATTTTGGACAAAGAATTAGCTATAAATTAATCGGTTTGTTATGCCTCTAAATCGCCTCAACTCATGGGATCTTTGAGTATCTGGCCCTAGACATAATATTGTGAATTAAATTGTAGTATGAAGATAATATATATATTATGTATCAAGTAATGTTAGATAAATATGTAATATAATAATGTATTTCTGATTGCCTATATATGGCATCCATTTAACCAAAATAGTCCACCCTCCCATAGAAAATTGGCTAGTAAATAATTACGTACCTCTACAGTCAAGAGTATAAAGAGCAACACACCTATTTGAATCAGTATCCAACGCAAATGAGATGATACAAATTATACAATACATTACAATGGCCCAGACCTGTGCTTCTGAACCTGGCTTTATCCCCTTCTGTACCGGAGATGTCTTATCTATATCATTCTAGCTAAATTTAGACAATTTTATGCAGTTTAAGACAGATCTGTGGTAGTAAAAAGGGTTTAGTGAGATAGTTCGAAGACTATTAATTGCTGAAGGCCCTTTTTAAACTGAATAAAATTGTCTTATAGCAGCCAGAATGTTAACAGGACGGGACCAGTACTGAACGGGTTAAAGGCTCAAAGATTCGAGCTGGTGTAACCTTATATGTGCCGAGAACTGTATAAGGTAGAAAACTAGGGAACCAATCACCCACTTATAAGCCTACTAGGGCCCAAAATATCACAAAACCAATTCAGGCTTACCAATTGTGGTGGGGGACAAAACAACTGACAATCGGTGGCTGGAATACGTTTCGTCACGGTCATACCAAGGCTGGGAGGTGGGTCTCATGGCCTGTTTAGCCCTCTTAGTATTCAGAATTTAAGATGTTCATCCCATTAATTTAGCAATTTTAAGACCTTTCGCCCCATTTCTCTATCAATATTCAGACCTTTCGCCTATTTAGGTGTCGATTTTTTGTCCTGGCCTGTACTGTAATTCTAGAAGAACTGGCCGGGATATTTTCTACCGAAAAATGTACAAATTACTCTAGAAGGGGGATCTAATGGATGTTTTTTTAAAGTTTGATGGAGGTCTAGGGAGGAAACTAGAAAATAAATAAATACATAACAAAAAAATAGACCTACAATGAACCATCCATGGTGGTGTCCCATAAATGCATTTTCCAGCAATTTTTGATGAGCAAGTTTTTTCTTGTACTAAAGTATTTTGAGATTCTTTGGCACTGGAACCAGAAGGTAGATTGTGTGAGGTCTGGTAGCTGAATGCTTATGGAATTATAATGTAAAACTTGTAAACTAAACAAACTAAATTCAAATAAATTAAATTTTGAAGGTGCCAGATTACATTCGCCCGTAAAATGTGAGGTCCGGTAGCTGAATGCTTATAGAACTTAAATGTTAATGCTGCCAGACTACCGTTGCAGGTCAAAATTGAGGGAAAAAGTGCTCGCATGATGCCACCATTAGGCCAGAGAAGGGTAGCAAAGCTCAAATATGACTCTATCGTGTACCGTATGTATTTTGGTGACTTCTTATCGTTACCCCTGCCTGCATTTTGGTGACTTCTTATCGTTACCCCTGCCTGTATTTTGGTGACTTCTTATCGTTACCCCTGCCTGTATTTTGGTGACTTCTTATCGTTACCCCTGCCTGTATTTTGGTGACTTCTTATCGTTACCCCTGCCTGTATTTTGGTGACTTCTTATCGTTACCCCTGCCTGTATTTTGGTGACTTCTTATCGTTACCCCTGCCCTCCTGTGTAATGTAAAGGCAAACAGGGACTTTGGAGACTGGGCCCAGGAAAGTGGATTCGGCTTATGCTGAAACAAAATTACTGTACATCAAAATTACCACTGACAACAGTGTTGTCACAATTGTCTTATGGTAACCAGAATATGATGAAAATTACGTATGGTGGTGAAGTGGGTTATCAGATGTAGTGCAAATATATATACTGTACATAGAATCATATTGAGTAAACTTTCTATCCATCTCATACTTACATCAATTTTATATTTCTACAGGCCGTAGTGCGGTTGGTAGAGCAATCGCCTGCAAATCGTGAGGTTGATGGTTGGAGTCTCGGGCCAGCCAGTGTGCTATTTGGCAGACGCCAGTGTTGTTGGTGAACGGTGCAGTCTAGCAATCTGTGGCAACTGTTCACTGAAGTCTCTGATCATCAGGGTACCCACCCTAGACCAGCTCTTGAGCAGGGAGTGCATGGGGGTAAAGAAACGCATCTACAGATCGATATTTACGGCTCAATTTTCTTATAGCCTGAAACTCATGTGGTCAATTCAAAGCTGTATTAGCGTTTGATTGGTGTTGAGCCTGATCGTTTAAGGGGGAGGTGTTCGCTTTTTCTGGATCCCCTTCTCCCTCATGTTTAGCATATTAGTTTTGAGATTTTTAGACGTTCGTTCCATTAGTTTGCCGATTTTGAAACCTTTCGCCTAATTTTTTTGTTAATATTAAGACCTTTCGTGCCATTTAGGTGTCAATTTTTTCCTGGCGAGTGATAGCGAGCCTGTAATTTTAGAAGGAACCAGACTTCGGCCGGGACGTTTTTCTACCGAAAAATGTACAAATTTATCTTGAAAGGGGGTCTAGGAGGCGTTTTTTTAAGCTTGATGGAGGTATAGCGAGGAAACTAAAAAAACAGATGACTATATAAATAAATAGACCAAAAAAACAAGCACTATCCCCTTAAGATGGAGGCAGGGTTAGCAGTAAAGGTGGAGAGTGAGGCGATGGTAAAATACATAGAGGAGCCTGATGTAGTTACTTGTAAGGTGGAGCCCTCTGATGACCATCCTTTAGCTTTTGAACAACCTGACGAAGCTAAAGTTATTAGTAAATGTGCTTTGGAAGAGCCTCACGAAGCTAAAGTTATGTGTAAATGTGCTTTGGAACAACCTGACGAAGCTAAAATTATGTGTAAATGTGCCTTTGAACAACCTGACGAAGCTAAAGTTATGTGTAAATGTGCTTTGGAAGAACCTGACGAAGCTAAAGTTATGTGTAAATGTGCTTTGCAAGAACCTGACGAAGCTAAAGTTATGTGTAAATGTGCTTTGCAAGAACCTGACGAAGCTAAAGTTGTGTGTAAATTGGAACACTCTGATGAAACTGTTAAGTGCTGCGAAGTTAATTTTGACGACAAAGATATTGAAAAGGTAATAGCAGAAACATTTGATCCTGAAAAACGTGAGGCTGTTAAGCATGGAAAGGACGCTGAAGTGAGAGGCGTTGAAGAAAGTGAGGAGCATGAGGACTCGTTGAAATCTAACAACACCGAAAGAGCTACAAGAAGCAAAAAGAAGACAATAACAACAACAAAGAAGAAGGCTTCCCAGTCAGGCACCACAAAAACAAAAGCAACAATAAAGAAGAAGACCTCTGACACAGGCACCAAAACAACAACAACAACAGTTAAGACCTACCAGTGCCATGTGTGTGGGAATCTGTTTGGTCGTAAGGACAAACTTACCCGTCACCTGGTCGTTCATTCGGGGGAAAAGCAGCACAAGTGTGAGGTGTGTGGGGTACGGTTTGGCCACAAGAGCTACCTCGACAAACACGCTGTGGTTCATTCCGGGGTGAAGGAGTTTAAGTGTGAGATATGTGGTAAACTATTTGGTCGTAAGGAGACGCTCACGCAACACTCGGCGGTGGTGCACGCAGGGGTGCGGAAGTACGAGTGCGTGGTGTGCACTAAGCAGTTTGGTTACAAGAACGACCTCACTCAACACACTCTGGTCGTACACTCTGGAGAAAGGAAGTATAAATGTGAAGTATGTGGGAAACTATTTGGTTATAAAAGCCACCTCACGGCACACACGGTGGTTCATTCAGGAGAAAAGAACTTCAAATGTGAGGTGTGTGGTAAACAGTTTGGTGAGAGAAGCACCCTCTCTAGACATTCTGTAGTTCATTCAGAAGTGAAGAAGTATAAGTGTGAAGCCTGTGGTAAATGTTTCTCCCTAAAGAGTCACCTCACGCGTCATGTTAGCAAGTTACACACAGAATAGTTGTAGACCGAGAGACCAGGGTGTCAAACGAAAGCCGAGGCCATTATTTCTAGTGTCTTGATAGCATAATGCAATACCAGATACCATATACGCACCAGATTAAATTGTAAAATTTGCAAAATAAACAAACCAAAACTTGGACGAACACAGTAAAAAGACAAAACAACTAATCAAAATCGCTAGGTGGAAACGACGCTTAAGCAAAATAATAATTTATAAATAAAAGAACACAATTAACCACAAAGGGTGTACATTACTACATGAGCAATTGCATTGCATTGCATTGCAACGTCCCAAAGCTGCTCGTCGGTGCAGCTTTTTCTTTAGTAATATAAGGGGACTTCACTCTAACATCAATTCTGTACACCAATTTCTTCAAGCAGAATCCCCTACTCTCCTTTTTTTGACAGAGACTCAAGTAACATCCACATCTGACACGTCTAGATTTAATTTTCCAGGTTATCAACTGCTCCAAAATTTCAGACCTAAAGGAGGTGTATGTTGCTTCGCAAAATCTGAAATTGCCCTGGAGGAGGTTACTAGTTTCAATTGTCCCTATTTTGATTATTCTATATACAAATTAATTTCTGCTGGTAAATTTAAATACATATGTTGCATCTACCGTTCCCCAAATACTCCTCCAGAGCAAAGTCTTTTTGATTCTCTGTCCTCACAACTCAGTGTCCTCAACTTAAATGCTTCTTCTGAAATCACTGTGTTGGGTGATTTTAATGTCCATAATGTTGAATGGCTCACTCATTCAGCCAGGACTGATGATACTGGTCTTGAATGTGAGCTATTTGCAGACTCATTTAATCTCACTCAACTAGTCAACCAACCCACCCGTGTACCAGATAATCCTAATCATAATTCCCACCTACTGGACTTATTTTTAACAACCAATTCAGAAAATTATGATGTTACAGTGAGGTCCCCGCTTGGATCTTCTGATCACTGTCTGATACAGGCCACCTGTCTATCACCTACCACACCTTCCCACTCTGAACCTGTTTTGGTGACTAAATGGCATTACGATAGGGTAGACTGGGAGGGTCTTCAAGGTTTCTTTATTGATATTCCCTGGACCTCTTTCTTTTCTAATGATGCACACTCCACCTTGAGCCACATACAAGATTTTGTAAAAATTGGAATGGAAACTTTTATTCCTCATCAAAAGTACAGTAAAAGATCTAATTCACCTAAATGGTTTGACCATAATTGTGCTAGAGTAACTGAACAAAAAGCAATAGCCTACAATGCATACACAAGATCAAAAACACATGAAGCCTTTAATTACTTTAGAAACATCAGAAATCATGCCAAAACTGTATTAAACCTAACTAAATCAAACTTTCTCCACAAGCAGGCAAATAAACTTCTAAATAATCCAAATGATAACAAAATATTTTGGTCTACTCTTAACTCATTTAAATCCAACTTCACTACTGCTTCATCCATTCCACCATTAAAATCTCCAACTGGCAATCTTGTAAGTGACCCACGAGGTAAAGCTAACCTTCTTGCGGATATTTTCTCCACCAACTCAACCTTAGATGAAATAAATCAAGATGTCCCTGTACTTAATTTTAATTCGCCTGAAATTCCCTCACTTAAGATCCACACCAGACATGTCAAAACTATTTTGCAGAATCTCTCAGTAGATAAGGCTCCTGGTCCAGATGAAATTCCTCCAATAGTACTTAAGAATTGCTCCAATAGTACTTAAGAATTGCTCCTTGGTGCTCGCTCCTGTATTGGCAAAAAATTTCCGTCTGTGTACTCATACCTCATGCTTCCCAGTACCCTGGAAAGAAGCAAACATCCATCCAGTTCCTAAAAAAGGTGCCTCTTCAGATCCATCAAACTACAGACCAATAGCTATAACTTCCACTCTTGGTAAAGTCTTTGAAATTATATTAAATAATCACATAATTAAGCATCTTGAGAATAATAAATTAATCAGTGATAGGCAATATGGTTTTAGACGATGTCGATCAACTGCAGATATGCTTTGCCTTCTTACGCATCAAATCAACCAAGCTACAGACCAACATGGTGAAACACATACAATAGCACTGGATATATCAAAGGCATTTGATAGAGTCTGGCATCAATCCTTATTGTCGAAGATGTCACACTACGGCCTTGCATCATTAGTTCCACTAATTTCTTCTTATCTTCATAACAGAAAAATACGTGTAATGGTAGATGGCCTTTATTCTCAATTTCACTCAATAAATGCTGGTGTTCCCCAGGGATCAGTTTTGGCCCCAATTCTGTTCCTCATTCATATCAATGATCTCATATCTACCACTCATAATCCAATACATTCCTACGCAGATGACTCAACACTCCACAGTTCCTTCACATTTACCAATTCTTTCACCCAACCCGATCTTATAAATTCAAAAATAAACACTGCAATTTCTCTGAACCAGGACCTTTCTAGAATTAATGGATGGGGACAAAAGAATCTAGTTTCCTTTAATGCACAGAAAACCAAGTACATTCAATTTTCTAACCGACAGAATCTCACTGACTCCCATATATTTTTTAATGATGTAAATATTCCCACTTCCCCTAGTATTGACATTCTCGGTGTAACATTAACTACTAACTTGAGCTGGACACATTATGTTAGAAGCATTGCTAAGAATGCCTCTAAAATAATGGGACTCCTGTACAGAGTTCGAGAATTCTTCACTGACGAGCAGTTGGCCGTAATATATAAAAGTCATGTGCGTTCTCAGATGGATTACTGTTCACCTCTGTGGGGTGGAAGTGGAGTGGTTGCATTGAGGCAGTTGGACAAAATTCAAAATAAAGCTATTAGATTAATCAATAACCCTGCAATCACACAGGACCTTCCTACATTATCCATACGAAGAAACGTTGCATCCCTTGCATTATTCTACAGATATTTTCACAGCAATTGTTCCGAGGAACTTGCTTCAATTGTGCCGCCTCTCCACATCTTTCCCCGTAGAACTAGGGCAGCTGAGAGCGCCCATGAATTTACACTTTCTCCTCCACAATGCAGAACTTCTGCTTATCAGAATTCATTTATCCCCAGAGCTACTACACTTTGGAATTCACTTCCCTCGAATTGCTTTCCACAAACTTACAATCTACAAATGTTTAAATCCAGTTGTTACAAACATTTTATGAATGGAGGATGCCTTTAGGCACATGGACCTTTTTGTTTTATCTGTGTTTTTCCTTCCTCCGTTCATTGTCTCAAAAAAAAAAAAAAAAAAACAGATACCAGATACATAAGGCATAAGTGCGCGGAATTTCGGTGTGAGTATCCTAGGTTAGAGTCCTTGGAGTGCCACATGTATTTGCTGATTTCATTAATTGAGTTTAGAAGTGAAGTTGGTTGGTAAAAAAATATAATATGTACCGTAACTAACTACTGTATACAATTATGAATTATAGTTCAAATTATGTCTTTGGAAGTAATAAAAAGGCCAAGACAATGCTATTTCATATTAAGGGGGTAGGCTACTACTCGCTTTTTCTGGACCCCCTTCTCCCTCATCTTGTGATAGAGTGGTAAATGAGTGGAACGCACTGCCCCAGTATGTAGTCGATTCCGAATCAATAAGGGAGTTTGAAAGTAATCTTGATAAAGCATGGGGAAGACAAGATTTGAAGTTTGATTATAAAACAAAAATACAGAATAGTAAAAATGTTGCGTCTGCTACCGCCGCCGCCAACACCGTGAACGACCGCAGCAGTGCAAGTACTGGTACTGAGCTGGATACACAGGCCTAGTTTGCCTTTTTCCAGAGGATCTACTGTAAGAAACTCTAATGATTAGCATATTAGTTTTGAGATTTTAAGACATTCGACCCACTAGTTTGGCGATTTTAACACCTTTCACCCCATTTCGTTGTCAATTTTAAGACTTTTTGTGCCATTTAGGAATTGATTTTTTTCCTGGCGAGCGATAGCGAGCCTGTAATTTTACGAGCAATCGGCCTTTGGCCGGGACATTTTTCAGTAGAAAAATGTACAAATTTATCTTCAAAGGGGGTCTAGGGGGTGTTTTTTTAAGCTTGATGGAAGTCTACGGAGGAAACTAAAAAATAAATGAGTAAATTCATTAATAAAAGAAAAAAAAAAAAAAAATAGCCCCTTAATTTCCTTGTATTTCTTCCAGTCTTCAAACACAAATGCTCCGGTGTGACACCCTGTCAGAGACATGGTGTGTGGAAATGTGACTGAACAGGATATTCTCACAGATTTGTTTATGACATTATGGTAAAGCTGGTATTACACAAGAGCATATTTTATAGTCAACATTTTATGATCAACATTTTTTCTGGCAACATTTCTGGATTATTTTGCGCTGGTATCAGACCCTAGACTGATAGGAAGATTAATATAGGTAACAGAAATATTGTAAATGTTGAACTCATAAGCTGCCAGACCAGTGTTAAGGATAAAAAAGCGCTTATGTGATACCAGCTTAAATGAGTTGATGTTGTTCCCCAGGGTGTCTGGCCGAGCAGCCCCAAGGTTCCAAGCAAGGCCAAGGCCATAACCAAGCACCCTCACAGAACCCTCCCAGCTTTACCACTAAGAAAACCCAGGTGACCAAAGCCGCTCCCAGGCAAGGGGATGGGATACCAAAGCACCACCCAGGTCCCTATGCCCCTCAACATTTATGAAGGGAAAGAGTTTGCATACGGTACCTACTGTAGTGTTGTTAGAAGTTTTTTGAACATTTATCATAAACGTATAAATAAAGTAGACGTGCCGTTTTGCCCAAAATCAAAACGGCATACCCAACTCTGCGATGGGTTACCATCATCACTACTAATACCATCATCAATCACAATCAACATAATCACTACTACTGCCATCATCACTACAACTGCCATCATCACTACAACTGCCACAATCATCACGAGTACTGTCATCATCACCATTACTATGATCATCATCACTACTACAATTACAATTATCACTACTACTCTCACCATCATCACTGTCCATTGTCACTAGCATCTTAATCACTACTATCATCATTGATACTACAACTATCAACCATCATTACTAATATCATCACCACCATCTTACAATCATCATTACTACTGTTAACATCATCACTACTACTATAACCATCATCATTACTACTGTCACAAATATTACCATAATTTATTCTACTGTCACCATCCTTACCTTAGGTTACCTTAGGTTGTGTTCGCCACTCTCCTAGCAGCACCGAGGAGCGCGTCGCCCCTCGTTGTGGGTTGTGATTTGGTGCAGCAGGCTGTTTGAAGAGACAGCCCGCTCCCTTGCTAAGATGGGCTCGTCTGGTACTTTTTGCAGTTCGACATCGAGGGCTCTCTTGAAGTTGTCTAAAGAGATGCCCCTCATGTCTCTTACTCTCCGTGGGAGTTTGTTGAAGAGACGTGGGCCTCTGTGTGATAACCAGCCCTTTCGCAGAGAGCCCATAGCACCCCTGTTATTCATCCGGGGGATATTGCATTCCCAGCCTCTCCTATCACTAAATTTCATGACTATCGGAGTATGTAGGTTTGGTACTAAACCCTCTGCGATTTTCCACGTGTATATTATTAGGTAACGTTCTCTTCTACGTTCCAGCGAGTACAGGTTCAGTGCTCTTAAACGATCCCAATAGTGTAACTGTTTTACCGAACTTATATGCGAAGTGAAATTTCTTTGTACACTCTCTAAGTCATTTATTTCACCTGCTTTGTATGGGGATGTTAATACGCTACAGTATTCAAGCCGCGGTAGCACTAGAGATTTGAAGAGCGTTATCATAGGTAATTCACCGCGTGTTTTAACCCTCTCACCACGGAAGACCTCTTGAACGCCCATAAAAAAGCATATAACAGGTACCCGGAAGGCCTCTTGAACGCCCAGTGGTTGAAAGCCTGTGAGCTTCGTGTGCGAGGCGTCGGTCTGACGCATGTAAACAACAGCCGGCTGGACCGACGCCCCGCATCTCCGGCCACAAGAAGGAGAGCGTCGCTTGTTCGTGTGTGCCTGTATGTTGTTGTTAAGTATCGAAAAGTGGTGTAAAGTGGCTGTTTTGCCCATAAAGTTATCTCTAATGAAATCATCATCACAGCTCAACCAGTTGACTTAGAGAGCTCTACTTAATGCCATTCTACAGGTAAATAACACAGCTACGCTTGGGGATGCGCGGGAATGCGGGAAGCAGTCTGATTAACGAATATACGGTAGCCTAGCCTAGACGTTTTTCGGCCAAAACACCCGGGTTTCGAGGAATATATATATAATACATAGCCGGGGCTGGAGGGTTAAATGTACGCAGAATCCAACCCGTTAAACGTTTCGCAGCCGCAACTTTGACCTGGTTATGTTCTTTGAAACACATATTTTCAGACATTAACACCCCAAGGTCTTTCACACTGTCTTTCCGTTCTATTATGTGGTTAGATTCTGTTAGGTAGTTTGTGATCACTTTAACGCCATTATTTTCTCCGTACCTTATTAATTGGAATTTTTCTTCATTGAATTGCATGTTGTTTTCCCTGGTCCACTGGAACACTACATTTATGTCTTCCTGCAGCTGGACCGTGTCCTCTTGTGTGTTTACTATCTTGCTTAGTTTTGTGTCATCCGCAAAAGACGACACCGTGCTGTGTCTTTTGTTGGTATCTATGTCGCAAATTAGAATGAGGAACAGAAGGGGTGCTAGCACTGTTCCTTGGGGCACTGAGCTTTTTACATCCGAAGGCTCAGATGTGACTTGGTTTACTGCTACTGATTGTTTCCGGTTTACGAGGAAATTATATATCCACCGTCCGATTTTCCCTGTTATACCTTTTGCTTTTAATTTGTGGGCTATTATACCATGGTCACATTTATCAAATGCCTTAGCAAAATCGGTGTAGATGACATCAACATTTTTCTTTTCTTCTAGCGCTTTAAGAATTTTGTCATAATGTTCCAAAAGTTGTGAGAGACATGATCTTCCCGCTCTGAACCCATGTTGACCGGTGTTGTGTAGTTCATTTGCCTCCATGAAAGCTGAGATTTTGCTTCGCAGGACTTGCTCGAAAACTTTAATGATGTGGGAGGTTAGAGCTACCGGGCGGTAGTTTTTTGGTAGTGCTTTACTCCCTCCTTTATGCAGTGGGGCAATTATTGTGTTTTTTAAGCTATCTTGTATTTCACCAGTGTCTAGACTCCTTCTCCACATTATAGCCAGGGGTTTCGAGAGGTTTGCCTTACATTTCTTCATTAGGATCGAATTCCATGAGTCCGGGCCTGGTGCCGAGTGGGATGGCATGTTGGAAATGGCCTCTTCTATGTCTTTTGGACCAAAATCAATATCCAGCATCTGGGGGGCTTCCGTGGGGGGAGGTTTCCATGAAAAATATATTTTGGTCTCTGATGGCTTTTGTTTCATCAGGCTCACTGAAGGCCATTTCATACTGCCGGCGTAAGAGTTCGCTCATTTCCTTTTTGTCCCCTGTGAATGACCCATCCCCTTTGCTTAGTGGGCCGATGTTTGATGCTGATTTAGCCTTTAGTTTGGCATATGAAAAGAAGTACTTGGAATTTTCCTTTATACCTGCAATAGCTTTCCTCTCCTCTTCCATATGTTGTAGTTCATATGATATTCTTAGCCTATGTTCAATTTCCACAATTTCTCTATCTATTTTGGCCTTTTGTCTATCCTGTAGATTTGGCTGTGTGCGTCGTTGTGTGAGTAATTTTCTTCTTCTGTACAGCTTCCTTCTTTCCCGATCTTGTTTGCTTCTTCGTCTTGTTTGTCTTTCAGGTATGTGGTGGCTACAGATTTGGGTCATGGTTTCTGTTTTTAGGACAAGACATTCTGCTGGTGTCAGGTTATTCATTAAATCTTCCCAGTCTATTTCCTCCATTTCTTGATTTACCTCTTCCCACCTAATATTTTTGTTACTGAAGTTAAATTTACTGAAAGGGCCGGTTCTTGGTCTCGACTCTGAGGTTGTCTGAACACTTGCTAAGGTTGTTTTGATCTCAATTAATTTATGATCTGAGTATGTTGTGTCCGATATGTTTATGCTGTGTACTAGAGAGTCATTGTTAGTGAAGACAAGGTCTAAGATATTGTTTTCCCGTGTGGGTTCGGCAATCTATCTATCTATCTATTGCCTGACGCCGTGATCCCCGAAGGGGTGGCCACGAACGAACCGCCCCCATGCACCTCTGTCCCCAGTCAGTCGACGCCCCTCCCCCCAACCAGCACCACCTTCGTTCATGTACTTCCTCACTCCATCCTTCCACCTCATATTCGGTCTACCTCTCCCCCTCTGTCCGTCCACCTCGCTCTCATACACCCTCTTAGTCATTCTCTCGCTTTCCATACGTTTCATATGGCCGAACCATCTCAAATTGTTCCTTTTCACACTTTCCAGCACATCTACCTCCACACCACACCTCCTTCTTACTTCCTCATTAGTCTGTCTATCCCTCCATGTAACTCCGCACGCACTCCTTAAGTAATTCATTTCCACTGCTCTCACTCTTGGTCTGAGTCTCTCAACCAACGTCCATGCTTCGCTTCCGTAAGTCAGTGTCGGGATTACCACACTGTCATGCAAGGACTTCTTCACTTCCATACTGACCACCCTATTTTTTGTTACTGCTTTTAGCGTTCCTACAACCCTCTTCCCCTGTTGTACCCTCTCCCGCACCTCTTCATCCATAGTCCCATCTTTACTCAACACACTGCCCAGATACTTAAAAGAGTTGACGATCTCCATAGCCTGACCGTTCAGCTTCACCTCACACTCTGTGACTTCACCCCTTTCGAAGACCATAACCTTGCTCTTCCCCGTATTTACCTTCAAATTCCGTTTTTCGCACACTGTTCCAAACTCATTTACCAGACCCTGCAACTCCCATTCATTATCACTCATCAGAACTGTATCATCCGCAAACAGCAGTATAGGTAGCTTCCACTCAATTCCCTCCCTTTTCAGCGATACACCAACATCCACTGCTCTTGATAGTATTTCTTTCATAACTCCATCCATATATACAGTAAACAACCACGGGGACATCACACACCCCTGTTTCAAACCAACATTCAGGTCAAAGAACTCGCTCTGCTCACTCTCCACACGTACTGCCGCCTTTGCACCCTCATACATGCTCTTCACTGCTTTCAGCAACTTGCCCTCTACTCCGTATATTCTAAGTACTTTCCACAAACCTTCTCTATCCACTCTGTCATAGGCCTTCTCCAAGTCCATAAAGGCAACATACACCTTTTGTTTCTTCTCCAGATACTTCTCCACAACACAATTCAGGGTAAAAATCTGATCTACACATCCTCTTCCCTTCCTAAAACCTCCCTGCTCGTCGCCTATCCATTTCTCCGTTCTCACTCTCACTCTCTCAATCACTACCCTACTGTATACCTTCCCTACTACGCTTAGAAGACATATTCCTCGGTGGTTACCACACACTCCTCTTTCCCCTTTGCCCTTATATAGGGGGACTATTATGCCAGTCTTCCAGTCATCGGGTGCACTCCCCTTCTCCCATGCTAGTTTGCACATTTTCCATACCCATTCTATCACTATCTCACCACCATACCTCAACATTTCCCCACACACTCCATCTGTTCCTGGTGCTTTCCCCAACTTCACTCTTTTCATGGCTTTCCACACTTCTGACCTCCTGATCCCCACCTCCTCCTCCACTACTTCTCTTCTTCTCCCTCCCATACCATATCCAGCTATGTTTGCTGGCTCTTCATTCCTTTCATTTAGCAACTCACTGAAGTACTCCCTCCATCTTTCGACTCTCTCTTGCTTCTCGGCTAGCATTCTCCCATTCTTATCTTTCACACCCTTACTGTTTCCCTTGCTACCTTCCCTAACTTTCTTGACTTCTTTCCAGAACAGTTTCTTACTCTCCCTCCATTTTACACTCAGATTCCTTCCAAATTCCTCATCTACTCTTCTCTTACTTTCCTTCACTACTCTCTTCACCACCCTCTTACTCTCCACGTACCTCGCTCGTTTCTGTCTCTCGGAATCTTCATTCCCTCTGCTACCCAACCACTCTCTATATGCTTTCTTCTTTTCTTCCACAGCTATTCGTACCTCTTCTGTCCACCATGCTGTACCTTTCACTCCCCTCCCTCTTCTCCTCACTCCACACACCTCCTCACATGCTGCACAGATCTCATCCTTAAACACCTTGCTCATCTCCTCCACTTCCTCCATAACTTCCAGGTCGAACCCACCTAGTCGTCTTTCCACTGCTCTCCTGTACTCCTCCCTGATTTCCTCCTCCTGCAACCTCTCCACCCTCCTCACCATTCCACCCTCCTCTCGCCTCCCTCCCGCTCTCCTCACCCACTTCGGCAATATGCTGGTTAAGACTAAAATAGTCGCAAAGTTTAAAAAGCTTTCTCGGATTTGCTTCCATGGTGTTATTTGCCACTACTTGGTTTTCTACTTGTCTCCATTTAATGTTTTGTAGGTTAAAGTCTCCTAGCCACATAATATGTGGTGTTGGGTTCCCCAGTGCTTCCACTTCTGTTTTTATTTTGTTGAGCTGGGTTTTGAATTCTTCTAGGGATGAGTCCGGAGGCCTGTATGTTACAATAACTGCTAAATTTATGGATTCTATTTTAACTCCCAGTATTTCCACCACTTCATTACTGTTATTTAGGAATTCAGTACATATCAGTGAGTCGTGGATGTACAAGGCTACACCTCCACGTGTTCTATGCGTTCTGTCCGCTCTGTGTAGGTTATAAGTTATTTAACCAGGAATCCATACTTCACTATCCTCTTGATCTTTAATGTGAGTTTCTGTGAGAGCCGCAAATATAGCGTTTCCTTCTTCTAGCAGGCCCCTAATAAATGGTACTTTGTTTGTAGTTCTGTTTTTTAGGCCTTGGATATTTGCAAACAAGAGTGGGGAGAGATTTTTTGGAGAACTATGTGTTTCTATCATCATCACTACTACTGCCATCATCACCATTACTATGAACTTCATCACCACAACTATCGTCATCATCACTACAAATTTCACCATCCTCACTACTACTTATCATCATCACTAATACTCACACCATCGTCACTACCATCATCACTACTGTCATTATTATCACTACTATCACCATAAATCCAAATATTACTACTATCACTTCTAATGCCAACTAAACTAACTTAACCTAGTAAATGCGTAGCGAGATGTTTTCGCTCCCAGAACAAATGTGTTCTTAGTTCACTAAGAATGCCCCCCCAGGGGGGGGAGGGGGGGCAAAACCATATTTTGGACCTAAAATCACAACTATTGCATAAATTATATATTTTTTTTTTTGACTGACTTTTGCATTCACGCAACAAATGTTCGTGTGAAATTTTGAGAAAATCCGTCCAACGGTCTAGGAGGAGTTCCGAGACAGACGGACGACGACGACGACAGACATTTTTTCGTGTGGTACCCACTATACGGGGGGGCGATACCAAACTCTGCTTACGCAGAATTGACTAAAGCCGGTATCACACGAGTGCTTTCTTTTTCCCGACATTTATCCTCAATACTGGTCTGGCAGCTTATGAGGTCAACATTTATAATCCACCGCAACCCTGCTCACAAGTTGGACAGGAGAACACGAATACATCCCTCAACTCACCATAAACAACACACCCCTAACACATACACACACACCCAAAATTCTAGGAGTAACATATGATACTCATATGACATTCAAACAGCACACCACAAACATTAAAAAGAAACTGACACCCAGACTTAACGCCCTCAGGTCACTTGCTCACACAAAATTTGGACACAACAAAGAAACTACCACCACAGTATATAAACAATACATAAGATCAGTGATGGAATACGCAAGCCCAGCCTGGGCTTCTAACCTAGCTGAAACACATCATAAGACCTTACAGACTATTCAAAACAAAGCCCTGAAGATCATTACAGGCTGCACAGCTACAGCATCCACATATCACCTACATCAAGAAACCAAAATCCTCAAAGTCAAAGACCATCTGGACATGAGAGGCACTCAATTCCTGGCAGCAGCCTCCACGAACCAAGACCACCCACTAAACTACATGGCAACACACCCACAGACACCAAGAAATATCAAAACAACACCCAGCACACGGTATCACACACAATTATTGTCCTCTCTCCCTCCCTGCCCACCCCGAACCAACTTCCAGAAGCACATCCATACTCATATCTCTCACCGATCCATCCACTCACTCACAGACAACACGCAGCTGCATGCACGACCTCCCGAAATCCATCCTTCCGAATCCTCCCTTCCTCGCGAGGACAGAGTCCACCTGGCCAGGCTGAGATGCGGACACCATCCAGCTCTCCTGAGCTATCAGAAGAGACTGGATGACCGTTGTCGACGCCTTCCCGGGATGTAACACAGCACCCCATACCATTAAACACATCATAGAAGACTGCATTTCACACAACCACTTACGCCAACAACACAATCTACACTCAATGAGAGCTCTGTGGGAAAGCCCGATCGTGGCCATGGCCTTTCTCAGGGACTCGGGGCTGTTCGGCCAGGCAGCTTAGGGAACAACAACAACAACAACAACATTTATAATATTTTGGTTATCTCCGTTAATCTATCACCAGTCTCGTTTCAGCTACCAGTGCAAAATATACTGTACCTGAAATGTTGCCAGATCATCGAATGCTGACTATAAAAGCTTTCATGTGATACCGGTTTAAATCTTGATAATAGCTAAATAAAGTGTTTTCTATGTCTATGTATAAGAAGGAGACAAAAGGCAGAGCTGACTATAATAAGTGTCTCACCTAAAGTTGAAAAGGAGTAGGCAGCCAACTTCAAGGTATAGTAGAGTCAAAATGTCTGGACACCTGGAGCTTGAGGCAGTGTAAGTCATAGGATGAGGGAAAGATAGATTGAGGGAGATAGTTCCAGAGTTTACTTCTTGAATAGAAAAAAAAACTAGGAAAATTGGTTCACTCTTTGGTTAGAGAGCAGGACAGAATACTGGCAGGAATGTTACTCAGTTACTCAGTTACTTGTTCGTCAAGGGGAATCCATGCAAAGCGAGCTAAGCTCATTATTATCGCGCCTCCTTAACTGGGAATGTATTGCGTGAAATGCATGTTAAGTGTTTTATGTACTGTTGGAATGGCTGTGGATGTGTGTGTAGTCTGTATTTTAGCCAATTGGCGACATCGGAAACTAAGGCTTAGGGTGGATCTGTATGGTACCATTCTCACTATAGACGGTACCGTCTCGCCCGAAGGCTTAGGTAGCCATCAGCTTAGGTGAACCATATGATACCCATCTCGCCTTGTACCATTTTTACCAACACCAGATGGGACGTCACAACGTCGTCCACTTATTCCAGGTACCTATTTACAGCTAGGTGAACTGAGGCTAACGCATGAAAGGAGACAAGCCCAATTTGTCTCCGCCCGGCCGGGGATTGAACCCCCGACCCCTCGTGTGTGAGACGAGAGCTCTACCTACTAGGTTACGGGCTGTGTTGAAAGGTGGGTGCCCCTCACTCTCCATAAGGGAGGAGGTATACACTGAGATAGCTCTGAAGAACATTGATTGTTGTAATAGCGGTAGATGAGTGAGAGAGATGCAACATTGCGGCGTGTAGAGATATTGTGAGGAATTAGTAAAATGATTGGGGTATGGGAGAGCATTTACATATTTATTGGAGAATACTTTTCAAGCATTTCATTAACCCTTTCACGCATTTATACTGCAGAGGTTGCCAGATTAGCAATAAGAAATAGAGTTCTCTCACTCTTATAATTACCTCTCCAAAATTAGTTTTCTGCCCACAGCTAACTCAAAGACAACTGCAGAGGTTGAAGTAACTAAACTAAAGGTTTCTAAATACCCCTGATGGTAACAAAGGCCTTAAAGTATCCCCAATAGGCTCAAAATTGCGTCATATGTCGGAGAGGGTTAATCATAAACATGTAAACTAACTCTTGATAATGGCTGAATAAAGGTAGGCTGCCCAACAAGACTTTTACTTAGCTTAGGAAAAACCTGTGGGATTAGAGGATAAGGGGAGGTGTTTTGTTTTGTTTTTCTGGGTCCCCTTCTCACTGACGTTTAGCCCCATTAGTTTTGAGATTTTAAATAGATTGCCCCATTAGTTTGGCAATTTTAAGACATTTTGTCCCATTTCTTTTTTAATATTAAGGGGGGCGACCTGCTTTTTTAGCTTGCCCCATTAGGGGCCATTCAGCCTACTGTTTTAAGACATTTATCCCCATCCAGGTGTCGATTTTTTCCTGACGAGCGAAAGCGAGCCAACAATTTATGGAGAAATCCGGCTTTGCCGGAGAAATTTTTCTATCGAAAAATATATAAATTTAGCCTGCTGTCTTAACTTATTATCCAAAATATGTTGGCTCGCTATCGCTCGGCATGCATAAATCGACACCTGGATGGGGATAAACGTCTTAAAACAGTAGGCTGAATGAGGCCAAATGGATACAACCAAGAGAGAGAAAAAAAGCAGGTCACCCCCTTAAGACCTTTTGTACTATTTTGGTGTCAATTTTTTGCTTGCGAGAGACAGCGAGCCTGTAATTTAGGAGGAATTGGCCATTGGAAGTGATCTAACTACCCAAAGTGGTGGTTGGTGCTGGTGTTGCCAACTCAGGACAGAACCCCTCTTGCATTATGTCGTGGTTAACAGGAAAGACTGGAAACTGGTTCGGGGTGGAAAGGGTGTTGCACGGGCACCCCTAAAGGTTTGCGGCCTACGGGCGTAGTCGGAGGAGGTGGTGTTCGGCGGCAGCAACTGTTCTGGGTAGGGTTGAACAAAGGCAAGCCACATGATTGGTTGTGTTTACCTCATGTGGCTTGGCCCAGCTACAGCAGCTACAGACATGGTTGCTGTTGAGACCCTCCCACCCCACCAATTGACCACTTGCAAGTTTCAGGCTATATGGAAGTTGGAGCTGTAGACATCGATATTTAGCAGAATTACCAGCTAAAATACGGTTGTAGTGCATTTATATATCCATACAAATATATTAATCATACTTTCCATCCATCAGAAACCTACATTATTATTGCATTTCTGTATAATATCGATGCCTACAACTCCAACTTCCTTATAGCCTGAAACTCGCAAGTGGGGAAATTAGTGGAATGGTGCGGTGGAGGTGCGAGGCCGGGGGACACCTGCAGCCGCAAGTTGGTTGCCTGTGTCGTGGGATGAGCCAGGTTGTGTGGTTGTTCCAGCAAGCGAGGAAACGGGCAGAACAGCCGCGGAAACAGGAGGAATGGCTGCTTGCATTGCTTGCCGCTCAGCGGAAGCTGCAAATAATTGATGGGAAAAGTGAGCTAGGAGGCGCTCTACCTGTTCCTTAGTCAAGGTTATTAACATTGCCTCTGCGAAAGGGAGCCACTTCCTAACAATCTCCTCAATTCCACGGCTGGTGCTGGCGGCTGTGGCTGCTTCTATCTGTCTACTCATCTTGATGGTTTCTGCCGTCACCTCTGATATCTGAAATATGAGAATGATATGTAAATAAAAATACACCATGTGAGACAAATAAACAATAGACTGTACGAACATATTATACATATAGAGATATGTACCACAAGGATATCCAATCAATGCGGTCTAAAATTTATAGGTAATGCCCAATATTTAGGTCAGGGAGACAGTAAAAATACTTTATTTAACACACATAAAGAATCTTAAATGTTTATTGAGGAAATAAACCTATACTAATATATGTGTTTGCATGTTTATATGTATTATGAAATTATATGAGATATATATAAAAACAATTATATTAGTCTATCTATCTATCTATTGTCTGACGCCGTGCTCCCCGAAGGGGTGGCCACGAACGAACCGCCCCCATGCATCTCTGTCCCCAGTCAGTCGACACCCCTCCTCCCAACCAGCACCGCCTTCATTCATATACTTCCTCACTCGATCCTTCCACCTCTCCTTCGGTTTACCTCTCCCTCTCTGTCCTTCCACCTCGCTCTCGTACACCCTCTTAGTAATTTTCTCACTTTCCATACGTTCCATATGGCCGAACCATCTCAAGTTGTTCCTTTTCACACTTTCCAGCACATCTAGCTCCACACCACACCTCCTTCTTACTTCCTCATTTGTCTGTCTATCCCTCCATGTAACTCTGCACGCACTTCTCAAGTAACTCATTTCCACCGCTCTCACTCTTGGTCTGAGTCTCTTTCCGAACGTCCATGCTTCGCTTCTGTAAGTTAGTGTCGGGATTACCACACTGTCATGCAAGGTAATGTAACGAAAATGGGGGTTGATGAAATTTTGTATAGAATCTTGGCAAATGGATTTAAATTAATCTAAATAATGTTATGAACATAAAAAGCATGTTGCCATTTTTTCCATTTGGTCCCAGGATGATTTAGAGGTCTATATAGGTTTTGCGCTTACCTGGTGAAGTAAACATTAATTTGTTTCAACTAATTTTGTTTTAATCACTAGTAGAGGCATTTAAATGAGACAAATATTTATAATAAGTATATAAATATTGCAATACTTTCCCATAATATTTCTGGTCCATCATGATTATATTCTTTATAAGAATATAAGAAAATGGGAGTCTGCAAAAAGCCGATTGGCCCACACAAGGCAGATCCCTCTTACACCAACCCCAATTACAAGGCCTAATTATAGGCACAGCTCACTAATACCATGAGGACCGACCTCACCAAAACGGTCAGAGGTCAGAAAACGGGGGTCTGCAGAGTGTCGATTGGCCAATACCTGGCAGATCCCCCTCTGCTGCGGTTGTGGACGGCCATCGCTCCCTTCCTCATCCTATCAACTCCGGTGTTCCTCAGGGATCTGTCCTATCTCCTATTCTCTTTCTAATTTTCATACATGATCTCAACTGTACCTCCAGTCCCATCCATTCATACGCAGATGACTCTACCTTGCACTACTCAATTAGTTTTCCACAACGCCCCAGCCAGCAATCCCTCAAAGACAAACGTAATGAGGCCATTGAACACTTATCTTCTGATCTAACTACTATTTCCGATTGGGCCAAGGAAAACCTTGTTGCCTTTAACCCTCCAGACCCGGTAGGGCTCTGAGGCACCCATAACAAACACACCCCGCGCTACCCGGTAGGGTTCTGAGAAACCCATAAGCTTGAAAGCCTGTACGCTTGGTGTGCTTAGTGTCCTTTGTATTTATTAGTAGCTTTCCATACACAGTTGCCATCTCTCTCCATCTTGCGAAATTCTATCTCTCTCGACCAACACGCAGCTTAGATAAGACTTGTGTCCTGCTCGCTCCTCTTGGTTAGCATGGTCTCTCCTAGCTACCTCTGCACGTGTCTCCTAGTGAGTCAATATTGTATATTTTTAGTGCTCATGTGGATAGGAAGTGTATTATTATCATATATTTATGCCCATAACTTTAGAAGAAGCGTGGACTCTGGTTGGGTGACGCTGGTGTTCATAGGATGCCGCGCCATCTTTGTTGAGATCAAGTTTTCTTAATTTAGAGCGTTTGCTCTTTAGCTGCCGTGTCATCACAGCTTATTGTCATATTTGAGGCTTTTATTGAAGTTTTACTGATAGTTTGGGTAGGTTTTGGTTACAAATTCATAGAATTTGCGTTCCACGTGTTGCCACCCCTTGGCTCGATTGTAGCCTAGCCTCCATTCTCTATTGAAGGGAAGTTTGCCTATTAACAACAAATTAGTCTCACCTTGTATCAGACCACCAACCCTTAGAGGGGACGTCGCAACTTCGTCCACTTATACAGTACCAGGTTCCTATTTATACTGCTAGGTAAACAGAGGCTACACCGTTAGGAGACTTGCCCAAATGTCTCTTCCACGACACTCCCAAAATCCCCCAAACGGCTCCTTTTTTTCTGGTTCGCTATGCTTGCAAAGGAAAAAACTCGCTCCCAACCCCCCCAAAACAGCTCCATCCCGTTTGCTTCGCTCACGGAATGCTCGCTGGCTGGCTTCGCTGGCCAAAAATGGCTGGAAAACCCTATAAATGGGTGGCGAGCGAAAGCCGGCCTGAAGGGGTTCCGGATGGGCTGGGTCGGGCTGAGCTGGCTGGGTAACCTCCTTAAAACTCCAAAAAGTCAAAATCTCAAACATCCCAAAACAAATGTCTCAATGGATGCAGAAAAAAAAATCATAAAACCACAAAAAAATGGACTGACTTATCTCTGTTATTAATAAAGTTGTATGTTAGTAAAGATCTATCTCTGCTGCCATAAGAGCTTCAGTAATACTATTGGTTATGGTGGTACTAATGGTCAACCTCTTTTACCACCACCTCCCCACACCTTCAGCTTAACCAACCTTCTCACCTCACACCACCAGACACAACCAACAACCATAAGAGCTTCAGTAATACTAATTTATTGGTGGCTCCTTACGTCAATGACGTAAGAGCCTATGTTAATATGGCCTCGTTCCGGGCTCCTCTGAGCCCGGGCTAACCTAGATCACGGCGGTCGAGAACCAAGATCATCATAGGGGGTACCCCTTAACCTGACAAGCGCGATATAGACGTAGGTGCTAGGGTAGTTATTTGTGCATTTCTAGCCCTGGATTCTGACAGAATTCGTTATATTTACAATATAAACCATTATTTGTTTTCGGTATTCTTTTATTTTACATATATGATGTATATATGAACCTTCAAGAGTGCTAAAATAAGTGGGAAAAGCATTTGGGTGGTGAAAAACGAAGATATTGGCCACCCGGTCATAATCTCAGGCGAGAGAGAGAGACAGGCAGCCTTCCCCTCTCGCTGTCTGGGAGTCAACTGAGGAGAGCGGGGCGGTGTGTGCCGGTGTCTGGGTGTTGCATAACGATCTTTTATGCAACCCACTTGTGCTACATTATCGCGGGAGAGTGAAAAAACCGATAAATGATGATAATAAGAGGAAAAATAGGTGATAATTGAGGAGGGGAGGGAGGGGGGAATAAGGTGGGGAAGGAGGGGAGGGGGGTGGGTGAGATTTACATGGATGAGTACTGGAGGGGAATTATCTCACCTAGAGACAAATTCCTTTGTTTTGATAGGCCCTTTTTTTTTATGGAAGGCTTTTTTTATGGTCCTGCTTCCGTGAGGCCTATCGCGTTCCCTATAGGAAGCCTTCCGTGAGGCCTATCGCGCTTGCCGGGTTAATCATTCCTATGGTACATCATTGGGATGGAGCCACTGAAAAGTAGGAAATAAAAAGAAAAGAATTAGCACAGTTTGAACACCGCGCTTACTGTATGCACGCTCTGATCTTCCTCTGTTTCCCATACACAGCTAGCCACCTGTCCCCCTCGGGGACTATCTCTCGCCCGCCGTCCAGCCAAGATAGACAGGCGTTGTCCTTACCTAATACTTAGTGTACATAGCCCCTCATGAACGCGTCAGTTTTGGTCCATAGTGAATATTATTGAAGTTGAAATCATATACGCGTTTAGGAATGTGTTTGTTTGGACCTATTTCACTTGTAAACTGTAAAGTAAGGACTTTAGTCTGGGCTGGCCGACGCGCGTGTTATTCGAAGCCACTTTCACTCTCTAGAGCCTCGAATTATTGTTTGTTTCTGTATGTCGTTTCATACGAACCTCGGCTCTTTAGCGGCAGTGTCTTTTGTTCTGTGATAGTGTGTTTTAACATTATAGCTCGATAGATACTGACTTAAGTGTTGAATTATATGCGAGTGTCATTTACTTATGTCTGTGAGTCTTGACAGGCAACCCCCGGTCGTGCCTAGACCGGAAGTTATTTTTTCATACCACCGTAAGTTGGTATTTAGGAAGTGTTGATTTATATACAAGTGTATTTTACATATATCTGTAATTCTTGACAGATAACCCCTGGTCGTGCCCAGGCCAGAGGTTATTTTCTCTTACCATCGTAAAATGTGTAGTTAGGAACAAATTTCCTAAGCCTAATTTCGAAAACTTTTAACCTACTTGTATTTCAATGCTTCACACCACATTAAAACTACAATACTTTTTTACTTTCAGTATTTACTTCCAAGTTTTCTTTAAAAGTGAATACATATCACTGTAACATTAATCAATCACGAGTGCCTCATCATATATTTGCCTTCAGGTTAATTTAGAAGCATTAGTTTCATTAGAACCAGCAAGAGTACAGCTGATAGTCTCTATATTGCGAAATGAAATACAATTACATTTCATTATTAACTATATCCCCAGGTACCCTAGGCCCTATCTCAAATTAATAAGCCCGGGTACCAAGGCCCGGATACCAGGACTGCCAGATATGGTGACAGTCCCGGATCCCAGATGGGCGGATAATATCTAGGCACCCGTTTATCATTATTTCCAAAGGGTATCAGTGGACCTGCAGCCAACAGATACCCATAATATATCATATTGGAATATCCACCTAACCAAATCCCCAGGTACCCCAGGCCCTATCTCAATAGGCCCGGGTACCAAGGCCCGGATACCAGGACTGCCAGTTATGGTGACAGTCCCGGATCCCAGATGGGCGGATAATATCATAACAACATACATCCTCAAGCCCCCGATTTCCCTAGGCCTTATCTCAATAAGGCCCGGGTATCAAGGCCGGTACCAGGACTGCCGGGTATGGAGGCACTCCCGAGTACCCAAATAGGCGGGTGACATTATAGTACCATACACTCCCAATTCCTCGGGTGCCCTAGGCCTATCTCAATAAGGCCCGGGTACCAAGGCCTGGATACCAGGACGGCCACGTATGGTGACAAGTCCCAGGTACCCAGATGGGCGGATAATATTATAGGTTTGACTCCTGTAAGGAGATAAAGAAAACCTAATATTTAGTAGTGGCCCCGTAATCATTGACGAACATGCCTATTACATAAGGCATCCTCTTCAAACACTAATCCGCCGTAGTTTGAATCTACCGCGCAGAGCATTTAAAAACTGAGGAGCCTTCATCATGAGCGCACGCGACCTCACTCATGGCTTCAGTCATTATGAATTGGGTTCTCACTACGAAAAAACTTCGTAAAAAATAAAAACAAAAAGAAAATAAGAATAACTATCCAATAAGCTTTCCATCATATCGTGGATGTACTTGTGTGGATTTCTGACCAGACGCTGATTCAGGCGTCATTCCTCCTTCACTGACATATCAAGTAAACCAAAATCCTTAATACATCAACGAATGGGAAGGGGACGGTCGGGAGGGCCCCAGTCGTCAATGATTACGGGGCCACTACTAAATATTAGGTTTTCTTTATCTCCTTACAGGAGTCAAACCTATAATTTATTAGTGGCCCCTCCATCATTGACGAACATGCCTGATATCTAAGACTGGAGGGGGACATTCGTAATCATATCATAACTCTAGAAAAGCAGATAATAAAAACAACCACATAGTATTCTTACTTTTGAAAAATGTATTTAATACGGCGTAGGCCGGAAATATACAAGAAAAAGGGGTTCAGGCAGGTGCGTGCTTCAAAGAAGCCTGCCCGACAAAAATGGGTAACCCTGAAGATTCTGAACACAGATCTGTAGTTACAAAAGGCACCCCACTCAACGAGTGGTGACAAAAATAATAAGTTATAAGTTTATATGTGCACATCATAAACCCCAAAATACATGTGGAGATCAATTGCAAATGAACTCCATTGAACTAATATTACATTGCTTTCGCAGCTAAAACTACTATAACAACACCGTTGTTTTGTACTAAACCTTGTACTAGCACAATTTCTCGCAGAGAAATTTTCATATCACATTTTAACCTTAAATTGTATCACAGCTCTCATACTCCGGCGGGGTCTAGGGTGTCCTATGTCAACTGACTGCACCCCCCCCCTTCCGTGAAAGTAAACATAAGTGACTGCAGGGCCACCTAGACCCTCTGCCTTAAAGCTATACATGGTAAGGAAGGTTTGTCTAGAGCAACTGACAAGTATCTAGAGAGAAACGTATGATTAGACGCCCACAACTGTGTGGACGCAATATCTTCAACTGAAAAGTTTTTCAGGAAACGTAAAGAGGCCGCCCACTTGCGTAAATCGTGGGCCCTACCCACAACGCCGGGATTACTCTCTTTAATGACTTCTACCAGAAGAGAGGCTAATCGCCGTTTAAGTAAGCGTTTACCCGTACTCGCTACCCATAAAGCACCTTGGGGGTTTTGAGGAGCTATTCTCAAATATTTGGTTAGAGCTTGCACTGGACATAAATTATGATGCACCTTTCCCCTTTTTAACGCCGGCACCGTGAACTCAGAAAACACGTGTGCACTATGCTCATTCTTGGCTACAAACGCCGGGGAGGGTGCAATGGAAATTGAATCATTAAGTCTACCAAACCTAAGACAATTAGGTGTGTTGCTCATCGCCGCCAGCTCAGACACTCTGTTTCCGGTGGCCAAAGCCAAAAGGAAAACTGCCTTCTTTAAGATTAAAGCAAAGTCTGCAGTATTTTGATACAGACGAGAATGAAGTAAAGACAAAGCTTTGTCCAGAGACCAAGTAGGCATGAGCTGACGGGGAGGTGGGCGGAGTTTAAAACACGCTCTCATAAATCCTGTTTCCTCCGCCACCGGTATGGATAGACCTGTAAGGTCGAAAAAGGGCACTCTAATCGCAGTTAAGTGATTCTTCAAAGTTACCACAGATAAACGTTTCTGCTCAAACAGATAGTTCAAGTAATTAAAAACCAATGCCACTGAGGGTACAGTTTGTTCCGTTCTAACAATCCAAGAAGTAAAAGCTTTCCAATGAGATTGATATTGTCGCTTAGTAGACTGAGTATATTGATTGAGCAATTTATTGGTCACATCCCTACCGTATGGTGCTAGCCACTTGGCCTCCTGAATGTCCATAATGCAAAAGTCAGCGAGGTCGCTAGGTTGCCAATCGTGTCTAAGTGGAAGTACCCGACCGGGAGCGATACCGGGTCCGGGCACCACATTATTAATTGCTGGTACCACACCTGCGCCGGCCACAGGGGCGCGATTAGCGAGACTAAGCCTCGATAAACTCGTAGTTTGTTCACTACGTGGCACATTAGTGACGCATCTGGCGGCGGAAACAGATAGATGGAGCTCCATCTGTTCCAGTCTGTCACTAGGGCGTCTGGCCCCCCTGCCGGCGTTATCGCCCGGCGGGTGAGGTATAGAGGGAGCTTGTGAGTCTCGTCGGACGCAAAAAGATCCACTTGTGGATGGGAGAGCTCCGCAATCATTAGGTCGAAAATGGGTTGCTTGAGCTCCCATTCTACTGTCGTGCTCTGTCTCCGGGACAGAGCGTCTGCCCAGACGTTCGCTACGCCTGGGAGATAAGATGCGTGAAGATAAATATCTAGACTGCTGGCTAGAACAAAAATCTCTTCCGACACGAGTAGCAACTTCCTTGACCTCGTTGACCCTTGTTTCTGAATACAGTGAACTGCATTCAGATTGTCCATTCTGAAGGCCACCGACTTGCCCCGTAACGCCGGGCCGTGAGCCTGAAGGAAATACAAGGGGACTAGTAACTCTTTGACATTTATGTGAGAGATTTCTAAGTGGGACCAAAGTCCCTGACCCTGGTGCCCCTGATTTGACTGAAATCCCCACCCTATGGTGCCTGATGCATCCGTGTCTACCCATACCGTTGGAGGAGGAGAGGTCCATGACATGATTGAGTGCAATGTTTCCCTCTTCGCCCAGACCGCTAGTAAGGTGTGGATTAATTTTGGTATGGGCCATAATTTTCCCGCCGGTAAGAGTGGGAAATATTTGTTGCCTTCCAATATTAATCGTTTTACTTTCAACCGGCCCAACTTGACAGTTAGCTGAATCCAGTTGAGAGAGCCGACCAGAGACTCCCAGACTCTTCGTGTCGTAGTCAGACTGTGAAGAAACCTGAACAGTTTCCTGCGAAACCTGTTGCGATTGTCCACACTCTGACTCAGAGTGAGAGCGGCGGTGTCCCAGACCAGCCCTATCCACTGAATTACTCTTGAGGGAACAAGGTTTGACTTTACCAGATTTACCTTGAAGCCTAGAGTTTTGACATGATTTAAAATGATATTGACATGTTTTATGCATAATTGTTGTGTCTCTGCCACCACCAGCCAGTCGTCTAGATACCACAACACTCTGATTCCCTGTTTTAACAACGGCATCAGGGCTTGCCGGACTAGTTTCGTGAATAGTCGAGGTGCTAGGTTCAAACCGAACGGCATCCTCTGAAAAACAAAATTTTGGTGCCTGATCCTCAAGGCCAGAAACCTTTGAAATCTTTTGTTGACCGACACGTGCCAATAGGCGTCTGTCAGGTCTAGGGAACACATCCAGCCTCCCGGCGGAAGTGTTAGCCTGATTTGATGAACTGTTAACATTCTGAAAGACTCGTTGTAAATGTGAAGATTCAGATAAGACAGGTCTACGACCGGCCTCATCTGAACACTGTCCCGTTTGGGAACCAAAAACAGTTTTGACGTGAATACAGGGTAATCTGGAGGGACCGGGATGATGACATTCTTGGCAATCATCTCCTGGACCAGCGACTCCACCTCTAATGAAACACAATTTGCCGTTGTCGGCTGACGTAAGCGAGGTCGCCGGAGCCACTGCCAAGTGATGCCTTTGCGTGCCACCATCCGTGCCCAGGTTTTTAACGGCCATGCTTGGTGACACGTTCGGAACGACCCAGTTAGCAGACAAGGGTTCGCCGGCTGTACTTCCCTCGGTTCCTCCGGCCTTAAGATAGGCACTGGGAGTGAGAGAGACTTTAGTTTTTTGATGGTGGGTTTGGTGGTGTTGGACGCTTCGCCGGCTGGCTGGTGTGGGCCGAAGACTGGCCCTGCCCCGGCTTATACTGGCCGCGTCCTCTCTGTCCTGAAAACCCTCTCTGTCTATGCCTGTACTGACCCAGGGGGGATTGGGAGGACTTAGGCGGAAGAAACGGCTTAGAACCCCCTGGCTGAGCTTTAGTAGGAGGCTTAGGTTTGGGGAAGTTAAATGCAGGTTTCTTAGCCTGTGCGGGACTGTGCTTCACGGCCTGTGCCATGTTAAACACTGTTCGCCATACATCAGGGGACATTAAAGAAGGAGTAAGTACTGGGGACATTACCACCTGGTTAGCAATGCGATCAGGCAGCTTGCGAACTAATGACATCCTAAGATCCTGTCGTGCTCGCACCGCCTCAAGTAAGGCTGTGCGTATGTCACCTAAGGATTGAATCGACGACTGAAGAATCAGACGCCGGGATAACTCAACTGATCTTCGAGCATCCGCGTCTGCGATTGCCTGAGTAGACCGGAGTAAAGACTTAGCCACCTGCTGAGAAACTATGTACTGTGAAAACAGGCGGAAAGCTTTTCCCCTTAGCCTAAATTCTCTGTCTAGGTGAGTAGGGGTAGGGGTAGTGAATGGGTCCTTTAGTTCACAAAGATTAATCTTAGGGGCAGCTAGAAAAGAAAATAAAGCTGACGGAACTCCGCCGGCAGAACCTACCGGCATGGAGAACCATGAATGTGTATCCTGAGGGATCTGGTGGGAAGATTTAGAAGTGAAAGTGGTTGCAAAGTTTTGAGCCTCTACCTCCCAATCCACCCAAGGTCCTGGTCCCAACTGTCCCACCTTCAACACTGGATTAGCTGTCTCGTCTGTGACGGTCTGTAAATCTAGTTCAGGAGTAAGAGCCGACAGAGCCTTAATATCATTAAACCCATCCAGCTTAGACCAGTCTGAAAAAAGTTTTGAAGCTGAGGCAGGGGGTAAAGCAGGCTTAGATGCATAAACAAAATAATCCTGATGATAATAACTAGGTATAGCCTTGATATTTACGTCCAAAACATTACCCAAGGCATCCAATGCCCTTAATTTCTTTGACTTATTTCCCTGGATAAACCACTCACGTGGTACCGGGAGTTCCCCTGACAAGGTAGGCTGGGCAAGCTCTGGCTTAGAGGGGTTCAAAAGAACCCATGACTCGTCTGGCCCATAAAGCAGGGGCATAGCTACCTTTCTAAGAGGCGCTTTGTCTAGAGGGGGTGGATTAACATCCGTGATGACCCTGACATTTGACGTAGTGAATGCCGCCGTAGCTGGCTTAGAGCTCCCTGCCGGTGACAGAGTAGGAGGGTTAGGAATCTTAGATAAATCGATTGACGTTATCAGAGGCCGTACCGCAGAACTTGTCAAGGGAGCCCCCAAGTCCATTGTGGGGTTTTCTCGTTGTTGACTAAAGAATTTAGATAGAGCATGAGTAAGTAACCCATCAATTTCTTGTGCTGTAACAAACTGGTTAGATGCAGAACTTTCAGGTGAATCAGTATTATCATGGGCGGCGTCCAGGCCTGAGCCTGACCCTTGTCCATCCCTATCTGAAATTATTGACACTTCATCTTGTTCCTCCCGATCCTCCTGAGAAGACCCCGCCGAGGCAGGGGCACCTTGTTTCCAAGATAAGTCAGGGATAGAGGATGGGGTCGCCGCGTCCCTGTGGACATCGGCTACTGTGTGACTCGTATGAGTCGGACGTGGATGGTCAGACCCTGGTTGAGCAAACCGCCAAACACCGAGGCTCTGGCCTACGCTCTCTTGAGAGTCTGAAACATTCTCAATTATTGAATTTCCTGAACTTTCCATTTCTAGGGTTAAAATATCAATAGGTAAATCTTGTTTAGGGACAGGCGCTTCACTATACTCTGAGGCTGTAACAGAAACATTTTCAGGTGTAGAGGTACGACGAGATGCACTAGACTTAGGAGAATGTCGAGAGGACTTCCTATGGGAATCCTTTTTGGAGGATTTGTGGCTACGGTGTGACCGCGAACTAGACCTAGATTTGGAAGAATCACCACCATGACCACTGGTGGAAGCTTCCGTCTTACTCTTCTTACTCGCCGGGGAAGAGGCACGACTTGAAGACTGCTGTCTGAGAGGTGACCTTGACCTCGATCTCGCCTGCGACGAGGAGGTGGCTGCCGGGGGAGTAGGCTCTCTCGGGCGTTTAGACGTATCCACAGACGATACAGAACCCTGGCTAGTCTCTGTCGGCTTAAAACCCGTTACTCTAGAGGTACGTTTAGGGGGAGGGTGCTCTGACAGCAACTTATCCCAAAGTGGGACGTTGTCACATTGAAGTGACTTATGTGCGACAATGGTAGTGTAGGCCGACATTTGTTGTCTGACCTCTCTCAACGCTACCGCCGCGGTCTTGTCATTGTCACACAGGACTTTATTGGCTAATTGGGAGCAAAAGGAACAATTAAGTGTAACCCAGAGACCCCTTGAACGGTCTAGACATTTAACACACCTTATGCAAAGGGTATGCGCAAAAATCGGGATACCCGCGCAAGTAGGGGTAATGCACAGGGCAAAAACTGGGGCCACAGTAGCCATGACAGAGACTGGTGTGAGGAAACTACCGCCGGGTCTGTATTGGTCCGCCGGAGCTCAGCTCTGGAAAAATAAAGACAAATTTCCAGGAATTAATGCTCATAAGGTTAACCCAAGTGTTCGCATACAAGTGTTAATAACCCGCCGGGTAACGGGATGCAAAGACACAGCTAACACATCTCGCTACGCGGCGGGGTGTAAAGAGGCTAAACAAATCTTTTTAGCTAAAGAACATGAAGAATACCCTCTGATATAATGGTCCAGTATGGCACTTATAGTCTGTAGGAGGTGGTGACTGTCTCAAGATTCAATTTTGTAACAAAGCCCCCCTCATAAAGACGCCGGCCCTTGAAATATTTTAGTAGAATAGCCCAGGGCAGGAATATACGAGATCTGATATTTTAACGAATTGTCCCAAAAGATCGTCGTAAAAATAGAAGGCGGCGATACTGAATGTATCACCAAATTAAGGTTAATCGAAATTGAATTTGTTATAAATTCCTTAGTTCCTCCACTTAGGAGCACCCGCCGGGTGTGGGAATCGATTTGGTTAAACCTCACTGAACCTTCAATTGCCGTAAGAGTAAAGGCAGCGATACACAGAGTATCACTAAAATGGATTGGTTAACTATATGAGACCTAAGTCGTTTATCCCACCCTGCTCAGGTGCACCCGCCGGGTGAGAAGTCTAAAAGTTAACCCCACAAGTTCCTGACCCCACTTCTTTGTAAAAGATCGCCGGGGAGGAACGCCTAAACAACAGCTAGGTTTTCCATGTGGTTGTCGTAAACCAGGTAGAAAAAACCTATAAAAACGAATGTTCGCAAGAACGTCGTTTTTTTATATATATATATATATATAAGGATGGGTACAGCCATCCCGCCGGGAATTAAAGGAGGCCTGAAACCAGGCACCCACAGAGACGCAGTCCTGGAGAGCCACAGACACCTCCCCACGCCGGGGAACCAGCCAGAGTTAAAAACCACGTGTGGCCCAACACTGCTCATCGGTCAGGATTTTTCATGGTGAAACCGAGAAAAACCCGCCGGAAGGCAAGCCCCACCCTGAACAGACACCATCTGAACAATACGACACGAGGAGAGTCACGCACGACTAACCAAGGTCACAACATAATCCGTGGAATTAGCCAATACACAACTAAACCAGGAAACAATTATAGTCCGAGGAATTAGCCAATACACAACTAAAACCCGGATACACATGACACAGTAGGGCATATTTATAAAATAAATAATAACACTAGACATGTGGCAAAGCTACGAGCGGCTGGCTAGGCCTAGGTAGACGGCATGAAAATAGTTGAAATATAAACACACATTGGAATATCACAACAGGAACCACCGCCAACACACCACCGTAGCGATAACTTCCCACCCCGGGAAGCCTGACACGGACCCAGAAAAAACTTCACTAAGTGAAGAAAAATACGCTGGGAACGTCAGAAAAAACACAGCTTACCTCATCAGAAGGATAAAAGGCAGCAATAATTAACGCGTAATGAAAGCCGCCTGCATCACAAACTAACACAACTGTGAAAAGTTCACGTGTCCACAACAGGACCACGAGGGTACATCCGAAATAGATGCCCCATACACACGACCCAAAATACACTGCACTGCGGGCAACCAGCCCAGGACACTCCTGCTACGCCTATCCTAACCTTACTCGATACATCCTAGAGTAAACAAATGAGAAAAACTCACTAGGGACGCAACGAATGCGGAACCAGCGGAGCCTGGAAGGTACGTCCGGGCAGGCTGAGCGCAGAGCAGAGAAGGAGGAATGACGCCTGAATCAGCGTCTGGTCAGAAATCCACACAAGTACATCCACGATATGATGGAAAGCTTATTGGATAGTTATTCTTATTTTCTTTTTGTTTTTATTTTTTACGAAGTTTTTTCGTAGTGAGAACCCAATTCATAATGACTGAAGCCATGAGTGAGGTCGCGTGCGCTCATGATGAAGGCTCCTCAGTTTTTAAATGCTCTGCGCGGTAGATTCAAACTACGGCGGATTAGTGTTTGAAGAGGATGCCTTATGTAATAGGCATGTTCGTCAATGATTACGGGGCCACTACTAAATAATACCATACATCCTCAAGTCCCCGGTTTCCCTAGGCCTTATCTCAATAAGGCCCGGGTACCATGACTGCCGGGAATGGAGGCACTCCCGAGTACCCAAATAGGCGGGTGACATTATAGTACCATACACTCCCAAATACCATACACTCTCTAGTCCCCGGGTGCACTAGGCCTTAATAAGGCCCGGACACCAAGTCCCTGGTACCAGGACTGCCGGGTATGGAGACAGTCCCGGGTACCCAGATGGGTGGGTGATACAATAATACCATACAAACATAAAGTCAAACCCAAGTACATACAGACTACGGCCATCTAACCAAGCATTATAATACCGAGTGGTATTATAACACAATGCAACCGGGTCGTAATATAATACCATAAAATTGGCCGGGCCCCAGTAAGCCAATTTACCAAGTACTCTAACGACTGCCAAGACGACAGCACATATTACTTTACCGAGTACTCTGACGACTGTCAAGACGACAGCATAGATCACAACAAAATTCTTTTGAAAGTCTCGGTTACTCTAGGCCTAGCCTAAAAAAAAAAAATCCACCGGGTACCCTAAGCGGACCCAAACTTTAATTTAAAAAAACAAACCAAGTCTCAATATAAAAATTAATTAGAAATTATTACCGGGTACTCTAGGTTAGGTCAGACTTTAATAAAGAAGTCAGACCCTGTTAACTAATAGTTACCATAACTAACAGAATTAAGATAAGTGCGAGTGCTTAAATAAGTAAGTTTTCTAATCAGTTTAATTAAAAAAAAAAAATGTGTGTCAATCCAGAATGCCAATATTCCCGGGTGACATCATACCGCCACCACCATAAGGGTGCCAGGTGATTCAAGGCTGTGCCATACTGGGACAAGAACAATGCCAGGTCCCAGTAAGAGAAACAAATATTATTTTACCCAGTACCCTAAACTTTGTCATACTTTAAGAAAAACAAACCAGGGTTCTAAGAAAGGAATCAAATGGAAATTCTTGCCGGTTACTCTAGGCTTGGTCATACTTATTATAATTTTATTTAAAATAAACAATACAAGGCTAGTGCCCATTTTGCCCAAATGAAGTAGGCCCAAATAAGCCCTATTGTCGTCTCACAACATTAACTCTGTGGTATGATTCACAGGCTCAGGGAATGCACTACGTTCCCAGAGAAGAATCTGGACAACAATGAGAACGTCCCCTCCCAGCCAAAGGATAACCACAGCAGCAGCGGAACAGCACTCCAGTTTACAAGGCCATGGTAGACATGACCATCTCACTTGTTGCTCCCTTCTTTCGGCTAAATAACCGATATCTCTAAAGTGAGTTCACTTGGCAAAACTCTAGACATTTCCAAGTCACCTACGAAGTGTATTCTCACTAATTACATATTTTAACTAATTTCCAGGAAACAAGTACAGTACAAGTTTCCTTTCCCTTCCTAAACAAGGCTATACTTGCCTAACAAATTTCCGGGTAATTATATCCAGTTATACCGAATATTAATTCACTAGGCTACTTCTTACATAAAAGACAACGGGAGTCTGATTAAAATAAACGGAACATGCCCTCCCTCTCCAAGTGACAACCACTCGAGTATCCTAACACCTTATATGTTAAGGTGAGTTCATTTGACAAATTACTAGACGTTTCCGGTTCACCGGCTAAGTGTACCTTCATTATTCATATAGTTTTGCTTATAACAATGACCCAAAAAACATGTATACCCTCGGGCATATTATCTTTTTGGAGTTCAGTCAAATCTAACAATTCAGGTACTTTTTACAAAAAAAAAAGAAAAAAAAAATCTCCAAGTAGGCCTACCAGCAATACTAAAATATGTAAGCTTTTTAGAATTATCTCTTCCAGAACTCCTTGCTAGTCCCCATCTCCTGACAAGAAAATGTCCGGATCTAGCAAGATAAAGACATAGGTCGGTCGGCTCAGAGCCTTCCAGTAAAAAACGGAAGAATAATAATAATATTAATAACAATAACATTTACTCAATTAAGCTTTTACAGAATGGGTACCACATAATATGTTACAAATATGACGGGTACCAAACGGGCTTAATCCCAACTAAGGATAGTCCATTAAAGCCGGTAGACATATTCCCATTGGGGTCCTTGGAAGTTAACAAACCACAAACATAAAAGCGACCCACCTTCGAAGTCCCAAACTTCCCTGACTCACAATCAGGATTTCAAGTCCTGCACCCTACACACATATCCCCAGGCCTGGGACATTTATCTGACATGGCCGGTCACCCTGCTAATCCGGTTTTCTTCAAATAAACAAAGAATTACCTGCCTCCTCTACCACCTTGGCTGAGCCAAGTGCTGAGCATGTCATCCCCTCCCCCTCCCTCCCTAGTATGGCTAGGTGATACTATTGAACAACATGTTGATTCAACCCTGTTGTTTTCTCCACCCACATTGATTCTCCCTAAAAAAATGATTCAGACGAATACTGAAGCTGAAATACATAAACCCAGGAAGCTAGTTGGGCTAATTTCAAGTAATTTTTATTAAATCCATGCAGGAATGTGGCAAGCAAATCCAACGGACATTCTTTTTTACGCCTTTAGATAAGACTATCCGAGATCTCAAAGTAGTTCTCTTGCTCCTTCCACAACATGACATACCAAACACAGTTCCACTGGCTCAGTTACCTGTCCATCCTAAACAACCTGCTCGTAAAATAACAACTCCCGATACGGGAAACAACCACCAGAGTAACACCTACTAATGCTGACACAGGTCATCCAAATTTGGTATCAATAACCAAAGTAGTGGATTATTAAAATGGACGAGCGGAAGAATATACGTGCAAAGAAGCACAAGGCCATTTGCTGGAGGTATTTAAAAAAAAACAAAAAAAAAAATCCCAATTCGATTGGAGGCGAAGTACTTTTCTTACACACAGACACCCACGGTTCCTTCAGGAAACGCTGCAAACCATAGTCTGGCGTGAATAAGACGGATGGACATATTACCATTAAATCTCTCTAATCTCTATAAATCCGTAGGTTGCTCCACAAAAATGTCAGGGAACAAAAACCCTATGATGGGGGTATACTATACACTCTAAGAGATGACCCAAGGGCCAAATGGTTGACTGAGTCTGAGTAATTGACCCTGTCTTGGGGGAATGCCCCCCCCTCCCCCCCCCCACAAAACTCCCATTGGAGGATCTCCAATTTACCACTAGGCATACATAAAAACTCCCACTCTATTCCCCAGAAGTTCTGGAAATATCTCAGATCCCCAAATAATAAGTTGTAACCAACTAATTGACCCCATGATAAATACACCTACCCTGCACGAATTGACAAAGACGTTAGACTGCGTCAAAGAACCCATAGGTTACTGTCAAAATTTTATCACACAACAACATCCCGCACAAGCCATGAGGCAAGTAGCAGTCTATCCCTCAACAACACTCCAAGTCCACACTTCATTTTATCAGAAGAGCTTCACGGGGTAATTCTCGGACGACCACCGGGAATGTCAAGATTTGCTCTTGTTTGCGCTTGTAGTGATGTAGGTGAAATCACCAAGGTCGATCTGGGGATCCGCCGTTATTACAAATTTTGAAGCAACTAGAACTAGACAGTATCTACTCATCCAATTGTCCAAGAATACCCAAAGATATGGCCACTCTAGCACTCTCTTCACCTCTCTTCACATGTAGTTTGATTCCCCAAACAACCTGAACGAAGTTCATGCTCGGTTACTAAGCCCTCAGATAGATAGGTTGGAGCAGTTTAATAAACAAACTAACCCCTCCTCAGAGTTCATGCTCGGTTACTAAGCCCTCAGATAGATAGGTTGGAGCAGTTTAATAAACAAACTAACCCCTCCTCAGAGTTCATGCTCGGTTACTAAGCCCTCAGATAGATAGGTTGGAGCAGTTTAATAAACAAACTAACCCTCCTCAGAGTTCATGCTCGGTTACTAAGCCCTCAGATAGATAGGTTGGAGCAGTTTAATAAACAAACTAACCCCTCCTCAGAGTTCATGCTCGGTTACTAAGCCCTCAGATAGATAGGTTGGAGCAGTTTAATAAACAAACTAACCCCTCCTCAGAGTTCAGGCCAACAATGGACAACTTCCTCTAGAATCAAAATATTAATGAACCAAATGTTGACAGACAATGTTGTGTCTTAGGTGCCAGAAGGCATTCCAGCTTTCTATCACACATATTTCTCTCCCCAAAAGGGACAGTCTACAACTAAAACCCTACGATAGACATGTTTACTCCTCAACAAATCAATTCACAATAGAAAGTTCAGGATATTAACTAGTTACCAAGTAGAACTAATTCTACAATTAAAGGTCTGGATAATTGCTCCAGATATAGAAGAGTCCTCTGGCACATCCCAATACAAGAGGTACCAAAAAAGGTCCTAGCTATCCCATTCAGAATCAGAGCGAGAATGTCCACCAGAATTCCTTCCAGCGCGGACATAGCTCCCAGTTTTCACCAAGGGAGTGAAACAAACTCTTCTCCCTCTACTCAAAAGTCAGCATAAAAATACTGTTTAACCTTCAAGATTGTAGAATACTGTGGTCCTCTCCACTCCATAGCCAAAATACTGTTTAACCTTCAAGATTGTAGAATACTGTGGTCTTCTCCACTCCATAGCCAAAATACTGTTTAACCTTCAAGATTGTAGAATACTGTGGTCTTCTCCACTCCATAGCCAAAATACTGTTTAACCTTCAAGATTGTAGAATACTGTGGTCTTCTCCACTCCATAGCCAAAATACTGTTTAACCTTCAAGATTGTAGAATACTGTGGTCTTCTCCACTCCATAGCCAAAATACTGTTTAACCTTCAAGATTGTAGAATACTGTGGTCCTCTCCACTCCATAGCCAAAATACTGTTTAACCTTCAAGATTGTAGAATACTGTGGTCTTCTCCACTCCATAGCCAAAATACTGTTTAACCTTCAAGATTGTAGAATACTGTGGTCTTCTCCACTCCATAGCCAAAATACTGTTTAACCTTCAAGATTGTAGAATACTGTGGTCTTCTCCACTCCATAGCCAAAATACTGTTTAACCTTCAAGATTGTAGAATACTGTGGTCCTCTCCACTCCATAGCCAAAATACTGTTTAACCTTCAAGATTGTAGAATACTGTGGTCTTCTCCACTCCATAGCCAAAATACTGTTTAACCTTCAAGATTGTAGAATACTGTGGTCTTCTCCACTCCATAGCCAAAATACTGTTTAACCTTCAAGATTGTAGAATACTGTGGTCTTCTCCACTCCATAGCCAAATACTGTTTAACCTTCAAGATTGTAGAATACTGTGGTCTTCTCCACTCCATAGCCAAAATACTGTTTAACCTTCAAGATTGTAGAATACTGTGGTCTTCTCCACTCCATAGCCAAAATACTGTTTAACCTTCAAGATTGTAGAATACTGTGGTCTTCTCCACTCCATAGCCAAAATACTGTTTAACCTTCAAGATTGTAGAATACTGTGGTCTTCTCCACTCCATAGCCAAAATACTGTTTAACCTTCAAGATTGTAGAATACTGTGGTCTTCTCCACTCCATAGCCAAAAAACAAACCCTGATAGTCACGTAACATGTGACAAAAGGAGGTTTCAGAATAAATTTAGAGAAATCAAAATTCTCACTCCTACACAATCAGCAGAAGGATTCATCTGGGATACACAACTCCAGATTATAAAACAAAGTCCATCCAATACCAAAAGTCTTCAAATATAACCATTCACAGTACTGTATTACATACCAAGTCTGTAAACAGGAACTGGGATAATCTCCGATAGGCTCCTTAAAAAATTGGGTTCAAAATTACAAGGCTCCTAAGCTTCCTCAGGTTAAAAGAACTAATCTGACCAGGCAACAAAACCGTTCCACTAACACCTCCCAATTCCCTTCTATTCATCCCAAAGAGAATTCGACATCCCCTGGCGTTGCGGAGGAAAATCTCAAGTAAACGTAATCAGTGACACATTAGCGAGATCCACCTCCCACTTTTGGGATTTGACACAGACGCTTCGAATCTGATAGGTTGGCACTATCAGTCGTTCTGAAGTTCATCAGTCAAAGAAAATGGACAACCTTAAGTCAGTTTCACACCATACCCAAGAACTAACAGTCCCTCTATTTTCCCAAAGTTCATGCAATATCATTGACCCCCAGGTCAATGTCATACCAGATGGACACCATGACTACTGTAATTGGCTTGGAGAAACAGGTCCCCACCCGGACCAGTTTTCTCTAGAATTTCTTGGGTAAAAGATATGCTTTCTAGCCCAAAACATTCCCCTTTAATCCATGCAACAACTCTACCAGGGTTCCCCAACCCGTAGACAGATTATAGGTTTGACTCCTGTAAGGAGATAAAGAAAACCTAATATTTAGTAGTGGCCCCGTAATCATTGACGAACATGCCTATTACATAAGGCATCCTCTTCAAACACTAATCCGCCGTAGTTTTGAATCTACCGCGCAGAGCATTTAAAAACTGAGGAGCCTTCATCATGAGCGCACGCGACCTCACTCATGGCTTCAGTCATTATGAATTGGGTTCTCACTACGAAAAAAATTCGTAAAAAATAAAAACAAAAAGAAAATAAGAATAACTATCCAATAAGCTTTCCATCATATCGTGGATGTACTTGTGTGGATCTCTGACCAGACGCTGATTCAGGCGTCATTCTTCCTTCACTGACATATCAAGTAAACCAAAATCCTCAATACATCAACGAATGGGAAGGGGACGGTCGGGAAGGCCCCAGTCGTCAATGATTACGGGGCCACTACTAAATATTAGGTTTTCTTTATCTCCTTACAGGAGTCAAACCTATAATTTATTAGTGGCCCCTCCATCATTGACGAACATGCCTGATTTCTAAGACTGGAGGGGGACATTCGTAATCATATCATAACTCTAGAAAAGCAGATAATAAAAACAACCACATAGTATTCTTACTTTTGAAAATATATTTAACAACGGCGTAGGCCGAAAAAATACAAGAAAAAGGGGGTTCAGGCAGGTGCGTGCTTCAAAGAAGCCTGCCTGACAAAAAAATGGGTAACCCTGAAGATTCTGAACACAGATCTGTAGTTACAAAGGCACCCCACTCAACGAGTGGTGACAAAAAATAACAAGTTATAAGGTTATAAGTTTATATGTGCACATAATAAACCCCAACATAAACTTGGAGATAAATTGCAAAGGAACTCCATTATTCTAATATTAAATTGCTTTCGCAGCTAAACTACTCTAACAACACCGTTGTTTTGTACTTAACATTGTACTAGCACAATTTCTCACTGAGAAATTTTCATATCACATTTTAACCTTAAATTGTATCACAGCTCTCATACTCCGGCGGGGTCTAGGGTGTCCTATGTCAACTGACTGCACCCCCCCCCCCCCCCCCCCTTTCCTGTGAAAGTAAGCAAAAGTGACTGCAGGGCCACCTAGACCCTCTGCCTTAAAGCTATACATGGTAAGGAAGGTTTGTCTAGAGCAACTGACAAGTATCTAGACAGAAACGTATGATTAGACGCCCACAACTGCGTGGACGCTATGTCTTCAACTGAAAAAATGTTCAGGAAACGTAAAGAGGCTGCCCATTTGCGTAAATCGTGGGCCCGACCCACAACGCCGGGATTACTTTCTTTAATGACTTCTACCAGAAGAGAGGCTAATCGCCGTTTAAGTAAGCGTTTACCCGTACTTGCTACCCATAAAGCACCTTGGGGGTTTCGAGGAGCTACTCTCAAATATTTGGTTAGAGCTTGTACTGGACATAAATTATGATGCACCTTTCCCCTTTTTAACGCCGGCACCGTGAACTCAGAAAACACGTGTGCACTATGCTCATTCTTGGCTACAAAACCTGGGGAGGGTGCAATGGAAATACATTCATTAAGTCTACCAAACCTAAGACAATTAAGTGTGTTGCTCATCGCCGCCAGCTCAGACACTCTGTTTCCGGAGGCCAAAGCCAAAAGGAAAACCGCCTTTTTTAAGAGTAATGCAAAGTCTGCAGTATTTTGGTACAGACGAGAGTGAAGCAAAGACAAAGCTTTGTCCAGAGACCAAGTAGGCATGAGCTGACGGGGAGGTGGGCGTAGTTTAAAACATGCTCTCATAAAACCTGTTTCCTCCGCCACCGGTATGGAAAGACCCGTAAGGTCTAAAAAGGGCACTCTAATCGCAGTTAAGTGATTTTTTAATGTTACCACAGATAAACGTTTCTGCTCAAACAGATAATTCAAATAATTAAAAACTAATGCCACTGAGGGTACAGTTTGTTCTGTCCTAACGATCCAAGAAGTAAAGGCTTGCCAATGTGATTGATACTGTCGTTTTGTAGACTGAGTATATTGATTGAGTAATTTATTGGTCACATCTCTACCGTATGGTGCTAGCCACTTGGCCTCCTGAATGTCCATAATGCAAAAGTCAGCGAGGTCGCTAGGTTGCCAATCGTGTCTAAGTGAAAATACCCGACCGGGAGCGATACCGGGTCCGGGCACCACATTTTCAATTGCTGGTACCACAACTGCGCCGGCCACAGTGGCGCGATTAGCGAGACTAAGCCTCGATAATCTCGTAGTTTGTTCACTACGTGGCACATTAGTGACGCATCTGGCGGTGGAAACAGATAGATGGAGCTCCATCTGTTCCAGTCTGTCACTAGGGCGTCTGGCCCCCCTGCCGGCGTTTTCGCCCGGCGGGTGAGGTATAGAGGGAGTTTGGGAGTCTCCTCGGACGCAAAAAGATCCACTTGTGGATGGGAGAGCTCTGCAATCATTAGGTTGAAAATGGGTTGCTTGAGCTCCCATTCTACTGTCGTGCTCTGTCTCCGGGACAGAGCGTCTGCCCAGACGTTCGCTACGCCTGGGAGATAAGATGCGTGAAGATAAATATCTAGACTGTTGGCTAGAGCAAAAATCTCTTCCGACACGTTTAGCAACTTCCTTGACCTCGTTGACCCTTGTTTCTGAATACAGTGGACTGCATTCAGATTGTCCATTCTGAAGGCCACCGACTTGCCCCGTAACGCCGGGCCGTGAGCCTGAAGGAAATACAAGGGGACTAGTAATTCTTTGATATTGATGTGCGAGATTTCTAAGTGGGACCAAAGCCCCTGACCCTGGTGCCCCTGATTTGACTGAAATCCCCACCCTATTGTGCCTGACGCATCCGTGTCTACCCATACCGTTGGTGGAGGAGAGGTCCATGACATTATTGAGTGCAATGTTTCCCTCTTCGCCCAGACCGCTAGTAAGGTGTGGATTAATTTCGGGATGGGCCATAATTTTCCCGCCGGTAAGAGCGGGAAATATTTGTTGCCTTCCAATATTAATCGTTTTACTTTCAACCGGCCCAACTTGACAGTTAGTTGAATCCAGTTGAGAGAGCCGACCAGAGACTCCCAGACCCTTCGCGTCGTAGTCAGACTGTGAAGAAACCTGAACAGTTTCCTGCGAAACCTGTTGCGATTGTCCACACTCTGACTCAGAGTGAGAGCGGCGGTGTCCCAGACCAGCCCTATCCACTGAATTACTCGTGAGGGAACAAGGTTTGACTTTACCAGATTTACCTTGAAGCCTAGAGTTTTGACATGATTTAAAATGATATTGACATGTTTTATGCATAATTGTTGTGTCTCTGCCACCACCAGCCAGTCGTCCAGATACCTCAACACTCTGATCCCTTGTTTTAACAATGGCATCAGGGCTTGCCGGACTAGTTTTGTGAATAATCGAGGTGCCAGGTTCAAGCCGAACGGCATCCTCTGAAAAACAAAATTTTGGTGCCTGATCCGTAAGGCCAAAAACCTTTGAAATCTTTTGTTGACCGATACGTGCCAATAGGCGTTTGTCAGGTCTAGTGAACACATCCAACCTCCCGGCGGAAGTGTTAGCCTGATTTGGTGTACTGTTAACATTCTGAAAGATTCGTTGTGAATGTGAAGATTCAGATAAGACAGGTCTACGACCGGCCTCATCTGAACACTGTCCCTTTTGGGAACCAAAAATAGTTTGGACGTGAATACAGGGTAATTTGGGGGGACCGGGATGATGACATTCTTGGCAATCATTTCCTGGGCTAGTGACTCCACCTCTAAAGAAACAAAATTCGCCGTTGTCGGCTGACGTAATCGAGGTCGCCGGAGCCACTGCCAAGTGATGCCTTTGCGTGCCACCATCCGTGCCCAAGTGTTTAACGGCCATGCTTGGTGACACGTTCGGAACGACCCAGTTAGCAGACAAGGGTTCGCCGGCTGTACTACCCTCGGTTCCTCCGGCCTTAAGGTAGGCGCCGGGAGTGAGAGAGACTTTAGTTTTTTGATGGTGGGGATGGTGCTGGCCGCTTCGCCGGCTGGCTGGTGTTGGCCGAAGACTGGCCCTGACCTGGTTTATTTTGGCCGCGTCCTCTCTGACCTGAAAACCTACTCTGTCTATGCCTGTACTGACCCTGGGGGGAGTGGGAGGACTTAGGCGGAAGAAAAGGTTTAGATCCCCCTGGCTGAGCTTTAGTAGTAGGCCTGGGTTTGGGGAAGTTAAATGCAGGTTTCTTAGAAGGGGTGGGACTGTGCTTAACGGCCTGTGCCATATTGAACACTGTTCGCCACACTTCAGGGGTCATTAAAGAGGGAGTAAGCACTGGTGACATAACCACCTGATTAGCAATGCGATCAGGTAGCTTGCGAACTAACGACATCCTAAGATCTTGTCGTGCTCGTACCGCCTCAAGCAAGGCGGTACGTATGTCACCCAAGGATTGGATTGACGACTGAAGAATCAGTCGCCGGGATAACTCAACTGATCTTCGAGCATCCGCATCTGCGATTGCCTGAGTGGACCGTAGTAAAGACTTAGCCACCTGCTGAGATACTATGTACTGCGAGAACAGGCGAAAAGCTTTTCCCCGTAGCCTAAATTCTCTGTCTAGGTGAGTAGGGGTAGGGGTAGTGAACGGGTCCTTCAGCTCACAAAGATTAATCTTAGGGGCAGCTAGAAATGAAAACAAAGCTGACGGGACTCCGCCGGCAGAACCCACCGGCATGGAGAACCATGAATGAGTATCCTGAGGTATCTGGTGGGAAGATTTAGAAGTGAAAGTGGTTGCAAAGTTTTGAGCCTCTACCTCCCAATCTACCCAAGATCCTGGTCCCAACTGTCCCACCTTCAAAACTGGATTAGCTGCGTCGTCTGTGACGGTCTGTAAATCTAGTTCAGGAGTGAGAGCTGACAGAGTCTTAATATCATTAAACCCATCCAGCTTAGACCAGTCTGAAAATAGTTTTGAAGCTGAGGCAGGGGGTAAAGCAGGCTTAGAAGCATACACAAAATAATCTTGGTGATAATAACTAGGTATAGCCTTGATGTTTACGTCCAGAACATTACCCAAAGTATCCACGGCCCTTAATTTCTTTGACTTATTGCCCTGGATGACCCACTCACGCGGTACCGGGAGTTCCCCTGACAAAGTAGGTTGGGCAAGCTCTGGTTTAGAGGAGTTCAAAAGAACCCATGACTCGTCTGGCCCATAAAGTAAGGGCATAGCTACCTTTCTAAGAGGCGCTTTGTCTAGAGGGGGTGGATTGACATCCGTTATGACCCTGACATTTGAAGTTGTCAATGCCGCCGTAGCAGGCCTCGTGATCCCTGAGGTTAACAGAGTGGGAGGGTTAGTGATCTTAGATAAATCAATCGAAGTCATCAGAGGCCGTACCGTAGAACTTGTCTTGGGAGCCCCCAAGTCCATTGTGGGGTTTTCCTGTTGTTGGCCAAAAAATTTAGATAAAGCATGAGTAAGCAGCCCATTAATTTCTTGTGCCGTAACAAACTGGTTTGATGAAGAACTTACAGGTGAATCATTAGTATCCTGTGCGGCGTCCAAGCCTGAGCCTGACCCTTGTCCTTCCATCTCCGAAATTATAGAAACTTCGTCTTTCTCCTCCTGATCCTCCTGCGAAGACCCCGCCGAGGCAGGGGTACCTTGTTGCCAAGATAAGTCTGGGATAGAGGATGGGATCGCCGCGTCCCTGTGGACATCGGCTACTGTGTGACTTGTTTGAGTCGGACGTGGGTGGTCAGACCCTGGTTGAGCAAACCGCCAAACACCGAGGCCCTGGCCTACGCTCTCTTGAGAGTCTGAAACATTCTCAATTACTGAACCCCCTGAACTTTCCAATTCCAGGGTTAAAATATTAAGTGGCAAATCCTCTTTTGGGACAGGCGCTGCACTGGACTCTTGGGCCTTAACACAAACTCTGTCTGGGGTAGAGGTACGATGAGATGCACTAGAAGTTGGTGAATGTCGAGAGGACTTCCGTTTATGTGAATCCTTTTTAGAGGATTTATGGCTACGGTGTGACCGCGAACTATTCTTAGATCTGGAGGAATCCTCGCCGTGACCACTGGTGGAACCTTCCGTCCTACTCTTCTTACTCGCCGGTGAAGAGGCACGACTAGATGACTGGTGTCTAAGAGGAGACCTAGACCGGGATCTCGCCCGAGACGAGGAGGCGGATACCGGGGGTGTAGGCTCCCTTGGGCGTTTAGGTGTAGCAGCAGAGGATACAGAACCCTGACCAGTCTCCGCCGGCTTAATACTCGTGACTCTAGAGGAACGTTTAGGGGGAGGGTGTTCGGAGAGCAATCTATCCCAAAGTGGGACGTTGTCACATTGAAGTGATTTATGCGCAACAATGGTAGTGTAGGCTGACATCTGTTGCCTAACCTCTCTCAACGCTACCGCCGCGGTCTTATCATTATCACAAAGGACCTTTAAAGCTAATTGGGAGCAAAAAGAACAATTACGCATAACCCAGAGACCCCTTGAACGGTCTAGACATTTAACACACCTTATGCAACGGGTATGCGCAAAAATAGGGATACCAGCACAAGCAGGGGTAGTGCACAAAGCAAAAACTGGGGCCACGGTAGCCATGACAGAGACTGGTGGGAGGAAACTACCGCCGGGTCTGTATTGGTCCGCCGGAGCTCAGCTCTGGAAAAAAAAAAATTTCCAGGAATTAATGCTCATAAGGTTAACCCAACATGTTCGCACACAAGTGTTAATAACCCGCCGGGTAACGATATGTAATTGACACAAACACAGCTCGCTATGCGGCGGGGTTCAGAAAATCTAAACAAATCTTTTGTTAAAGAAAGTGAAGAATACCCTCTGATATAATATAACGGTCCAGCATGGCGCTTATAGTCTCTTGGTGGTGGTGACTGTCTCAAGATTCAATTTTGTAACAAAGCAACCCCCCATAAAGACGCCGGCCCTTGAAATATTTTAGTAGAATAGCACAGGGCAGGATGATACGAGATCTGATGTCTAACGAATTGTCACAAAAGATCGCCGTAAGTTTGAAGGCGGCGATACCTACTTGTATCACTAAATTAAGTGGTTAAATCGAAATCGAATTTTGTAAATTCCTTAGTTCCTCCACCTAGGAGCACCCGCCGGGTGAGAAGAATCGATAAAATAACCTAATTTGAACCTTCAATCGCCGTAAGAGTAAAGGCGGCGATACACATAGTATCACTAAAATGGATTGGTTAACTAACTGAAAGACATAAGTCGTTCATCCCACCCTACCCAGGTGCACCCGCCGGGTGAGATGTCCAAACGTTAACCCCATAAGTTCCTGTCCCCACTTCTTTGTAAAAGATCGCCGGGGAGGAAAGCCTAAAACAACAGCTAGGTTTTTCAAGTGGTTTTTGTAAAACCGGGTAGAAAAACTACATAACGTATGTCCGCATGAACAACATTTTATAGATGGGAACAGACATCCCGCCGGGAATCAAAGGAGGCCTGAAACCAGGCACCCACAGAGACGCAGTCCTGGAGAGCCACAGACACCCCAACGCCGGGGAAACAAGCCAGTGTTAACAACCACGTGTGGCCCAACACGGCTCGCGGCCGGGATTTTCATGGTGAAACCGAGAAAACCCCGCCGGAAGGCAACCCACCCTGAACAGACACCATCTGAACAACAAGAGACACGAGGAGAGCCACGCACGACAACCCCAAGGTCACTCAATAATCCGTGGAATTAGCCAATACACAACTAAACCAGGAAACAATTATAGTCCGAGGAATTAGCCAATACACAACTAAAACCCGGATACACATGACACAGTAGGGCATATTTATAAATAATAAACAATAACACTAGTACATGTGGCAAAGCTACGAGCGGCTGGCTAGGCCTAGGTAGACGGCATAATAAAAGTTGAAATATACACAAACACTGGAAATATCACAACAGGAACCACCGCCAACACACCACCGTAGCACAAACTTCCGACCAAGGGAAGACTGACTCGGGACCCAGAAAAAACTTCACTAAGTGAAGAAAAATACGCTGGGAACGTCAGAAACAAAGCTTACCTCATCAGAAAGATAAAAGGCAGCACTAACTAACGCGTAGTGAAAGCCGCCTGCATCACAAACTAACACAGCTGTGAAAAAGTTCACATGTCCACAACGGGACCACGAGGGTACATCCGAAATAGATGCCCCATACACTCGACCCTCAGTTTTTAAATGCTCTGCGCGGTAGATTCAAAACTACGGCGGATTAGTGTTTGAAGAGGATGCCTTATGTAATAGGCATGTTCGTCAATGATGGAGGGGCCACTAATAAATATAACACTTGCGATATGGACATCCTCTAATCCAAATGGCTACCATCCTGCGACAAGGAAGTCACAGATACACTCACTAGCCAATACACAGCTTCAACTCTAAGACAGGATAGTTCACGCTTGAAACAATTTACACCTTGGAGTACAAGTTCAAAACCAGCAGTCTCCATCGGTTGCTGGGTCGCTGAAGCACCTAAAATTCTTAATTGACTTTAGAAGAGCTAACAATTAACACACTTATAAACCACGTATCGTCATAATGAAACCCTTCTTGACGCGTACTAGTCTATCTCTGCCCCAGAAAGACCAACGGGGTGTGGTAGGCAGGTTGGTGTTAAGCTCAGAGCCTCTAATCGCCATTCGCTTCCTCAATGGTCAATCTCGAAGGACCTAACTTTGTCACAGTCTAGACCTTCTCCTGTGAGACCACATACGACAAGAATCTTAATAAGTGCGTATTATCAAAGGACCCAGACCATTGGCCAATGGGTCTCAGAACTGACATCCATGACAAGGTCTACCTAGTTTTGCTACTAAGAAAGACTCTGTACATATTGTTACTACACCAGAGTAATCACAAAAAGGAACACCAGGAACATCTCCCCACACCTTTCTCTATTCCTGCCTTGACAAGAGCAAAAATACTCCATGCTCTATTCCCTGTTAATGCACTATATACCTACTCTAAGTCTATTATTCCTAGGAATAAGACACAATTGTGCTTCCCCCATGATGGTCAAATAAGGGGGGAAAGAAAGTGTTAGCATCCCTTTTGCAAAGATAATGAAGGAAGCTGAACCTCAGGTGATCGCAAAATCCCATGATAGGCACATATGGTCCGCTACCATTAGTTTTCCTAAATGGGTGTTTTCAGGGAAAGATATAACTCAGACGGGCCTGTTGGTCCTCTAGCAATGCGTCCCTAGCCATATACTTGTCGGTACATCTGGAGAAGTCCCAAATTACCAAACATAGCTGTAGGGCAGGATGATGCCCCCCTAAGCCAATAAGTAGATGGTTATGTTTATTCAATACCTTATTACCAGGGTGTAAGGTAATAGAAAGTGCGTCCTACCTGTCACCTTAAATGAAAAAGGGGGGGTGTGTGTAAGTCCAGGACAAGTTGGCAGGACACACAATCCGGAATGAATAACAAGAGTGCTATTACTGCACTAGATCTGTTACATAACAATATCTATACGTTATTGCAACTATAAATACATAACTTTAGTCTAATTTTCATTTTGTGATATACAATTATCAATATTCACACCTCAGTAGTTCTGTCTTTCCGAGATAAGGCTTCTTTAATGGTACCCGCCTTATACATCTTTTTCTTATGACTATACTCTTATATTTAGACACATGTCACAGTTTTCGTTTTGATCTTCCTAATAGATTCTCGCGGTTTAGCTTGATGAGCATATGAAGGTCCCTCCACCAGTCGTGATATTCTAGGCTCTTAAATCATTGACGTAAGGAGCCACCACTTAAATTGCAGTTTTGACAACCCGTAAGGGAAGGAAGGAAAAACTAATATTTATTGGTGACTCCTGGAGTCAATGACGAAAAGTGCCCTCCCACCATTCCCTTCCCATACACATGCTCAACTTGATATTACAGTAGAGATAGTCCCCGAGGGGGACAGGTGGCTAGCTGTGTATGGGAAACAGAGGAAGATCAGAGCGCGCGTACAGTAGGCACGGTGTTCAAACTGTGCTAATTCTTTTCTTTTTATTTCCTACTTTTCAGTGGCTCCATCCCAATGACGTACCGTAGGAATGATTAAGGGGTACCCCCTATGATGATCTTGGTTCTCGACTGCCGTGATCTAGGTTAGCCCGGGCTCAGAGGAGCACGGAACGAGGCCATATTAACATAGGCTCTTACGTCATTGACTCCAGGAGCCACCAAAAATAATAGTTTTTCCTTCCTTCCCTTACGGGTTGTCAAAACTGTATTGGTTATGGTGGTACTAATGGTCAACCTCTCTCACCACCACCTCTCCACACCTTCAGCTTAACCAACCTTCTCACCTCACACCACCAGATACAACCAACAACCATAAGAGCTTCAGTAATACTATTGGTTATGGTGGTACTATTGATTCATTTAAACTCCGCCTAGACAAATATCTCGCATCAAACCCGCGACTGACTACGTTTGTAATGAATAACTTTATTTTATCCTCCCCTCAGTTACTAACCCATATGTCCCCTACTAACTTCCTAGTCCTGCCACGGACATTAGTTCCAGGGCAGTAGTTCCCTTTCCAATGTTCCCTTACCCACTCTAAACCACTGTTTGGACACTTGATCCTCAGTGTTTTGGAGGACAAGCAGCCTAGAAGGGTCACTAGACCTGTTGTTGCTTGATTTCCTTTGTACTACTAATGGTCAACCTCTCTCACCACCACCTCCCCACATCTTCAGCTTAACCAACCTTCTCACCTCACACCACCATACACAACCAACAACCCACACAGAAAGCACCCCTTGGATTGCAGTACTGTAGTTAAATTATTTGTTTGACTATTCAAAATTAGCAGTAAACACACTCAGAAACCATTTATCAGTGATAAAAAAAAACTTTTTCTTGCGCTCACTGGTTTATCCTTGCGTCCTAGAGATGAAAATTGGATTCATGAAAGCCTGTTTGAAACTTCGAGCACCAAATAGACAATTGTTTCCTCAGTGATGTACAGTATCTCTAAGGTCCTAACCCTATTTTTTTTTTCTATGTGAATGAGGGAGACAAAAGGCATAACTGCCTGTGTAATACTGTAGTAGTCTAATGAATAATAATGTGATTGCATTAAGAGACTGTGGACTTATGGAGATTTAGAGATTTTGGGATTCTATGAGATTACTTTAGGAGTCAGATGGTAATAACACTGTTCCCCTCCTAGAAACGTTAAACCGCAAAACAGAGTCCCTCTGTCCAGCTAGGCCTATGTGTACGTACGCACACGTGAGCGTGTGTGTACAGTCATGTGCGTGTTAGTGCGTTTGAATCTGAGGGCTGCTTGGGGCACCCTATGGTACCCCTCAGCTAGGGAGTATAACCCCAGCCTCAGCCGACGATAGACCTACCAATACAAGGCTAGTCGTGAGGGTGTGTGTGTGTGTGTGTGTAACTATACAAGTACAGTACAGCTATTGTTGTTAAGCAGTAACTATAAGGACATCAATAAACCTACGACAAGAGAGAGTGTTGGGTGTTTAACTAATACCGATGTGTGTATATATGTAACATAGAAGTCTAAGAAACAGATCGTTACACCTGGAACGAGTGCCTCCCCCAGAGTTGAAAGAGTGACAGGGCCAAAATCAAGAGACGTTCGAGCAAAAATGCCTGGACACACAGAGTTTGAAGCAATTTAAGTCATAGGAAGAGGGAAAGACTGATTCTGGGAAAGAGTTGCAGAGCTCAGCAGTTGAATAGAAGAAAGTCACAGCCCTACTCTGTTAGACCCACTCTAGAAAGACGGCTTAAAAAGTGTGTGTTCCTTATGTCCTTAGCTACAGGTCTCCCTCGATATACGATTGGGTTACGTTCTTGAAAACCCGATCTTAAATAGGAAAATCGTATAGTGTAACGATCTGTTTCTTACACTTCTTAGTTACATATATACACACATCGGTATTAGTTAAACTCCCAAATACTTTCTCTGTTCGTAGGTTTATTGATGTTTTATTGTTACTTGCTTACAACAATAGTTATAACACACACACACCCTCACGACTAGACCCGTATGCCTAGGTCTATCGTCGTTCGTGGCTGGGCTAAGACTGGCTAGCTGAGGGGTACCATAGGGTGCCCCAAGCAGCCCTCAGATTCAAACGTGCTCACACGCACCTGACTGTACACACACGCTCACGTGTGCGTACATACACATAGGCCTAGCTGGACAGAGGGGTCCTGTCTGCGGTTTACTGGTCGAGGAGGGGAGAGAGGGTTTCTTACCCAAAGTTCCCTCTGACTCCTAACATAATCTCATAGAATCCCAAAATCTCTAAATCTCCATAAGTCCACAGTCTCTTAATGCACTCGCATTATTATTCATAAGACTACTATTACAATAGCAAACCCTAAAATTAATGGGGTAAATGGGGATGCATTCTGGGACCAGCCAAAACCCAAACCCAAACACCTAAAAACCTATAATAATATCGTAAATCGGGGCATCGGATAGTGAGGGAGACCTTTACTGGACATATACAGTAAACCCTCGCTATCTCGGACTAATTGGGGGGGAGACCCAGTCCGAGATGACCGAAAATCTCGAGATATCCGGAGTCCGGCTTGTGTCCGACCTAACGGAGGATAAAATCCGACCTAATCAATGTCCGTCCAAGACAACAATGAAATCGGAGACTACGGAAAAAATCCGACCTCAAGAGAGACGTCCGCGTCAACCTAGAAAACGAAGACAACCCTATTCAAACCCTATAATCTGTAATACAAAACACAGCACAGTAAACCCCTGCACAACGAACACTCTTGCAACGAATTTTCACTTTACCGAAGGTTGCATAGTACTACCCCTTGCCCGCACAACAAACACTTTGGCTCGACTTTACACATTTTTTACCGAGATTTACCGATGGTTCGGAAGTTTTTTGCCAGGGTATTTTTAGCTTTTTTCCACATAAAATCGCTCACTTCCCCTCTGCAACTCTCTTTCTATCTATCTATCTCTCTAATGCATGTCTACCTAACTCCCTTATACATTAACATAACTATGTCTTATTTGGACTTTTTGTAATCTTTGAATCATTTCTAATGTGATGGAATTGAAAAATATAATATCCTTCCAGCACATAGATAAATAATAAATAAGATAGTCAACAAAATATTTCAACTCTCCCCTCCGCTGGTGATGGGCTGGTCTATCAGAGTGAGAACTGAGCGATCTCTGCCATACCCATAGCTTACTCTGACTGTTCCTTTAACTTATATATTTTCTAGATCTCAAGTGACGGCGTCTTTTCCGTGGATTGACCTCCCAATCTACCGAGATTGGAAGCCAAAGCGTCACATTTTTCCCTTGCCCCTCAACTTTCTCTTCATAATTGCTGAGGGGCACAGGGCCCTGGGTGGGGCTTTGGTTTCCCGGGCATTTCCGCACCCTCCTCAGCCGCCCGCCATGGGGTGGCTTCGGTCACCCAGGCTTTATTGTGGTCGGCAGGGAGGGTTCTGTGGGGCGCTCGGTTATGGCCTTGGAATTGCTCGGGGCCTTGGGGCTTTTCGGCCAGGCAGCTTGGGGAACAACAACAACAACAACAACAACAACAACAACAACAACAACTCTCCCCTCCGTGCGAGCAGAGACGGAAGATTTACGTTTGATAGATTTTTTGTTTTGTTTTTTTCCCTCGATATACACTCTCTTTCTATCTATCTATCTCTGCAATTCATCTACCTAACTCCCTTATACATTAACATAACTATGTCTTATTTGGACTTTTTGTAATCATTGAATCATTTCTAATGTGATGGAATTGAAAATATAATATCCTTCCAGCACATAGATAAATAATAAATAAGATAGGCTTATCAACATCATCACAGTAACGGGGTCGGAGTTGAGGCTTGGGACAGGGAGGGGAGGGATTAGGCCTACAGCGCGGGGATATTTTTTTTATTTTTTTTTTTCATGTGAAATTTATCATATTAATGACAAATACGACCCTTATAGTTAGCGGTTTACTGTATATCATTTATTAATTATAACAATTTATTATGACTTTTATTTGGTGTTTACGAACATTATAGGGGTACAGTATATGCCTGATGGTTCGGACCTAACCTAATTAATCCCATATAACTAATAGTTCACGCAACGAAAATTTGCCTCGGATGTAGATGGCGTCGGACGTCCCTTCTGTTTGTCGGATATTCACCCTTATTGCCCGGTGACGTGAGGGCATCATCCGACAACGTCGGACACTGTCGGAACGATGACGGAAATGTCCGAAATACGGAAGTACATGTCCGAGAGACCGTAGCCAGTCCGGCTAGTACGGGTTTCCGACCTCTAGAGGTCCGAGATGGCGAGGGTTTACTGTAGTTTCAGAATTGGCAAGATCTCCAAACTGCCTCATATTTGCCCCTAACAATGATTCTGTATATATAGCACCAGCTCTTGATATTATTGCCAAAAATGAATATCAGGATCATGTTTTTACAACTTTCTCTATCCCTGCTCTTAAGGGGAGACGGACCATATTTTGTTTTTATTGGTCTATTAATTAATTTATTCTTTTATTTCTTAGTTTTCTCACTAGACCTCCATCAAGCTTAGAAAAACACCCCTTAGACCCCCTTCAAGATAAATTTGAAAAATTTTCGGTAGAAAAATTTCCTGGCGGAAGGCTGGTTCCTCTTACAATTTCAGGCACGCTATCGCTCGCCAGGAAATAGTCGACACCTAAATGGCACGAAAGGTCTTAAAATTAACAACAAAATGGGGCAAAAGGTGTTAAAATTGCCAAACTAATGGGCCATAAGTCTTATAATCTCAAAACAAATGGGGCTTAACACGAGGGAGAAAGGGGACCAGAAAAACGCCCCATCTTTCCTTAACCTCAACAGTCCATCAGCCTCACCTTAGGCAGGGAAGAGCACATCATGCTTTATGTCCTGTAAAAGCCTTATTTTTATACTCTAATGCTATTGTTCCTAGAAATAAGGCTCATTTGTGGGTTTCCCCGGATGGGTCGACAAGGCTAGGCAAGAAGCATTTAGCATCTATTGTTGTTGACATAATTATACATACATACAGTAAAAGTCCGTTAATCCGACGACCGATGATTCGAATCTCCCAATAGTCCGAATTTTTCAATTTGAGGCCAAATCCGAATTCACCTGATGGTCCGAATTTCAAGAAGTCCCAAAGTCCCCTTTTTGAGGCATTAGGCCACTCAAATGACACATAATGGAGCACACACATATCATATGTTCATGAATTCACTTTAAAAGTTTACCATTGTCATTGTAGCCTATTACCTACTTCAAAACATTCAGATTAATGGTCAAAGGAAGCTACTGATATAAACGTAAACACCTTCGTCTTCTTCTTCTTCCACATCGTCTGCTAGAGAGTTTGTTTTGCTCTTGAACGCATCCTTGGGACGCTCCGATGCGCTACTGACTTGCACCGCATTTTCTGCAAGCGCATTCAGTCTTGAGCTTGAAAACGCACCTTTGGACGTATTAGTCTTGAGCTTGAAAACGCACCTTTGGACGTTCCGATACGCTACTATTTATAGTTCAGTGATCGGAGCGTCCCAAGGGTGCTTTCAAGACAACAAGACAAGGGTGCTTTCAATACAATATAATATAACAGAGCACGTCACAAAAGGAAAATCACAAAATTAAAATTACAAGAACCTCTCAGGGAAGTGCCGTTGTTAAGGCATTACTTCCCGAACCACATCTGATCTTCAAGAGCAAGACAAACTCGCTAGTAGACGGAAGAAGAAGAAGACGTTTATATCAGCAGATTCCTTTGACCATTAATCTGAATGTTTTGAAGTAGGTAATAGGCTACAATGACAATGGTAAACTTTTGAAGTGATTTCATGAACATATGAGATGTGTGTGTGCACCATTGTGTCATTTGGGTGGCCTAATGCCTCAATGTTTTCGTCATACACAGGTTCATAGGGGTAAAGTCCGATAATCCGAAAAATCCACTAATCCGAACGAGGGCCGGTCCGCTGCCCTTCGGATTAACGGAAGTTTACTGTACATACATACATAACATTTTAAGACTGAGTGTTCCACACATCAGTGCAGTTTCAGTCTCTTGTCCTAATGGCGGTGTTCCAGGCAACCCTGTTAAGGGCTGCTTCACTTGTCAAGTTCTTGGATTTGAGATCGGCGCGTATAGTCCGATCCCAGGTCTTCCTCGGTCCACCCCTTGGTGCAGCTCCCTCCACAATCACAGACCTGCATTTTTTCACCCAATTTTGTTCATCCATTCTCTCCACATGTCCATACCATCCCAGTCTACTCGTACGCATCACCTCGCTAATACTCTTTATACCTAAACGTCTCCTCAGCTCAACATTTGTTATTCTATCCTGTAGCCTGGCCCCACACATCCATCTCACCATTCTCATCTCATTACGCTCCATTCAATTAACCCCTTGTGTACCGGTGATGTACTTTTTATTATATTTTGTCAACTATTAGACGATTTTGTTCAACTTACAAAGGATGTCTACCAATTAAATATGGCTACAGACTACCTCAATCAATTCTTTTAGCTATCATATGTCCTTCCTAAGCTTCATAAAATCGTCTGAAAGTAGCTAGAATAAAATTAAAAAGACGTCGTCGGTAAAGAAGGGGTTAAAGAAGCCGAACCCCAAGTGATGGCTCGTGCCCATGATGTACGCATTCTTAACCCCTTCATTACTGGTGACGTCCTTTTCACTGTACACTCTAACCTCCATTTAACGGATTCCGATTTAACGGATATCGGCAATAACGGTCAAAAAATGTAGGCCGGACAATGGACCCAGCAACGGACATAGTCCGTTGCTATAAAAACGTTGGAGCAAAGTCCGTTGCTCTATCTATTTATCTCTCTAATGCACCTACCTAAATCCCTTATACATTAACATAACTATGTCTTATTTGGACTTTTTGTAATCTTTGAATCATTTCTAATATGATGGAATTGAAAAATATAATATCCTTCCTGCACATAGATAAATAATAAATAAGATAGTCAACAAAATATTTCAACTCTCCCCTCCGTGCCAGCAGAGACGGAAGATTTACGTTTGATAGATTTTTTGTTTTGTTTTTTTCCCTCGATATACACACTCTTTCTATTTATCTATCTCTCTAATTCATCTACCTAAATCCCTTATACATTAACATAACTACAGGTATGTCTTATTTGGACTTTTTGTAATCTTTGAATAATTTCTAGTGTGATGGAATTGAAAAATATAATATCCTTCCAGCACATAGATAAATAATAAATGAGATAGTCAACAAAATATTTCAACCCTCCCCTCCGTCTATGCGCCGAGCTTCCCAGACGGGAGATTTACGTTTGATAGATTTTTGTTTTTTTTGGTTCCCACGGTATACACAAAATGATGGGGAAATATTATAACATGTTTTTAATTGACATTTGTGTCGTTTTTGCTGATTATGAGTTGGTGGAAAATAAAATCTTTAATTCTATCATATCGGAAATGATTCACAGATTATATAGAGACCAAATAGTATACACTTTTAAGTGTGTTCAATAGTTTTGCATTATCAATAGGGTGTAGCACAAGGGATTACCAGGATTTATTTCAGGTACAGTAAAAAAAAGGATGCATAACAGTTAAATGTCACAATCCGGACACCTGTACTCAACACCAAATTTTTCTCAAGGAATTTCCGGATTACATCCGGACTGGACAGTATTTAGCAGGAACGGACAGGTGCTTGCACGCATTTGTCCGTTAAATGGAGGGTCGAGTGTATTCTGATAACTAGTAGACGGTTATCAGAGTAAATAGATAGATAGATAGATTATAGGTTTTTAGGTGTTTTAGGTGTTTACTGCAAATTTAATGCAAAGGGGAAAGAGGAGTGTGTGGTAACCACCGAGGAATATGTCTTCTAAGCGTAGTAGGGAAGGTATACAGTAGGGTAGTGCTTGAGAGAGTGAGCGTGAGAACGGAGAAATGGATAGGCGACGAGCAGGGAGGTTTTAGGAAGGGAAGAGGATGTGTAGATCAGATTTTTACCCTGAATTGTATTGTGGAGAAATATCTGGAGAAGAAACAAAAGGTGTATGTTGCCTTTATGGACTTGGAGAAGGCCTATGACAGAGTGGATAGAGAAGGTTTGTGGAATGTACTTAGAATATACGGAGTAGATGGCAAGTTGCTGAAAGCAGTGAAGAGCATGTATGAGGGTGCAAAGGCGGCAGTACGTGTGGAGAGTGAGCAGAGCGAGTTCTTTGACCTGAATGTTGGTTTGAAACAGGGGTGTGTGATGTCCCCGTGGTTGTTTACTGTATATATGGATGGAGTCATGAAAGAAATACTATCAAGAGCAGTGGATGTTGGTGTATTTGCATTTCCATTAATTTTAGGTTTCGTTATACAATTTTTCTATTTAAGATTGGGTTTTCAGGAACGGAACCCAAACGTAAATCGAGGGAGACCTGTACTTTTTTTATATACTTACCAAGTTTATACTCTATATACTAAGAAATAACTAGAGATTTGTAATCTCACTTCTATACAGTAAACATCCTTTTATCAAAAAATCATGAGTCTTTCGAAATTTTGGATAAGCGAGTTTTACGTATAAACGAGTCCCTCTATACAGTATACAGTAAACTTCCGTTAATCCGAAGGGCAGCGGACCGGCCCTCGTTCGGATTAGTGGATTTTTCGGATTATCGGACTTTACCCCTATGAACCTGTGTATGACGAAAACATTGAGGCATTAGGCCACCCAAATGACACAATGGTGCACACACACATATCATATGTTCATGAAATCACTTCAAAAGTTTATCATTGTCATTGTAGCCTATTACCTACTTCAAAACATTCAGATTAATGGTCAAAGGAATCTGCTGATATAAACGTAAACACCATATGTCCGCATCGTCGTCTTCTTCTTCTTCCGTCTACTAGCGAGTTTGTCTTGCTCTTGAAGATCAGATCAGATGTGGTTCGGGAAGTAATGCCTTAACAACGGCACTTCCCCGAGAGGTTCTTGTAATTTTCCTTTTGTGACGTGCTCTGTTATATTATATTGTATTGAAAGCACCCTTGTCTTGTTGTCTTGAAAGCACCCTTGGGACGCTCCGATCACTGAACTATAAATAGTAGCGTATCGGAACGTCCAAAGGTGCGTTTTCAAGCTCAAGACTGAATGCGCTTGCAGAAAATGCGGTGCAAGCCAGTAGCGCATCGGAGCGTCCCAAGGATGCGTTCAAGAGCAAAACAAACTCTCTAGCAGACGATGTGGTGTTTACGTTTATATCAGTAGCTTCCTTTGACCATTAATCTGAATGTTTGAAGTAGGTAATAGGCTACAATGACAATGGTAAACTTTTAAAGTGAATTCATGAACATATGATATGTGTGTGCTCCATTATGTGTCATTTGAGTGGACTAATGCCTCAAAAAGGGGACTTTGGGACTTCTTGAAATTCGGACCATCGGGTGAATTCGGATTTGGCCTCAAATTGAAAAATTCGGACTATTGGGAGATTCGAATCATCGGTCGTCGGATTAAAGGACTTTTACTGTAGAACTAAATATGTGTACAAATGGCCAAATATTCTGTTATTAATGCATTTAAAACCATTTCTAGGTTGTCTTAACTTCAAATTACCATCTAATTCAAGCTATGTCTACTTCAGAGGGGTTAAATTGATGCAATTAACCCTTAAAGAGCGGCGCTCGACTTAAGTCGTGCACCAATTTGCAGCAAGTTAGGAGCATTATTAAGGCTTTTAAAGGGTTAAAATAGAGTGCAAATCGCCGGGAGCGCAGCAGGCCACACGTCCGACACCCAGGGCTTACTGCCACCCACTGACTCACGCTCCCTGTGTTCTCGAGAGGCCGGCAGTGTAGCCAGTAGTGAGCATAGCTGGGAAAAATATACCGCTATACGCTAAACTCCCATATTGCTGGCACCACTGCATGAGAACCACGAGTGCTACGTAGCTCGTTCTGGTCTCATTTTGAAGCTTTTAGCGCCTAGTTTTTTGCTGAATACATTTCTTTTCATGCAGATACTTGATTGATCATTCAGGAGGGCCTGAATATGCCCAAAATAGCCCAAAACACCCCGCTAGACAAGGGTTAAGCACCCAGAGAGGCTTAAATAAATGAAAACTAGTGAAAAATATGGATAGCAGAAACACTGGTTAACTGAAATTTATGGATATTTAAATTTTGGATAAAAGGGAGTTTACTGTACTTACCAAGTTTGTACTCTATACAGTACTAAGAAATAACTAGAGATTTGTAATTTCACTTCTATATATATCTATCTTTGTGTTGCATTAATTTAAGGGACTTGTGTTATTTTTTTTTTTTTTTTTTTTTTTTTTTTGAGCGCCAGTGAATTCTGCGGAAAAATTGGCGCTTGTGAGAAATAAGTAACATGCTTATTATTATTATTATTATCTTTTCCATAATAAGGTCTCGTTGATGGTACCCACCTTATTACTATGTTATGCTCTTCTTTAAGGGGAGATAGGGAGTTTTTCTGGTCCCCCTTCTTCCTCATTGTTTAGCCCCATTAGTTTTTAGATTTAAAGACCTTCGGCCTATTAGTTTGGCGATTTTAAGACCTTTCGCCCCATTTCTTTGTCAGCATTAAGACTTTTCGTGTCATTTAGGTGTCAATTTTTTCCTGGCGAGCCTGGTATTTAAGAGGAACCGGCCTTCGGCTGGGAAATTTGTTTCTACCAAAAAATTTACAAATTAATCTGCAAAGAGGGATCTAATGGATGTATTTTTAAGTTTGATGGAGGTTTAGGGAGGAAAATAGAAAAATAATAAATAAATGAAAAGAATCAACCAAAAATGTGAACCATAAGTTTGTTCACAGTACCGGTATGGCATTTGCTCTAATTCCTTCTGTCCTATTATTCCTGGGTTGAGCATATGAAGGTCCCTCCACCGGTCGTGATATTTATTATATTTATTTCGCTTTTATATTGTCTTTGTCCAAGTTTTGGTTTGTTTAGTTTGCAAGTTTTACATTTTAATTCTAGACTCTTATGTCATTGACGTAGGAGTCACTGCTAAATTACGGGTTTGACAACCCGAAGGGAAGGAAGGACAAACTAATATTTAGTATAGGCTCCATAGTCAATGATGTCTATTGCCCTCCCTCATTCCCCTTCCCATACACATGCCAAACTTTATATTCATATTTTTTCACCAACCAACTCTACTTCTAAACTCAATTAATGAAATCAACAAATACATGTAGCACTCCAAGGACTCGAACCTAGGATACTCACACCGTATTCCGCGCATTTATGCATTACGCTATCAAGACAGTTAAAGATTGATGCACAAGCCTACGATTTGTTATGCAGCTTCAAATCCTGCATATTAATCTAAGCATGTACATACATTCTTAATGTGCTATGGTAGCCTAATGTACTGTATAGACGAATGGAAGGAGTAATTAATGGGGCACTTAACCCTAGGGAAGGCCTCGCTATAAATTGCTCCTGAGGTGGAATCTCGCAAGATGGCGTGAGATGGCAACTGCATACGGAAAGCTGCTGGGACAATACGAAGGACGCTAAGCGAAACAAGCGTGATGTTCACACTTTTTTTTTTTTTTTTTTTTTTAACTTCTCAGTGGCTTTGCAAGAATGACGGACCTTAGGCACAATTGAAGGGTACCCCCTAGGATGATTATGGTTCTCGACCGACAGTGATAAGGTTAATCCAGTCTCTAAGTGGACCCGGAAGGAGGCCATATTTACATAAGGCTCTTACGTTACTGACGGAGAGAGCCACTGCTAAATATTAGGTTTTCCTTCCTTCGCTTCGGGTTGTCAAACCCGTAATATTTATACACTGATATTTAATAGAGATACAATATATTTGAAATGTAGCTATGGAGTGACTCGTAGAGACAGATTGAGGAACGAAGAGGTACGTAGGAGAGTGGAACAGCAGGAACATTTGTCGGCCAGAGTGGACAGAAGGGTGCTGTGCTGGTATGGACATGTTGAGCAAATGGAAGATGAAAAGCTTACAAAGAGAATATGTGAGTCAGATGAAAGGGGAGATAGAGGGGTAGGAAGACCCCCATTGAGATGGAGAGAATGTGTAGTACAAGCATTGGGAGATAGAGGAATGACTATAGATCAGGCAAGAGAAGTGGTAATAAATAGGAATGAAGGTATTTTTCTGAGATTTAAATTCTGAGATTTTTTGGTAGTCTCGTTCGATACCCTTTTCCAGAACTAACCCCCCCCCCCCTCCCCGTACCTTGTTTATGGCCGCAGACAGCACATCCTCGCCCACTGTCGCATAACGTTTCCGCTTTGCTGTGTGTGTGGAGGGCGGGACAGGGGTTCCCTCCCTGGCTGTCTCCTGGTCGCTGTCCTCCTCACTTTCCACTTGCGGCTCCGCTGCCACCTTCCGTTGAAATAAGACAAATAAATTAATGAATGTAATTTGCCGGGTGGATGGGACTCATTAGCCTTCGTTGGCAACCCATCTAGGGGAGACAACCTTACAAAAATCTGGGTGGTTAGGACTCGTCAGCCTTGGTCGGCAACCTGTATAGGGCAGTAAACCTTACACAAATCCGTACTGATTACCTAAGGGTAAAGCAGGTTAATGGATGGACTAGAAAAAATAGTGCTAAAAAGATACATAGAAGGCCTCGGAGTTGGACGGACCCTAATTGACTGGTCAATCCTGTAAGTCCTTAAGTAAACTGGCATGGGTTGTTCTCACAGGGGATAGGTCTGCTTGGGGGCATTTGGTGTATGGCCACCCTCATAAAGGGGAGTAAGACATCCGGCAATAGATAGATAGAACATTTCTAACATCGTTCTTGACACCAATAACCCTCCAAATGAAATAATGTGATTCTCCCAGGATTGGAACCCAGGATACCACCTTCAGAACTTACACGCTCTAACCTAGCTATGCGAGTTAAAAATGACAGTAGGGATATTATAGGTGAACAGTGTGTTAACCCTTAAAGATCGGGGGCGGACTTAAGTCCGCCTCCAATTTGCAGCAAGTTAGGAGCATTATTAACCCTCCAGCCCCGGCTATGTATTCCATATATATTCCCCGAAACCCGGGTGTTTTGGCCGACAAACGTCTACGCCTAGGCTACCGCATCTTTGTTATTTGGCTTGCTTCCGCATTCCCGCGCATCCCCAAGCGTAGATGTGTTTCGTACCTGTAGAATAGCGTTAAGTAGAGCTCTCTAAGTCAACTGGTTCAGTTGTGATGATGATTTCATTGGAGATAACTTTATGGCAAAAACAGCCACTTTACACTACTTTTCGATAATTAACAATAACATACAGGCACACACGAACAAGCGACGCACTCCTTCTTGTGGTCGGAGATGCGGGGCGTCGGTCCAGCCGGCTGTTGTTTACATGCGTCGGACGGATGCCTCGCACACCAAGCTTACAGGCTTTGAGCTCATGAGTGCCTCAGAGCCCTTCCGGGTAGCTCGGGTGTCTTTTTTATGGGTGCCTCAGAGCCCTTCCAGGTCTGATGGGTTAAGGCTTTTAAAGGGTTAAAATCGAGTGCAAATGGCCGGGAGCGCAGCAGGCCAGACAGCCGACTCCCAGGGCTTACCGCCGCCCATTAACTCATGTTCCCTGTGTTCTCGAGAGGCCGGCAGTGTAGCCAGTAGTGAGCATAGCTGGGAATAATATGCCGCTATACGCTAAACTCCCATGTTACTGCTACCACTGTACGAGAACCACGAGTGCTATGTAGCTCGTTCTGGTCTCATTTTGAAGCTTTTAGCGCCTATTTTTTTGCTGAATACATTTCTTTTCATGCAGATACTTGATTTATCATTCAGGAGGGCCTGAATATGCCCAAATAAGCCCAAAAAACCCCGCTAGAGAAGGGTTAAAAAACGATAATGGGAAGATTGTGTTTGCAGAAAATTAAATCAGAGAAGCATGGAAGGCACACTAAAAACCTATAATTATAATAATAATTATAATAATAATTATAATAATAATAATAATAATAATAATAATAAATTGGGGCATCAGATAGTGAGGGAAACCTGTACTGTAATAAATAATTTTATGTACAGTATTATTAACTATTATTGCAACCTATTCATGTCGAGTTCTTGCCCGGCAGTAATTACATTTACAGTACTTTCATATGCATGACAATTAATTCAATTCTTTATCTTTAACCCTTCTGACCCGGGCTGGTCCTCCAAAGGATGGAGGTCCTATCCGGGCGATTTGGCCGAAAAACATCTAGGCCTAGGCTACCGTATCTTTGCTATTTTAACTGCTAGAAATTTCCCACGCATCTATAAATGTAGTGCGGTTTCCAATCTGTAGACTGGCGTTGAGTAGAGCTCTCTAAGTTAACTGGTTCAGTTGTGATGACGATTTCCGTGGAGCGAATTTTGCCGTGATGTTGACAATATTGAAGCTTTTCAGACACTAATTTCGTCTGACGTCACAACAATAACATTGATCCGACGTATCCTTCTTGTTTTCGAAGGTGCGGTGACGCAACGATCGGCTTTGTTTACATGCGTCGGATGCACGGTGTTCAGACCAAGCTGAATAGGCTTTCAAGCTTACTGTCTGTTAAAAGGACACCCGGGGTCCTGCCCAACTGCCGCGGTGTCCTTTCACAAGGACAGCCGGGTAAGAAGGGTTAAGGGTGGATGGGCGTATATATTTGCTCAGTTGCTTATTTCTATATTTTTTTCTAGTTTCCTCCCAAGATTTCCATCAAACTTTAAAAAAAACATCCATTAGATCCCCTTTCTAGATAAATTTGTACATTTTTCGGTAGAAAAATAGGGCAAGTCTAAAAATCACAAAACTAATGGGGCTAAGGGGGACCAGAAAAACAGCCCATCTCCCCTTAATGGTTCCGAGGCACGACTATACTGTTTCTTTTCAACTGACAATAAATTTAATCCCTTCGCAGCGGATTTCTCGTTACAGTACTCAATGGAAAAATATGAAACGACTACGGTATGTCTCTGCATCAGATTAACACCAAGTTTATAGAATTAGCACCATTTTTCACTACAAAATCTTCAAAATAACTGAGAAAGCTTGATGGGAACTTTGCAATTTACCGCCAGTTGAAAAGAAACAGGGTATAGGGAGGAAGTTGCTACCCAAAAATACATATTTATTTAAAAGCAGAAAAATAATTGTCCTGACATAAATGCCATTCCAAGATCACAGGTCTCCTTCACTATCCGATGCCCCAATTTACGATATTATTATAGGTTTTAAGGTGTTTCGGTTTGGGTTTTGGCTGGTTCAAGAATGCATCCCCATTTACCCCATTAATTTTAGGGTTTGTTATACGATTTTTCTATTTAAGATCGGGTTTTCAGGAACTTAATCCAATCGTAAATTGAGGGAGGCCTGGATAAATTATGTTGGGTATGTAATACGAAACAAAAAATATACAATTTTGGCTAAAATTATATAACAACATGTATATATAAATATGAAACATTAATATATGTAAATATATTTATGTATGTATGCATAGACCAGGCACATACCCCATAGCTGGGGGTGGCCAACTCGAGACAGAGCCCAAACAGGGAAAACACAACACAACACAAAAGAAATATATATTAACCCTCCTCTAGCGGGTGCTCTGTGGCCGTTTTGGGCCTTTCCGGCCCGTTCTGACTGCTATATCAACCATCAGTATGAAAGGAACTGTATTGCGCCGAAAACTAGGTGGAAATCGCTACACAATGACGCCACATACAGCTACGTAGCACTCGTGGAGCACTGACAGTGTTACCTCGAAGATGGAAGTTTAGCTGATTTTGCTACCTTGCTCACTTTTAGCGAACTATTGGTTACACTGTCATCCTCACGCGCGGTGGGGGAACTGGAGTTAGTGTGGGCCGGGAGGCCACAGATGTCGGACGTATGGATCATTACTATCCCACCCATTTTCACTCGATTTCCACCCTTTTTTCACCCGTTTTTTGCCAGTTTTTTCAACTCGACTTATGTTGCGCGCCGCTCTTTAAGGGTTAATAAATAAAAATACAAATTCACACAAATCTAGGTCGCCCAGAAGACCCAGGCCCATTTGGGGTCTTCCAAAAAAAGATTTCCAGGTCCCAGACCTCCTAAAGAGGTTCTGGTCTCAGCATACAGACATGCATCGAAGCTCCATCACCACAATGCCTGCCCACCACATATCGAGGCATGGCCCTTCATATATACCGGCTCCCCGGGCCAGGCGCCTGACGGACTATTATCTAGAACAACTGGCGCCCGACTCCCTCTCTTAAAGGACCGCGTTATCACTCATCCATTCACAAGCATTCTCCATTAATTCCTATTTATTACGACTTCTCTTCCTACCCCTCTACCTCCCCTTGTATCTGACTCATATATTATCTTTGTAAGCCTTTCATCTTCCATTCGTTCAATATGACCATACCAGCACAAAACCCTTCCGTCCACTCTGGCCGACAAATGTTCCTGCTCCCCCCACTCTCCTACATATCTCTTCATTCCTCAATCTGTCCTTACAAGTCACTCCACATATACTGTACTTCTCAAGCAGCTCATCTCCATCACATCCAAATGTCGTCTTCTCTCCTTTGCCTTCAGAGCCCATGTCTCAGCCCCATACATCACTGTTGGTACGACTATCCCTTGATACGTAGCACTTTTACCTTTCATTTCGAGATTTCTCACCTTCCACATACTTTCCATTGCTCCAAAACTTTCCTTCCTTCACATACGCTCTGTTTTACCTCCATTTCCATACCTGTGTCCCTGATTGTCACTCTTCGTAGATATTGAAAACACTACTTATTCCAGTATTTCCCCATCCAGCCGCACATCTAGATTCACCCTACTAGCACCTCTATTACACACCATCACTTTACTTTTATTGATGCTCACCCTCAGCTTCCTCCTCCCACATACCACACCAAACTCTTTGACAACTCGCTGCAGTTTCTCCTCAGAATCCGCCACCAATGCTGTGTCATCAGCAAACAAACTGGGTGAACTCCCAATCTTCCTGGTGATGGACTGGTCTATCAGAGTGAGAGCTAAGTGTTCTCTGCCATACCCATAGCTTACTATGACTGTTCCTTTTACTTATGTATTTTCTAGATCTTAAGTGACGGCGTCTCTTCCGTGGATTGACCTCCCTACTGCCAACCTAGAGGTTGGCAGACTGGGAGCCAAAGCGTCACACTTTTCCTTTGCCCCTCAGCTTTCCCTTCATAATTGCTGAGGGGCACAGGGCCTTGGGTGAGGCTTTTGTTTCCCGGGCATTTCCGCACCCTCCTAAGCTCCCCGCTTTGGAGTGTCTTCGGTCACCTGGGCTTTATTAGTGGTCAACAGGGAGGGTTCTGTGGGGGCGCTCGGTTATGGCCTTGGCCTTACTCGGGACCTTGGGGCTGCTCGGCCAGACAGCCTGGGGAACAACAACAACAACTGCCAATCTCTACTATTCTTTCCTACTATACCCATAGTTCTAATATTCACCTCCCTCACCACACCATCATACATACATACACATTGGGAGGTTTGACGTACCTCCCAACCTACCAAATAGGAAAACCTACTATTTGGTAGTAGTCTTGGAAAATCCAACGTCAAGGCTATTAACCTAATTGCAATGACGACTTGTCTATTTTGACTGCTATGTCGTCATTCCAACCGCGGTTAAAAAGAAAACGTCTAGAGTCTACTCCTTATCTTGCTCTAGGAGACGTTGTACATTAACCAAAACTACCACCGAAGGTGAAAAAAGCATAGAAGAGAAGAAAAAGGGGTTTACCTTAGTTACCGCTTAAGGCCCATCCCGTGTTCCGTCATGTGCAGAACCCTGTCGAACGTGCGCATGAGCGACCCTCTCTTGTCATCACATCTCATGTCAGCAGAAGAACGCGGATGGGCAGGGGTCCGGCGTGAGGGAGGGTATTATGTACGTTGGATTTTCTAAGACTACTACCAAATAGTAGGTTTTCCTATTTGGTAGGTTGGGAGGTACGTCAAACCTCCCAATTTGTTAGTAGTCTTGGCAAATCCAACGTCAAGGCTGCATAACAAATAGGAGGAGGACATCCAAGCCCAACCTACCAAAAAAAACAATGCATAAAACAAAAGTATGAATGACAAAGACACAATTTAAACAAGAGAGTTTAATAAAAGAGTGAAAAACTGAGGAGTAGCTAAAAAGAACAGTTTTAACACATGCCCGTCATTCATAGTAATGCAAAAACATAGACTTGTCTGAAACCAAAAAGGTACTGTACCCAAAATCCCTTTTCTTCAAAAACCAACAAAAACACTGAACACAAGAACAAAACACAATTTTCAATGTGGCAAAAACACTTATGTACTGGAACAATACATAATCCCAAACTTGTAATCCAGTGTTGCAAACCCGTACACCCCCCCCCCCCCCTTTGTCAAATAAAACAAAGGAAAAGAACGAGGGACAAGGGGGGAAGACCAGGGATCTTCGCCAGAGCACCAGGAAACACAACCCCCGAGAGCAATCACCGGCCGAGGGGGTCGAACACTGGACACGGAGAGGTAGGAGGAGATGAAGGAATTGATAGAAGACCACAAAACCGCTGAGGCGATGGCAGGTAAGGATCGACGTGGAAGGAACCGGAAGGAGGCACCAAAGGATCTGACATCGTGCGCAGAACCCCTACAAACAGGGTGACGGGCACGTACGGTCCGACAAACGTGGCGGCCCATCTTCACCTGCGAGAGCCTCCCACCTGTCCGAGGAGACACCCACACAGCAGTACCCGAAGGCGGCGCCACAGACGCAACAGAGGAGTGCAAGGCTGACACCGGGCACAACACATGGCGAGGATGCCCACGCCATAAAGCCTGGACGGCGAAAGGCTGGAAAACGGGGGCCTCCCTCCCATGCGTGGTAACAAAAGGAGGGGAGGAGGCGAACGAGACGCCATGCAAGGACGGGGAGAATCGCACGTAGTCCCGGGGCCGTGACAACGCCGCTAGTGCAGACACCCGATCCCCAGTGGCCAGAGCGACAAGGAAGAGTGGACGCCCGAGCAACGGAACCGGCGTAGCGGCCCTTGTATACGTGGGTGAAGCCAGAAGGACCAGAGCCCGCCCCAGATCCCACTGCGGAGGGACCTGGCGCGGAGGCGGTCGATCCCGGAAGGCAGCCGTCAGGAAGGAATCCAGCTCCTGTGGCGGAACGACCAGCCCAGCGACGGACCCAAAGACCCCCCGGACGGCAGACAAGTGGGTATTTATAGCGTCGACTTGAAAGTGACGCGTACGGAAGAGGTGAAACAAGGAGCGTAGGACGAGGGAAGGAGAGCCAACTGGCAGGCGAGTGGCCTTTAGCCACCTAGTAAAAGACCTCCAGCGGGACCCATAAGTCCCCCAAGGAGAAGACGGCCAGGAACGCTGCAGGAAGTCAGTCAGGGCCCGGCCGGGGACCGGGAGCCACCGTGCCTCATGAACAAGCACGATGCGAAGGCCAACGAGGTCCGCAGGTCCCCAACCTAGCCCAAGTGGAAGCCGGAGACAGGTAGAGGGACCGGACTCGGGCACCACCGCGGCAACCGGGCGGACCAAGCCCGTGCCGGCCACAGAGTCGCGAGGAGCCAGACGCAGCCGTGGTACAGCCGCAGCCTCGTGAGGACTGGGCACATCAACAGCGCGTCTGGTGGCGGAAAGATGTATATCGACCGCCACCTGTACCAGGCTACCATGAAAGCGTACGGACCCCCCCCCGGAGCGCGAGGCCGGAGGGAGAGGTCCAGAGGCAACCGGCGCGGCATCCCCAATGCGAACAAGGCGACCTCCGGAACACCTCAGGAAGCCGCGAGGTCGGCGAACACAGTCCGTTTCATCGCCCATTCGACAAGAACGCCCTGCCCTCTCGACAGGGCGGCCGCCCACAGGGTGGCAGGCCCGGGCAGGGAGGAGGCAAGCAAGGAGAAGGGGTGTCGGTCCGCGAGGAAGAACAACTCCACCGAGACCCCCAATAGAGTCAACGATCTGGAGGACCCCCGCATTAGGAAACAGGGGACAGCTTGTCTGAGTGTCCAACCCGAAGGCCACCGACTTACCCCGAAGGGCCAGCGCGTGGTCCCGCAGGAAGAACAAACGAACCAACAGTCCGAGGGCATAGACGGATAAGTGGAGGGAGACCCACCCATCTGCCGGGAAGTGGACGTCCCAGGTTCGATCGGGAACCTCACCCAACCTCGCTCGACGTATCTGTGGCTACCCAGACCGTCGGCGGGGGAGCGGTCCAGGGCACAGCCACAGAGAGCGAGCCCCGAGCAACCCAGCGACCGAAGCGTCTGCGAACGGCACGCGGGAGCGGCAGGAGCCGATCCATAGGGGCAACGGAAACACCGCGGTGCCCATGAGGAGGAGGCGGCGTAGCCAGAGGCTCCCTAAGGGAAGGGGCAGAGCGGCCCAATGCAGCGAACCCACGAACGAGTCCCAGAGCCACCCCGGGAGGGAGACCGAGTGCAACATGGCGAAGACCTTCCACCGAAGGTGCACCGCGGCCGGCAGACCCCGGGTCACCGTAGCGCCGGACAAAACCCATGCGATACCGACCCATGGCACGACACGCGACGGGGTCAAGCGTGACTTGGGAACATCGAAGGGGAACCCTAACCGTGCAATGTTGCGAACGACTGTGAGGGCGTCGCCAATGCACAGTCCTAGGGCTTCGGAAACTACCAACCAATCGGCCAAGGAAAACAGGATCTGGAGCCCGCTCCTAAGGAGAGGACCCAGAGCCTGCCCCACCAGTGCGGAGAAGATCCGCGGCGCGATGTGGAGACCGAAGGGAAGGCCGTCGAACAGGAACACACGATCGGAAGTCCGAACGGCCAAGAATCGCTGGAAGCGAGGATGGAGAGGAACGAGCCAAGACGCATCCTGGAGGGCCAGCGACACTACCCACGACAGAGGGCGCAGGGCCAGGCGTACCAGGGGTACCGGCAGCATCTGAAACCGTGTGTGCACGATGTGCCCGTTGAGGGCCGACAGATCCACCACCGGTCGCATCGCGTCGCAGTTCGTCGACGGTACCAGAAAGACACGGGAGAGGAAAACCGGGTGACCGGCGGTCAACTCCTTCGACGCTACCCAGCTCGGGCATGGAAGTGAACACGTGGGCCACCTCTGAAGAGATGGGCCGGCGTCGGTGACAAGAGCGGAGTGGGGGTCCGGACGTCCACCCCCAGGTGAGACCCCTCCGCGCAACCCGCCGCCCCCAACGTCCCTCGTGGCTACCGAGGGGCGCAAGGGCGAAAACAACCCGAGGGAGCACCCGAGAGGAGGGGAGCGACCCGGTCGGCCAGGCGAGAAGGAGAACAAGGAGGCCGACCCAGAGAACTACACATTGTGTTGACGTGGAGGTACCCCCGGTACGGGCCGTGCGGGCATGAGCGCCACGTTGACCTCCTCTACCCCCCCCCCCCCCCCCCCCCAACCTCGTCGAAAAGGGCGGGCCACCCCAACCCCAGGCCGTCGCGGGGCTGACCCCGTCGAAGGGCGGCCGGAAGTGGAAGGCCGGCCAGCCCCGACACGGCGGGGATGAAAGGGGCAAGAACAGAAGTGCGAGGCGGAACCGACGCACTGGCCTGCAACGTTCCAGTCCTGCGCATGTGCAAGGCGGCAGCACTTGCAGTAGCACCCCGTAGAGGACCGGCAGAAGGACGGGACTGAGAAGACCCCGCGCGCGACACAGCGCGTCGGTGCGTGACGTAAGCAGGGTCCGCAACGACACAGCGCGTCGTCGCGTGTCGGAAGCAGGGGCCGCCGACAGAGAAGCGTAGCATTCCCAAGCATCCTGCTCTAAAAAAAACGACGTATATAGCGCAGAGTACAACAAACCCTGACGAATATCCAAGGGGGCCGGCGGGCAGAACGAGGACCGTACCGTCGGGCGTTGCCGAGTTGCCGCGCACAAAACCGCCTTCAGCTCGGGAACCAAAGACACCGCGAGCCGAAGGTGGACCCGCTGAACGCGGTCCAAACCCTCGCGAAGATCGCCTGGCGCAGACGCCTCGAAAAGCCGCAGGTGGTGAACAGACGTCTGGAGGGAACCTAAAGACAAGACAATAAGTCCGTCACCCTCTGTCGCAAGGGAAAAACCTTGGCGACAGAGGGCTGATCCGGGTGAGAGAAGAACGGGGTAGCAATAGAACAAAATTCAAGAACGGGCGCGCTTATCCAGGACCAGAACGCGCCGTCCAACCCGCCGACAGATACAAGAGGAGGCAAAATCAGTGATGACTCCGGGAGAGGGACTGAAGGAGAGCCGTCGACGGATCGGTGTGTGAAGTCGAAGGCCTCAGCAAACCAGGCCTCCAATGGGAGAGGGTGACCGAGCATGATGGCTAAGCCAGGCGTACCGGCGTCGCACAAACCTGTCCCATAGGAGGACAGACCCGTCAACATAGCCAGGGACTGAACAGCCGGAAGGATGTCAGGGCGGATGAAGTCTGACCAGAGCGTAGGCCTGCAGAAGGGAGGGGGACCGTAGCAGGGGTAGGTAGGGTGAGGCGCTGAGGGTGAGTCACCGCCAAGAAGCGCGAGAAGAGGGAGTCTTCCATCGACTCCAAGCGCCCGTCGAAGCGTGACACAACCCAGCCCTGTATAGCCGACAATCGACCCGAGAGAGGCGACCCCCCCCCCCAGATTGGCCGGCCCGCAGGGGCGAGCGTGAGCGAGACCCACGACACGAACCAGCAGCGTCGCGGCCCAAGGAAGGCGAGCGACGACGGTTGTGTCGCCGTTGAGGGACTCGTCCCCGATCACGAACGGCCGAGGGGGAAACAGCACCATCCCCCCTCTTCCAGCGACACGTCAGCTCCTGAGAAAGGGGACCCCGAAACCTCGCGAAACCCCACCGAGGCAAGAGGAGGGGTACCCCCCTGGCGAGACGGTAAGTGAAGGTCAGGAAGAGAAGAATGAGGAGGAGCAGGACGACGGGAGTGGGAAGGCTGGCCGGGTGAAAGGAGGCCAGAAGGAGCCGCAGGGGGAAACAGAGCAAGGATCCCCGGGGCTGAGATAACAGGGCGGCCCGACACCGAGGCGGAGGAGGGAGGGACCTCCACCGTGGGACGAGACCGTGAAGGAATAATAGGCACTGAAGCAGGTGAAGTAGGAGAAGCAACGACATCCAGGCGGACCCTCCTGGACAGTGTAGGAGGAGGGAGCAGAGGGCCAGCTACAGCATGAACAACCGCGCGGAGAGGACAACGTAAGAGGAAGTCGTCCGGGCTGGGGAAGCGGGCGGAAGGGAGTAGAGCCCCTATCCGTAGAGGCCAGGGGAGGGCGCACAGGGGCAGAGCCGCTAACCCCGGCCTCAGGGCGAGAACCATGACGAGGGCGATGGGCGTCGGCAAGGCGATCAGGAGGACGACGAGGGGCAGTAGAGGACGGACGACGAGGCGAGCGAGAGCGTGGACGGAGCTGGGGAACCCCCCGACGATGGGACGACCGGCTGCGGGACCCAGGGGAGAGGGCCCGAGCAGGGAGAGGGCCAGGTGAACGGCCTTCAGTCGGGTCAGGGATACCCAGGGCGGTCGGCAACAAAGGCCGGGGAACGGTGGCCCACAGTCCTAATGTGGCGGGAGACCATCGTCCACACCGACGGAAGGGAAGCAGAGGCCACAGCCGCCGCCGAGGAACCAGGGCCATGGTGCAGCACATCCACCAGGGCCAGACACGTGCCACACAGAGCAGGGAGGTAGGCCGTAGAGGACACACAGAGCGAGTGGCGCAAGCAGGACTTGTGGCTCTCCAAGCACGGGGAGCGACAACCAAGGCGAAAGCAAGGCAGCCTACCTGCACTAGAAGAACACACACCATAATCAGCACGTCGAAGGAGTAAGTGGAGAGAATGTCCAAGAAGAACCAGGGAAGGAGCATGGGGAAACAGGAACACACATGCAAACAGGTATCCGTACTCACCCTAAACTGGGAGCACAGAGGTAGGTGAGGAGGGCGGCCGAGGCGGAAGAGCACTAGCAGAACCTGCAAAGATGGAGAAAGTGTTAACCACCACTCAACATCTTACATGCAGGGCCTATAACACCAGTAAAGTGCATATACCAATATAGTATCAGGCAACAAGATGACATAAAAAAAGTCAATAGTGAAAGCCAACTATTACCGCAAATTTGCGGGCCAATGGAGGCATAACCGTACCGACACCACCCTCCCGCAATTTTGCGGGACCCCCCAACGATCTCCGCAAATTTGCGGGGAGCCGAAACGTCCCAGAGGACCGAATCGAGCTCCCGCAAATTTGCGGGACCGGCCGAGATGGTCCGGCGCCGAAAAAAGCGAGAGGAGCGTCTAGGGAATACCAAAAAAGGCCACAAAAAATGCGTCATCTCCTTATGAACTCCAAGCAATGATGGCCATCAAGCTGAGCAGTGTCTTCCTTGAATTTATCCTGACTCAACCGGTAAAGGGAGAGGCAAGGAAGACACACCAGGGGAGAGGAGGCACAACCCCCAGGAACCACCCAACCCACAGAGATAGAGCAAAGCCCATGAGGAGAAATGGCAGGGAGGGTGGTTTCGCACAAACAGGGGCCCCCGTGAGGTACCCCTGGATTGGGCAAAAGACTATGAAAGGATGGAGGTGAAACAGGAAGAGAAAACAAAAACCAGTAAATGAAACTGGTGAGAAAAAGGGTGGCCTAGCCGTGAGCAGAGAATGTGTCAGGGGCGAAAAACCCTGTGGTGTGAAAGAGGGGCCCCCGTGGGGTACCCCTGGAGTATCACGAACCACCTGTCGCCCAGGCCCTTGAGACACAGTGAAGGACTCGAAAGGGGGGACTCGGGAATAACGCTAATAATGCGGCCGACACAAACTCTACAAACAGCACCGCCACCAACGAAATCTCAGATTGTTTACCAACGGTACACCTAGGCTATGAAAAAATGAAAACTCATAGGGGCATAGCAATTCCTGAATGAGAAAACGAGCTAGGCTAAATTAAGCTAAAAGCTAAACTATGCCCAGACTAACAGGAAAAAAGAATATGAAAAAAGAAAGAATGAAAAACATATACGAGGAACGCCAGGCGCCCCCGTACCTCCGGTAGGCTATTTCCACACGCGTCTCCATTATACACACTTAGGAGCCCATTTACGTGTGCCCTAGATCACGTAACATCTGTCTAACAAAAAAGAAGGCCAGATAAGCCGAAACGAACCTAAACAGGGTGAATTAAAGGAGCACAACAAAAGCGACTTCATTCAATGGAGCGCGTGAAAAAATGATGACAAGAGAGGGTCGCTCATGCGCACGTTCGACAGGGTTCTGCACATGACAGAACACGGGATGGGCCTTAAGCGGTAACTAAGGTAAACCCCTTTTTCTTCTCTTCTATGCTTTTTTCACCTTCGGTGGTAGTTTTGGTTAATGTACAATGTCTCGTAGAGCAAGATAAGGAGTAGACTCTAGACGTTTTCTTTTTAACCGCGGTTGGAATGACGACATAGCAGTCAAAATAGACAAGTCGTCATTGCAATTAGGTTAATAGCCTTGACGTTGGATTTGCCAAGACTACTAACAAATACACATATTTAAAGACCGAGTGCTCCACACAAAATGCAGTTCTGGTCTCACGTCCTAATGGTGGCATTCCAGGCAACCCTGTTAAGAGCTGCCTCACTTGTCAGGTTCTTTGATTTAAGATCAGACTGAAAGTCCAATCCCACATCTTTTTTGGTCCACCCCTTGGTGCAGCTCCCTCCACATTCATGGACTTGCATCTTTTCACCCAGCTTTGTTCATCCATCCTCTCCACATGTCCAAACCATCCAAGCCTGCTAGTAAGCATCTTAGCCTATCACTGATACTCTTGATAGCTACACTTGATGTAATATCTTGCAATTTGGCACCACACATCCATCTCACTATCCTCATCTCATTGCGTTCCATTCTGTTGGTATCATCCATTTTGACAGGCCACGTTTCTGAAGCATATGTCATTGCGCTTCTAACGCATGAAGCGTACACATTTCCCTTCAAAGGGAGAGGGAGTCTTTTCATGATGAGTAGTGGCAAAAGTTCTCTAAATTTTCCCCAGCCGCATCTTATTCTGGCGATAGTGGCGGCCTCGGCCCCTCCACCGGCAGAGATAGTATCTCCCAGGTAGCAAAACTTGTCCACCATCTCCAGTGCCTCATTGCCAAAGTTAACACTCTCGAGCCGGTCATTGAATACAAGCTCACCTTTGCATACTATGCATACAAATTTCTCAATTTCGGACTTCTTCCTTGGTAGAGGTCCCTTTATTCTAGTGCAGCGCTTCTTCCCGTGATATACCCAGCTGCTGCAAACGCTACACTGTATTGAGTTCGCGCCCATCCCTTTTCTGCATACTGCGCATGGGTATGCCCCACTCTGTTCTACCTTTCCTAGCCCTAATTCACTATGTAAAACCTTTGTTTTATTTATATTAACTCTTAACCCTTTACTTGCCATGCCCTCTTTCCATCTTCTGAAGTTGGCCTCGGCATCTTGCGCACTATCTGCGATAAGTACTAGGTCATCTGCATATAGCAGTCCCCATGAGAGTCCAACTCTGAAATCACCAGATAGTGCCTCCAGAATCATAACAAAGAGAAGAGGGCTTAACACAGAGCCCTGGTGAACTCTGACGCGAACTGTAAACTCCTCACTCAGTTCACCTTTCACCCTCACTGCCGTTTGCGAGTCCTCGTACATCTTCATTATCACACACACCAGCCACTCCTCTATGCCAAGTTTTCTCATAGCCCACTGCACAACTTCTCTGGGCACCCTATCAAAGGCCTTCTCCATGTCTACAGACACAAGATACAGATCCCTATGTTTAAGTAGATATTTTTCCGGCAGCTGCCTGACTATGAAGTTAGCGTCGGTTGTGCCACGTCCATATACAGGTATACATTAAACAACCACTTTGACATTACACAACCCTGTCGCAGACCTACATTTACCTCAAACCATTCACTCAACTCATTAATTCCTACTCTAACACATGCTCTACTCTCTTCATAAAAACTCTTAACAAATTTCCTCCAATTTCATAAATCCTTAGCACCTTCCACATTGCTTCTCGATACATACAAATAGATACAAATATTTCTATAGATATATAGGCCTACACATCTTTCATAATGCACATTATTATCATCATCATCATCATCATCATCTCCGACACCTTGCTTCCCCATTAGAAGCCCCTGCTAGTGGATGGCCATGGCAGAAATGCCTCCAGGCTACTTTGTCAAGACATGCTTCCTTTGCCCGCACCACAAAAAGATTTTCTTCAATATACTTTGCACACAAATATCTAATATATAATGTCTGTTTTATGTAAATAAATAATTGACGTACCTTTTTGGCAGTGTGCCGCGTTTTCTGTTTCTGAAGGTGCGGCCTGAGAAATGCCAGGTTGTTGAGTATCCATGCCTCCCTCATCGTCAGGGACCGACCTGAGTCCCTTTTCTTTTGTACCTTGACATACCTGGTTCTCATGTTCATCAACCAGTCATGTAGGCGCTTGACTGAAGAGAAATAGAAAAGAAATATTTCATTAACCATCCACACGAGACGGTATTAACTGTAATGAGAATTTGCACAAATTATTTATTTATTAGTGGCCCCTCCATCATTGACGAACATGCCTATTACATAAGGCATCCTCTTCAAACACTAATCCGCCGTAGTTTGAATCTACCGCGCAGAGCATTTAAAATCTGAGGAGCCTTCATCATGAGCGCACGCGACCTCACTCATGGCTTCAGTCATTATGAATTGGGTTCTCACTACGAAACAACTTCGTAAAAAATAAAAACAAAAAGAAAATAAGAATAACTATCCAATAAGCTTTCCATCATATCGTGGATGTACTTGTATGGATCTTTGACCAGACGCTGATTCAGGCGTCATTCTTCCTTCTCTGCTCTGCGCTCAGCCTGCCCGGACGTGTCTCCCCACGCTCCGCTGGTTCCGCATTTGCTGCGTCCCTAGTGAGTTTTTTCTCATTTGTTTACTCCAGGATGTATCGAGTAAGGTTAGGATATGCGTAGCAGGAGTGTCCTGGGCTGGCTGCCCGCAGTGCAGTGTATTTTGGGTCGTGTGTTTGGGGCATCTATTTCGGATGGACCCTCGTGGTCCTGTTGTGGACATGTGAACTTTTCAAAGTTGTTGTTGTTGTTGTTGTTGTTCCCTAAGCTGCCTGGCCGAACAGCCCCGAGTCCCTGAGAAAGGCCATGGCCACGATCGGGCTTTCCCACAGAGCTCTCATTGAGTGTAGATTGTGTTGTTGGCATAAGTGGTTGTGTGAAATGCAGTCTTCTATGATGTGTTTAATGGTATGGGGTGCTGTGTTACATCCCGGGCAGGCGTCGACAACGGAGTCATCCAGTCTCTTCTGATAGCTCAGGATAGCTGGATGGTGTCCGCATCTCAGCCTGGCCAGGTGGACTCTGTCCTCGCGAGGAAGGGAGGATTCGGAAGGATGGATTTCGGGAGTTGAGTTAGCTTGTGATGCAGGCGGCTTTCATTACGCGTTATTTATGCTGCCTTTTATCTTTCTGATGAGGTAAGCGTTGCTTACTGACGTTCCCAGCGTATTTTTCTTCACTTAGTGAAGTTTTTTCTGGGTCCCGAGTCAGTCTTCCCTTTGTCGGAAGTATTTGCTACAGTGGTGTGTTGGCGGTGGTTCCTGTTGTTATATTTCCAGTGTTTTTGTTTATATTTCAACATTTCTTATGCCGTCTACTTAGGCCTAGCCAGCCGCTCGTAGCTTTGCCACATGTACAAGTGTTATTGTTTATTTTATAAATATGTCCTACTGTGTCATGTGTATCCGGGTTTAGTTGTGTATTGGCTAATTCCACGGACTATGTATGTTTCCTGGATTAGTTGTGTATTGGCTAATTCCACGGATTATTGTGTGGACCCTAGGCTAGTCGTGCTTGGCTTTCTCTCGGGTCCTCTGTGCGTTCAGATGGTTTCTGAACGGGGTGGGTTACTTTCCGGCGGGTTTTTCTCGGTTACACCATGAAAAATCCCGGCCGAGAGCCGTGTTGGGCCACGCGTGGTTTCAACACAGGCTTGTGTCCCCGGCGATGAGGTGTCTGTGGCTCTCCAGGACTGCGTCTCTGTGTTGGTGCCTGTTTCAGGCTCCCTAAGATTCCCGGCGGATTGGCTGTACCCATCTAACATTGTTCATGCGGACATAAAATTATGTTATGAAGTTTTTCTACCCGGTTTTACAAACCAAAGGAAAAACCTAGCTGTTGTTCAGGGCTTTCCTCCCCGGCGATCTTTTACAAAGAAGTGGGGACAGGAACTTATGGGGTTAACGTTTTTACATCTCACCCGGCGGGTGCACCTTGGTAGGGTGGGATGAACGACTTGGTCATTCAGTTAGTTAACCGATCCATTTTAGTGATACTATATGTATCGCCGCCTTCACACTTACGGCGATCGAAGGTTCAATTAGGGTTAACATCTTTTTCACAAATTTTTCACACCCGGCGGGTGCTCCTAGGAGGAGGAAATAAGGAATTTACAATTCAATTTCGTTAACCAGTTAATTGAGAGATACGTTATTGTATCGCCGCCTTCATACTTACGGCGATCTTTTGTGACAATTCGTTAGAAATCAGATCTCGTATCAGCCTGCCCTGTGTTATTCTGCTAAATAATTCAGGTGCCGGCGTCTTTGTGGGGGGTTGTTTTCCAAAATTGAATCTTGAAACAGTCACCACCGGAAAGACTATAAACGCCATTCTGGTCCTTTATATTATGTCAGAGGGTATTCTTACCTTTCTTAAGACATGTTTAGATATTCTGATATCTTTATAGAATCCCGCCGCGTAGCGAGCTGTGATCATTGTGACATTACGTCTCGTTACCCGGCGGGTTATTAACACGTGCGTGCGAACATGTTGGGTTAACCTTATGAGCATTAATTCCTGGAAATTTTCTTTTTTCCAGAGCTGGGCTCCGGCGGACCAATACAGACCCTGCAGTAGTTTTCCCCACCAGTCTCTGTCATGGATACCTTTGCCCCAGTTTTTGCTTTATGCATTACCCCTTCCTGTGCCGGTATCCCTATTTTTGCGCACACTCTTTGCATCAAGTGTGTTAAATGTCTAGACCGTTCAAGGGGTCTGTGGGTGATGCGCAACTGTTCCTTTTGCTCCCAATTGAGTGTCAAGGTCCTCCGCGACAATGATAAGACCGCAGCGGTCGCCTTACGAGAGGTTAGGCAACAGATGTCAGCGTATACTACGATTGTGGCTCATAAGTCACTTCAATGTGACAACGTCCCTCTTTGGGATAGGCTTCTTTTCGAGCACCCTCCCCCTAAACGTTCCTCTCGAGTAACTAGTCGTAAGCCGGCGGAGACTGGTCAGGGTTCTGTGTCTTCTGCTGCTACTACGAAACGTCAAAGAGAGCCTACACCCCCGGCGGCAGCCTCCTCGTCTCGGGAGAGATCTCGGTCTAGGTCACCTCTCAGACACCAGCCACCTAGTCTTGCCTCTTCACCATCGAGTAAGAAGAGTAAGACGGAAAGTTCCACCAGTGGTCACGGCGATAAATCCTCCAAATCAAAGAGTAGTTCACGGTCACACCGCAGCCATAAATCTTCAAAAAAGGATTCCCATGATAGAAAGGCCTCCCGACATTCGCCAGTTTCTAGTGCTTCTCATCGTACCTCTACCCCAGACAGAGTTTGTGTTCGGTCTCAAGGGTCCAGTATAGTGCCTGTACCTAAAGATGATTTACCCATTAACATTTTAACCCTGGAATTGGAGAGTTCAGGGGACTCCGTGATTGAGAGTGTTTCAGACTCCCAAGGGAGTGTAGGCCAAGGCCTCGGTGTTTGGCGATATTCTCGGCCAGGGTCTGACCACCCACTTCTGGCTCAAACTATTCACACTGTGGCTGACGTCCACCGGGACGCGGCGATCCCATCCTCTATTCCTGACTTATCTTGGCAACAAGGTACCCCAGCTTCGGCGGGATCTTCTCAGGAGGAACAGGATGATAAAGACGAGGTTTCAATGATATCGGATATGGAAGGGCAAGAGTCAGGTTCAGGCTTAGACGCCGCGCAGGATATTAATGATTCACCAGTGAGTACATCATCAAGTCATTTTGTCACTGCACAGGAAATTGATGGGCTACTTAGTAATGCTTTATCTAATTTTTTTGGCCAACAACAGGAAACTCCCACAGTGGACTTGGGAGCTCCCACGACAAGCTCTACGGTACGGCCTCTGATGACTTCTATTGCTTTGACTCAGATCCCTCACCCTCCCCCTCTGTCACCATCAGTGGTTACTAGGCCTGCTACGGCGGCATTGACCACTTCGAATGTAAGGGTTATAACGGATGTCAATCCACCCCCTCTAGACAAAGCGCCTCTCAGAAAGGTAGCTATGCCCTTGCTTTACGGACCAGACGAGTCATGGGTCCTTTTGACCCCCACTAAACCAGAGATCGCCCAACCTACCTTGTCAGGGGAACTCCCAGTACCGCGTGAGTGGGTCATCCAGGGCAATGGATGCTCAAAGTTTGCTCACATTCAACCTGTCCCAAAGAAGGGTGACCGCTCTCAACCCTCCAACTATCGTCCAATTGCTCTTATCTCTTGTCTTTCTAAAGTTTTTGAAACTATTCTTGCTTCCAAATTTCTTAAGCATTTCTCTTCTCATAATCTGCTCTCAGATCGCCAGTATGGCTTCCTTAAGGGTCGCTCTACTGGTGATCTTCTTTCATATCTTACTAACTCTTGGTCATCCTCCTTTCGGGACTTCGGTGAGACTTTTTCTATTGCACTAGACATATCGAAAGCCTTCGATAGAGTCTGGCATAAATCTTTAATTTCTAAACTACCCTCCTTCGGTTTCTATCCCTCCATCTGTGCCTTTGTCTCTAATTTCCTTTCCGGCCGTTCCATAGCCGCGGTTGTGGACGGCCATTGTTCACTTCCTCACCCTATAAACTCCGTGTTCCTCAGGGCTCTGTCCTATCTCCTATTCTCTTTCTAATTTTTATAAATGATCTCCTTAACTGTACCTTAATTCCCATCCATTCATACGCAGACGACTCAACCTTGCACTACTCCATTAGTTTTTCAGAACGCCCCAGCCAGCAATCCCTCAACGACAAACGTAATGAAGCCATAGAACTCTTAAATTCTGATCTAAATACTATTTCCAATTGGGGCAGAGAAAACCTTGTTAACTTTAATGCTTCCAAAACCCAATTTCTCCATCTATCTACCCGTCAGGATCTCCCAGCGGACTATCCCTTATTCTTCAACAATACAAAAATCAACCCTTCATCTTCTCTCAATATTCTTGGTGTCTCTTTTTCTTCTGCTCTCATTTGGAAGGACCATATTACCAGTCTTGCTAAGGCAGCCTCCCAGAAGCTGGGTGTGCTCAACCGCCTTAGGGGGTTCTTTTCCCCTGCACAGCTTCTTGCTCTGTACAGGGGCATAGTGCGCCCTTGTATTGAGTATTGTTCACATGTGTGGGGAGGTTCCTCTCACACTGCTCTCCTAGACAAAGTTGAAAGGAAGGCCTTTCGTATCATTAACTCCCGTCCACTCACCAACTCTCTGCAATCTCTCTCTCTCCGCCGCAATGTTGCATCTCTCTCGCTATTCTATCGCTACTATAATAATCAGTGTTCCTCAGAGCTATCCCAGTGCATACCACCTCCTTTACGTAGGGCACGTGGTACCCGTCTTGCAACTCAATCCCACCCCTACTCTGTGCAACTCTCCAACCCAAGAGTGAAATGTTACTCTCAAACTTTCTTCTACTCAACAGCTGAGCTCTGGAACTCTCTCCCAGAATCAGTCTTTCCCTCTTCCTATGACTTAAATTGCTTCAAACTCCGTGTGTCCAGGCATTTTGGCTCGAACGTCCCTTGATTTTGGCCCTGTCACTCTTTCAACTATGGGGGAGGCACTCGCTATAGGCAGTTATGCCTTTTGCCTCCCTCAATCACATAGAAAAAATAAAATAAAATAAAATAAATCTAAGAAATTAAGGGCCTTGGATACTTTGGGAAATGTACTAGATGTCAATATAGAGGCTATACCTAGTTATTATCACCAGGACTATTTTGTTATGCTTCTAAGATGGCTTTACCCCCTGCCTCAGCTTCAAAATTGTTTTCAGACTGGTCGAAGCTTGATGGGTTTAATGACATTAAGACTCTGTCAGCCCTCACTCCAGAACTTGATTTGCAAACCGTCACAGACGCAGCAGCTAATCCAGTCTTGAAGGTGGGGCAGTTGGGTCCAGGACCTTGGGTGGAATGGGAGACAGAGGCTCAAAACTTTGCGATCACATTTACTTCCAAAACTTCCCACCAGATCCCTCAAGATACTCATTCTTGGTTCTCCATGCCAGTGTGTTCTGCCGGCAGAGTCCCTTCAGCTTTGTTTGCTTTCTTAGCTGCCCCTAAAATTAATCTTTGTGAGCTAAAAGACCCTTTCACTACCCCTACCCCAACTCACCTAGACCGAGAATTTAGGCTAAGGGGAAAGCTTTTCGCCTGTTCTCTCAATACATAGTGTCTCAACAGGTAGCAAAGTCTTTGCTCCGGTCCACTCAGGCAATCGCAGACGCGGATGCCAGACGATCGGTTGAATTGTCCCGGCGACTGCTTCTTCAGTCGTCGATCCAATCTTTGGGTGACATCCGCACCGCCTTGCTTGAGGCGGTACGAGCGAGACAAGACCTCAGAATGTCCTTAGTCCGAAAACTGCCTGATCGCATTGCGAATCAGGTGGTCATGTCACCAGTGCTCACTCCCTCTTTAATGTCCCCTGATGTGTGGCGAACGGTGTTTAATATGGCTCAGGCCTTTAAACACAGTCCCACCCCTTCTAAGAAACCTGCCTTTAACTTCCCCAAACCCAGGCCAGTCGCTAAGGCTTAGCCGGGGGGATCTAAGCCCTTTCTTCCACCTAAGTCCTCCTCCTCCCCTCAAGGTCAGTACAGGCATAGAAAGAGTAGGTTTTCAGGTCAGAGAGGACGCGGCCATAATAAGCCAGGTCAGGGCCCATCTTCGGCCAACGCCAGCCAGCCGGCGAAGCGTCCACCACCACCAACTCCACCACCATCAAAAAACTAAAGTCTCTCTCACTCCCGGTGCCAATCTTAAGGCCGGCGGATCCGAGGGTAGTACAGCCGGCGAACCCTTGTCTGCTAACTGGGTCGTTCCGAACGTGTCACCAAGCATGGCCGTTAAACACTTGGGCACGGATGGTGGCACGCAAAGGCATCACTTGGCAGTGGCTCCGGCGACCTCGCTTACATCAGCCGACAACGGCGAATTTTGTTTCTTTAGAGGTGGAGTCACTGGTCCAGGAAATGATTGCCAAGAATGTCATCATCCCGGTCCCCCCAAATTACCCTGTATTCACGTCCAAGCTATTTTTGGTTCCCAAAAGGGACAGTGTTCAGATGAGACCGGTCGTAGACCTGTCTTATCTGAACCTTCACATTCACAACGAGTCATTCCGAATGTTAACAGTACACCAAATCAGGATAACACTTCCGCCGGGAGGTTGGATGTGTTCCCTCGACCTGACAGACGCCTATTGGCACGTATCGGTCAACAAAAGATTTCAAAGGTTTCTGGCCTTACGGATCAGGCACCAAAATTTTGTTTTTCAAAGGATGCCGTTCGGTTTGAACCTGGCACCTCGATTATTCACGAAATTAGTCCGGCAAGCCCTGATGCCGTTGTTAAAGCAAGGAATCAGAGTGTTGTGGTACCTAGACGACTGGCTGGTGGTGGCAGAGACAGAGCAATTATGCATCAAACATGTCAACATAATTTTAAATCATGTCAAAACTCTAGGGTTCAAGGTAAATCTGGTAAAGTCAAACCTTGTTCCCTCACGAGTAATTCAGTGGATAGGGCTGGTCTGGGACACGGCTGCTCTCACTCTGAGTCAGAGTGTGGACAATCGCAACAGGTTTCGCAGGAAACTGTTCATGTTTCTTCACAGTCTGACTACGACGCGGAGGGTCTGGGAGTCTCTGGTCGGCTCTCTCAACTGGATTCAACTAACTGTTATGTTGGGCCGGTTGAAAGTAAAACGTTTAATATTGGAAGGCAACAAATATTTCCCACTCTTACCGGCGGGAAAGTTATGGCCCATCCCGAAATTAATCCACACCTTACTAGCGGTCTGGGCGAAGAGGGAAACGTTGCACTCAATAATGTCATAGACCTCTCCTCCGCCAACGGTATGGGTAGACACCAATGCGTCAGGCACAATAGGTTGGGGATTTCAGTCAAATCTGGGGCACCAGGGTCAGGGGCTTTGGTCCCACTTAGAAATCTCCCACATCAATGTCAAAGAATTACTAGTCCCCTTGTATTTCCTTCAGGCTCACGGCCCTGCTTTACGGGGCAAGTCGGTGGCCTTCAGAATGGACAATCTGAACGCAGTTCACTGTATTCAGAAACAGGGGTCAACGAGGTCAAGGAAGTTGCTAAACGTGTCAGAAGAGATTTTTACTCTAGCCAACAGACTAGACATTTATCTTCACACATCTTATCTCCCAGGCGTAGCAAACGTCTGGGCAGACGCTCTGTCCCAGAGACAGAGCACGACAGTAGAATGGGAGCTCAAGCAACCCATTTTCAACCAAATGATTGCAGAGCTCTCCCATCCACAAGTGGATCTGTTTGCGTCCGAGGAGACTCACAAACTCCCTCTATACCTCACCCGCCGGACGAAAACGCCGGCAGGGGGGACAGACGCCCTAGTAACAGACTGGAACAGATGGAGCTCCATCTATCTGTTTCCGCCGCCAGACGCGTCACTAATGTGCCACGTAGTGAACAAACTACGAGATTATCGAGGCTTAGTCTCGCTAGTCGTGCCCCTGTGGCCGGCGCAGTTGTGGTACCAGCAATTAAAGACGTGGTGCCCGCACCCGGTGTCGCTCCCGGTCGGGTATTTCCACTTAGACACGATTGGCAACCTAGCGACCTCGCTGACTTTTGCATTATGGACATTCAGGAGGCCAAGTGGCTAGCACCATACGGTAGAGATGTGACCAATAAATTATTAAATCAATATACTCAGTCTACGAAACGACAGTATCAATCACATTGGCAAGCCTTTACTTCTTGGATCATTAGAACAGAACAGACTGTGCCCTCAGTAGCATTAGTTTTCAATTATTTAAATTATCTGTTTAGCAGAAACATTTTTCTGTGGTAACGTTAAAAAATCACTTAACTGCAATTAGAGTGCCCTTTTTAGACCTTACAGGTCTCTCCATACCGGTGGCGGAGGAAACAGGTTTTATGAGGGCATGTTTTAAACTCCGCCCACCTCCCCGTCAGCTCATGCCTACTTGGTCTCTGGACAAGGCATTGTCTTTACTTCACTCTCGTCTGTACCAAAATACTGCGGATTTTGCATTACTCTTAAAAAAGGCGGTATTCCTTTTGGCTTTGGCCACCGGGAACAGAGTGTCTGAGCTGGCGGCGATGAGCAACACACCTAATTGCCTTAGGTTTGGTAGACTTAATGAATGTATTCACATTGCACCTTCCCCGGGATTTGTAGCCAAGAATGAGCACAGTGCACACGTGTTTTCTGAGTTCACGGTGCCGGCGTTAAAAAGGGGACAGGTGCATCATAATCTATGTCCAGTGCAAGCTCTAACCAAATATTTGAGAGTAGCTCCTCTAAACCCCCAAGGTGCTTTATGGGTAGCGAGTACGGGTAGACGCTTACTGAAACGGAGATTAGCTTCTCTTCTGGTCGAAGTCATTAAAGAGAGTAATCCCGGCGTTGTGGGTAGGGCCCACGATTTACGCAAATGGGCAGCCTCTTTACGTTTCCTGAAGAATTTTTCAGTAGAAGATATTTCGTCCACACAGTTGTGGCCGTCTAATCATACGTTTTTGACTAGATACTTGTCAGTTGCTCTAGACAAACCTTCCTTACCATGTATAGCTTTAAGGCAGAGGGTCTAGGTGGCCCTTCAGTCACTTTTGTTTACTTTAAGGCAAAGGGGGGGGGGTGCAGTCAGTGTAACATAGGACACCCTAGACCCCGCCGGAGTGTAAGAGCTGTGATACAATTTATGGTTAATGTGATATGAAAATTTCTCTGCGAGAAATTGTGCTAGTACAATGTTAGTACAAAACAACGGGGTTGTTATAGTAGTTTTAGCTGTGAAAGCAATTTAGTATTAAACAGTGGAGATCTTTTGCAAATTATCTCCACGATGATTTTGGGGTTTATTATGTGCACATGTAAACTTATAACTTGTTATTTTTGTCACCACTCGTTGAGTGGGGTGCCTTTGTAACTACAGATCTGTTCACAGAATCTTCAGAGTTACCCTTTTTTGTCAAGCAGGCTTCTTTGAAGCACGCACCTGCCTGAACCCCTTTCTTGTATATATATGGGCTGCGCTGTATTTAAATATATTTTCAAAGTAAGAATACTATGTGGTTGTTTGATTATCTGCTTTTCTAGAGTTATGATATGATTACGAATGTCCCCCTCCAGTCTTAGAAATGAGGCATGTTCGTCAATGATGGAGGGGCCACTAATAAATTATAGGTTTGACTCCTGTAAGAAGATAAAGAAAACCTAATATTTAGTAGTGGCCCCATAATCATTGACGACTGGGGCCCTCCCGACCATCCCCTTCCCATTCGTTGATGTATTAAGGATTTTGGTTTACTTGATATGTCAGTGAAGGAAGAATGACGCCTGAATCAGCGTCTGGTCAAAGATCCACATAAGTACATCCACGATATGATGGAAAGCTTATTGGATAGTTATTCTTATTTTCTTTTTCTTTTTATTTTTTACGAAGTTTTTTCGTAGTGAGAACCCAATTCATAATGACTGAAGCCATGAGTGAGGTCGCGTGCGCTCATGATGAAGGCTCCTCAGATTTTAAATGCTCTGCGCGGTAGATTCAAACTACGGCGGATTAGTGTTTGAAGAGGATGCCTTATGTAATAGGCATGTTCGTCAATGATTACGGGGCCACTACTAAATATTAGGTTTTCTTTATCTCCTTACAGGAGTCAAACCTATAATAATGTACAGTATCGCTAATAATTCATGTCTCAGCTGTCATTACGTTTGGTTCACCCTGTGCTGTATTAATGTCTGTCTGATGTCGAATAAAGTAGGTATGTGTAGGAATATGTTTGTATATCTCAATCAAAATTTACAAATCAAGTTTAGATATTACAGATACCAATTATTGATCAAAATGTACTTGGTGCAGAGACATCACTTATTTGGCCAACTGTATATCAATGTTTCGGCATACAGCAATGTCTCAAATATATGACATACAACAATTGATCACAACACAGAATCAAATATATGAAAACACAGTTTACACACCTGATAGTTTTGGGGTGAAGGAATCACCCTTCTCCGCCATTAGGCGTTCCTTTTTCTCACGGTAATAATGCTCAACGTGCATCTTGTCGTAGAATATCGGGTGCGACGCAAACCATGCACCCAACTCTGCATCTAAATGATGCCGAGTTGTGTGCATGGTGCCATCAATATTATCAGGTGCCGGCAGCGAGGGTGGTGGCTGGCTGTTGGGGACGACGCTCATCTGTGTATCGCTATCATTAGAGTTGTCATTGGAACTTTCGCTGGGTTTACTATCCAGTGCTTTATCCTCACTCGTTACAAGTTTGTTTAGGTTCATGCTCACTTCTTCACTCATGTCTTCTTCTTCTTCACACTGCAACACATCCACCTCACAGTTTATCATTTTCTCAGCTCTTTCATAGTCGAACACATTATCTTCAGTTACTTCATGGTTAAACACTTCCACTTTATACTTAATATCCTCAGTGTCTTCATATCCCAACCTCTCCATCAGAACTCATTGGGCTATTTTGCCACCTATAGTCTGCTGTTTCTTTTCAACCGACGGTAAATTGCAAAGTTCCCATCAAGATTTCGCAGTTATTTTGAAGATGTTGTAGTGAAATAGGTTGCTAATTATATAAACTTGGTTGTAATTTGATTTTGAGACATAGTAGTTTCATATTTTGAGACATAGTAGTTTCATATTTTGAGATATAGTAGTTTCATAAATTGAGATATAGTAGTTTCATAAATTGAGATATAGTAGTTTCATAAATTGAGATATAGTAGTTTCATATTTTGAGACAGTAGTTTCATATTTTGAGACATAGTAGTTTCATATTTTGAGACATAGTAGTTTCATATTTTGAGACAGTAGTTTCATATTTTGAGACATAGTAGTTTCATATTTTGAGACATAGTAGTTTCATATTTTGAGACATAGTAGTTTCATATTTTGAGACATAGTAGTTTTCATATTTTGAGACATAGTAGTTTCATATTTTGAGACATAGTAGTTTCATATTTTGAGACATAGTAGTTTCATATTTTGAGACATAGTAGTTTCATATTTTGAGACATAGTAGTTTCATATTTTGAGACATAGTAGTTTCATATTTTGAGACATAGTAGTTTCATATTTTGAGACATAGTAGTTTCATATTTTTCCATTAAGTATGAAGAAATTAGCTGCCAAGGGATTCAATTTATCGTCAGTTGAAAAGAAACAGAGTACAGTCAATAGTCAATATCTGTCATGGTCAAACACTTCCTCTTCTGGCGTAATATTCTCAGTTACTTCATGGTTCTAAGAGGGTGTATGAGAGCGAGGTGGAAGGACAGAGACGGAGAGGTGCACCGAAGGAGAGGTGGAAGGATAGAGTGAGGAAGTATATTGATGAAGGCGGTGCTGGTTGGGAGGAGGGGCGTCGACTGACTGGGGACAGAGGTGCATGGGGGCGGTTCGTTCGTGGCCACCCTTTCGGGGATCACAGCGTCAGGCAATAGATAGATAGATAGACTTAATGGTTAAACAATTCCACTTTATATTTAAGGGGAGACAGTTGTTTTTCTGGTCTCCTTTCTCCCTCGTGTTTAATCCCATTATTTTTTAGATTTTTAGCCATTCGGCCCATTTGTTTGGAGATTTTAAGACCTTTTGTCCTATTTCGTTATAAATTTTAAGACCTATCGTGCCATTTACCTGTAGGTGTCAATTTTTTTCCTGGCGAGTGATAGCGAGCCTGTAATTGTAAGAAGAACCGGCCTTCGGCCGGCACATTTTCCTACCGAAAAAATGTACAAATTTATCTTGAGGGGGGGGGGGGGGTCTCCGGGATGTTTTTCTAAGGTTGAGGGATGTCTAGCGAGGAAACTAAGAATTTATGAATGAATGAATTTATAGGCCAGAAAAGCTGTCAGTGTCCCCTTAATATCCTCAGTGTCTTCATAGTCCAACCTCTCCATCATAACTCATTGGGCTATTTTGCCACCTGGCCAATAGTAATATATTTATAGGTGTAGGCCTAAACAAGGCGTCAAACCATAACAATGTTTTGGGGAACTGGATTGATTGTGAGATTACAGGAATATTAGAATAAAGTTGCATTGATTTGCCATTTAATCCCTTCCAGGATCATAAAGGATGTATGAGAGTGAGATGGAAGGACAGAGAGGGAGCGGTAGACCGAGAATGAGATGGAAGGATGGAGTTAAGAGGTATATAGGTGAAAGTGGTGTGGGGTGGGAGGAGGGGCATGGAGGAGATTCATTAGTGTCCACCTCCTTGGGGATTGAGGGGTCTGGCAGTAGATGGATAGAGTTTTTGTCATCCACACACTGCTTCTTCTTCTTCTTCTTGGTGCTTGACTT